>CM035156.1:109607646-110185146 GCA_020205615.1 Panax quinquefolius
AATTCTTAGAAAAATGGTCCAACGAACCACAATTAAAAAATCTATTTTTATTTAGAAGAGGACACTGTGAAGAAAAATGTCCCAATTATCCACAATTAAGACATTTGTTACGATAGCACTCTCCTTTATGTTTCTTACCGCAAGTAGGACAAGGTTTAATATTATTATTACTAAAGTTGTTATTAATATTTCCTATCTTTTTCCCTAGGTTGTTAGAAAAAGTATTATCCCATTTACGCTTGTTATTAAACCCACCTGAACTGGGTTCTGTCCTAATTTTTCCTTTTTCATTCTAACTTTTCTTGTCCTAATGAAACTTAGCAAGACTTTCATTCTCACTTTCGGCTATAGTGGCCTTCTCTAGTATTTCAGAGAAAGTTTTTATTTGAAGTACTGACAATTTACTCTGAATATGAGGTTTTAAACCCTCCTGAAACCTACGAGTCTTTCTAAGTTCAGTGGTTACTTGATAAGAAGCAAACCTGGAAAGTTTATTAAACTTTGTTGTATACTGGGTTACAGTAAGATCTCGTTGTTTCAAGTCCAAAAATTTTATTTCCATTCGGTCTTTCAGGGATTGGGAAAAATAGTTTCCAAAGAACAACTCTTTGAATCTATCCCAAGGAACAATTTCAGTTTCTACCCGACCTTTGGTTGATTCCCACCAATAATTAGCCTCACCCTTCAAGAAAAAGGTTACAAAAGTTATCTTTTGGTTATTATTAACAATTGGTTACTAGGAAAAAAATTTCTATCTCAGAAGTCCAAATTTGTGCATCTATAGGTTCTGATATACCTTTAAACTCAGGTGGTCTAACTAATTTAAAGTCTTTAAAAGTTGTGTTTTGGTTCACAGGTCTATTTACAACTCCTATCATAAGGTCTACTAACTGCTAGGTAGAATTATCATCATTCATTTCTCTTTGGGGTCTTCTGGTTGGTGGCATGATTCTATATAAAACAATATCCAAAATTCACATAAGAATTTGAATAATACAATATAACATATTGTTTATTTTATATATCACAACGATCTTACATGACAACTTCTTAATTAAACATACTATTATCTTACAAAATACTGATTACAATACAAACTTTGAATGCTTCTTTATTATACTAATATAAAGCATTCAACCACCTATTCTACTCTCTAGAATTCATTGATATCATCAAAGGAATCCTGAATCATGTAAAAAACCATAGATCGATCAATGAGATAAGTCATTTTCTTCTCCTCTACCGGATATCGAACTACACGGCGCTGTAAATCATTAAAAGTATCTCGAACACCCAGAGATGTTTTAAGAAGCCTTAACTGAATTTCCTTTCTGCTCCTCTATACATGGTGCAGTTATACTTTTAGTCGTTGACTATGTCCCCTCTCATGTTGTAGCATTCCCTCAGCTATATTAGCCCTTAACCTCATCTTATTATTCTCATATTCTGTTGTCTTTATCAGTGATGCCATTGCTTCATCATGTTCATCAATTCTCATTAATTGTCCTACTACTGGATCTTCCTCTTCCTCAGCATCTAGCAGTTGTTGATCATGAAGCAATTCCTCATCTTCCGCATCACTGACTATATATGACTCTATTTGTGGTGGATTAGTGGCTATTACAATTTCTTCAGCATTGGAGTTAGCCATATATAAAAGAAAACTCTTTTAATACTGTATAGAAATTTACACAACATAATAGTTTTATTGTTATATTTTATGTGTACTTTTAAAATTTTTACGGACTCGAAGACTATATACTAGGATTTCTCTTCCTTATATCTATAGCCTTGAGCTTTGATACCAAACTTGTAACACCCCCATATCTATAATCCCACGGTATCTGATACGGTGTTTATAGAAAATCAACATAATGCATTTAAATCTATACACCCATGGTATCTGATTATAAGATTACATTAAATAGAGGGACTATGAGATATAATTCCCATATATCCAAAATTTACAGTATCCCATAACAGATGTCAATTCTCAAGAGAACTATTACTGTGTTTGGATACCTTCACTTGGATATATGAGCTATGATCTGTGACTAGAGTCTATCTATCAAAATTGAGTACCAAAGAATAATAACATGAATAGTCCATATTACCAATACCCTCACCCGGATGTATAGTACATGCCAAGCTTAATTTAAACTATCGTGATCAATAATAACTATCTATCCAGAAATCCAGTATCAATAACAACATGAGCGGTCCATGTTATTAATACCCTCACTCGGATAAATAGTTCCCGTGGATCTCAACTAGATTGAAGAAGTCTAATTTTACATCTATATATGTAAGAAAACACGGTTCTTGGAATTAAAAGATGTTATATATATATATATATATATATATATATATATATATATATATATATATATATCTTAATATTAAGTTTCAATTACATGATTCTCATAACAAGTTCTTATTACAAGGTATTCAGACAAAAATATAATCTAATCTATGTTGGAACGCTTCCCTTTATCTACTCTAGATGTTCCAGGTTACCATCTAAAACTGCAAAGGGAATCATTTGCAAGGGTGAGCTATGACATGCTCAGCAAGTTTTGTATTTATAACAATATATGATTTGAAGAAATACATCAATTCAAAATTTCGACTAATAGTTGTTACCATTTCTGGATTTCTATTTATTTCAGCCATTTTTGGAATTTTTCTTTATTTCTGTCAGTCACACAGATTTATAAATTTTGTTCAGATATGAGATAGGAGATCAGCCTATTCAACATCCTAGGAGTATGCATTTCATCCTACCAGTGCTCAAACGCACCCAACATTAGTATCAATATATTCATTAACCATATCTCGATCCCTTACGGGATACCCAACCTCAGTATATGATGTCTTACTAAAATAATTTGGTTTGACTCAACAGTTTATGCTCAATAAACATTATCATATGAATAAATAATTCATTTCTTAGTTATGTTGAATGTAAGACCTCGGATTTTATGAAATAAAAGTATTCAATTTTTTCTTATAATTATTATTCAGTAAATGGTTAAATTGATAAAAGTTTAAAGTTAAGGATGATATATGTAAAATTTTCAAAATACGCAAGTGGTTATAAAATACTCATTTCTATCGGAGAATATTCGTTTGGTCGTGGAATATTCTTGTGGTCGGGAATATTAAATGCGGATAGTATGACCATTTGTGGGCCCATAATAGAATAAGCGTCGAATGAAGAAAAGCGACAAGTTTGAGTTTTTATAAATAACGGTATAGTTATTCTACAGATTAACCTTTGTTGGAATACGGTGGTTAAAATACGATGTCTGGCGTGGTTGCGATTAGAACACGGTATTGCGACGGTATATTTTGAATTATTGATTCTTACGTAAGAAGGCTTTACTCAATAATTGTTACGGTAATTCTTTGTTCAATATTTTATTTTATTGATTCAATAATTCTTGAGTTGTTATTTTATATTATTGTTGTTTCAATAATTGTCATTTCCGTATTTCCCATTATCGGATCGATAATTCATATTATTTGAATAATGTTATTAGATAGCATTATTGGCAATGTCTAGAAAGTTACATCGAGGAGAGGTTTGGTCACCTAATTGCGCACTTGATAAGGAAAAATCCTTATTGAAAAGTCCCCTCTTTCACGAGAAGCGCTTTGGTTGTCATAATTGTGATTCTGTAATATTATTTGTGAATAATTAATTATTAATTTATATGATAAGGAAATATTTATTTGATGTGGATATAAATGATGGATTTATTTATGTGGTTATAAATGAAGGAATTAATATTGAGATATTTTATCGGTATTTTGCCGGATTGGAGGTATTAAAAACTTCAAATCGATTGTTCTTACTGACTTTATTGCGTGAGTTGTAATTTTAATCCGACTGTTGGATTGTTGTAATTTTTGGATATGTTATACATATATGAGTTGAGTATATGTCCACAAATTTTGAACCGTTGAAAATTAACGCATGATTTGTTATGAATTTTAAAAGGTGTTGAAACGGTATTAAAAATCACCCGTTTGTGGATTTCGGATATTTTCTGTTTGGAATTTGGAAAAACTCAAAGCTACAAAGTTGTAGAGAATTCGATTTCGTGTGGAATGGACATAAAATTCGTATTTTTCTGATAAACGGGCTATTTTCTATGAATTACTGAAGTTTTAGAAAATAAAATAATTTTTATTAAATTTGGGTGGGACCCACTTTGGTTGGTGTAGAAAAAAAAACGTGCTGAATTTTGTTCAAGGTTGACTGCTCAGATTTTCAGCAAGTATGGGCGTAGAAGAGGAAAAATTAAATAATATTATTTTATTATTTTAGTCTCCTTTGACGTTCTAGCATTTTCCTATAAATAGGCACTTAAGTTAGAATTGAAAATCACATCAGAAACAAGTTTTCTTTCTCTCTATATTGTCAAGTGTATTTTTGTGAGTATTTAGATACTTAGAGAGTTGCTATTCAGTGGAAGTTTCCTTCGGCATTACATCCGATATTCCAGTCAGAAGTACTGCTCTTTTGAGGTAAGGGATTTTAAGGATTATTATATTTATCATGTTTCGTAATTTTTTTGACCTTCAAAAATTCTAAAAAATTTTGAATTGATAATTTGATGAGTTTCCTAGATTGTGTCCAAAAATGGCAATTTTTGGATATATAGATTAGGAGTTATGAATTTTATGAGAAAAAGACTATTTTAAAAGTAAACCCTTATAACTCCTTGTGGTTAACTTCAAAATTGGTGAAATTTTTATTGGGAGTACATCTATATAACATCAGTATATTCTGTAAATTTTGGAATTTTTGGACAAAAGTACAATTTATGATAAATGTCTAAATATTAATGATTTTGGCCGTGTGAAAAATAGTAAATGAATTTTAAAATTAAGAGAAAAATATATGTTTAATATGGGACTATATTATGCTAAATCCCGAAAAAAAAAAATATTTTTGGGCCGATTTGGTATTTTTCATGAAAATGGACTAGTTATGAATAAATAAATTAAATATGTTATGTGAAGTAACAAAATTGAAAAATAGGATTTTATGGCTTATATATATATGGTATATGCAGATTTTTGATGAGGTTGTTGGTTATTGGTGATGAAATCTTATGAGTTTGGCATTTTAGATACGATTAAATGTATTAATTAGTAAAGTGTAAACAATTAAAATAAATTGTTTATAAGTTTAAGAAATGATTAAAATATTGTGGTAATATTAATAATATTAGATTATGAGATTATTAAGTGATTTATAACATTTGGATTAAGGTGTTATGAAATCATTGATTCATGAATATTACCCTTGAAATTAAATGCAGTTGTTGATCGTAATATTTTTATAATCCTGGTGAAGAAATTTCTCTTTGACTTAAGTGTAAAGATGGGTAGATTATTGGTATGATCGTGACTATGGGTTCTCTTTGGCCTGTAGTGCAAAGATGAATTGTTGACTGGTATGATCATGACCATTGAATTTACAATTGAATATTTTTAGCTTAACTGCAAAGGTGAATTGATCAACATGGTTATAATTGTTGTTTATATAAATTTCTGAAATAATTATATATTTCTTTGAGATATGAATATCTTTGGCACAGTAGTGCAAAAGATGAATTGTTAATGAATATCTTTGGCGTGTAGTATGAAGATGACTTGTTGTTGAATATCTTTGGTGTAGTGCTGAAGAGACGACTGTTATTGGATATCTTTGGCCCGTAGTGCAAAGATGACTTGTTATTGAATATCATTGGCATGTAGTGCAAAGATGAACTGTTAATGAATATCTTTGGCCTGTAGTGCAAAGATGAACTTATTAGTATGATTATGAACAGGAATTGTGAATTGGTATAACCATGATCTTTAATGTTTCAGGTAAAGACATGTGATGAAAAATATCTTTGTCTTAAATGAGAAGAGAAAAATAGAACTACAATTATGAATATGAGTTATTCACATGACTATGAACAAGATCTGTTGATTAATGTTACAGGGTTAAAGCATTGTTGGTGGACTTTTAACATGGAGAAGATAATAGACTTTATGGTCTATTTGACTCTTTTAATGGATTGCTCGTTCCGCTGCAACTATGGTTGAAAAGTTTTATCATCTACCATATGTTCTAAATCTCTGATTTATTACTGATGAAGGCTATTGATAATTTAATTATCTTTAGTTATGATATTCTTTACTGGGCTAGTTGTGCACACCCCTTTTGCTTCACAATTCCTTTCAGGTAATAAAAGTGTAGCTGGGTCGAGTGGGGATAACAGGGGAATAGTGTGGTGGTCTGAGACTATCAAAGTTTCTCAACACATTATAAAACGGCATGAAATACAATATATAATTGTATTGAGGACCTAAGATGTGTGTGTCGTATATTATACGTCACTTAATAATTGATTTTGGTGAACAACAATAGGGTGAGGTGAACCTGACTTTGGAAAGGTGTTTTGCCACTATCATACAAGATGTCTAACGACATACAATCTCGTGTTATCATAAGAAAGGGTTGTGCACATCCACTTTTTGAGTATATCTACGAGCACTACCTATATGATCTTGGAGTTGGGTTGAAACATAATGTTCAATCGCAGGATGGTGGAGATAGTTATATGTCGAAGAAGACTCACCATTGGAAGGAACATGATAGTAATCTTCTCATTTTTCTTGGGGGTCTATTGGATTAACCAAGGATAATTCTCCGGACATATGATATCTATCATAACTTAGATTCATGGCCTCCCAATACGAAGGTTTCTTAATCACTTCCCAAAGATTTTAATTTCTAAAGCAGATTCTAGATTGTACCTTTATGTAAGGTATCTTTGTGAGGTGTTGTCCATAGTTGGGACATGAGTCACAGTTGGTATTAAAACTCACAGTATATGTGTTGTTGTATTTTGCACGACAATTGTAGTAATAAAGTTGTAGTTATTTTCTGTACGATGTATTTGGCGACTCAGAATAGGTTGGATGGATTGGACCTATTTTGGGGGTGTCACAGTTGGTATCAGAGCTTAGGGATATGATCTCTGACGGAGATCGGGGAATAGAACTAGGAGGGGAGAGATGAGTAAATCCTTCACTAGTGTGTCCTACCTAAGCTTATTTGTTGGTCAGTCATACTATCGGGATATTATGTGATATGTTAATTTGTTCAAATAACCCTTGTTTTGAAGCTGTATTCTAGAATGATATCTGAAATACAAGAGATGAGCAATGGAGAAATCATGATGACAGGGAAGATGGAATCTTAAATGAAAGCAAGGTATTTTCAACTCTTTGAAATACCAGGTACGTAAATTTCAGGGACGAAATTTTATAAGGAGGGGAGATTGTAAGACCCCAAATTTTATGAAATAAAAGTATTCAATTTTTTCTTATAATTATTATTCAGTAAATGGTTAAATTGATAAAAGTTTAAAGTTAAGGGTGATATATGTAAAATTTTCAAAATACGCAAGTGGTTATAAAATACTTATTTCTGTCGGGGAATATTCATTTGCTCGTGGAATATTATTGTGGTCGGGGAATATTAAATATAATGGTATTACCGCCATTTATGGGCCCCATAATGAGAATAGCTGTCGAATGAAGAAAATGACAAGTTTGAGTTTTTATAAATAACGGCATAGTTATTACAGATTAACCTTTGTTGGAATACACGGTGGTTAAAATACGATGTCTGGCGTGGTTCTTGCGAAGTAGAACACGGTATTGCACAATATTTTGAATTATTGATTCTTACGTAAAAAGCACTACTCAATAATTATTATGAAGTAATTACTATTCAATATTTTATTTTATTGATTCAATAATTGTTGCGTTGATATTTTATATTATTGTTGTTTCAATAAATTGCACATGATATTTCCATTATCGGATCAATAATTCATATTATTTGAATAATGTTATTAGATAGCATTATTGGCAATGTCTAGAAATTTACATCGATGAGAGGTTTGGTCACCTAATCTTGCGCCCGATAAGGAGAAATCCTTAATGGAAAGCCCCTCTTTCTTGGGAACAGCCTGGTTGTCATAATTATGATTCTGTAATATTATTTGTGAATAATTAATTATTAATTTATATGATAAAGAAATATTTATTTGATGTGGATATAAATGTTGGATTTATTTATGTGGTTATAAATGAAGGAATTAATGTTGAGGTGTTTTATCAATATTTTTTCGGATTGAAGGTATTAAAAACTCAAATCGGTGTTCTTAAAGCTTTATTATTGTGAGTTGTAATTTTAATCCAAATAGTTGGATCGTTGTGATTTTTGGATATCTTATACATATATGAGTTGAGTATATGTCCACAAATTTTGAACCGTTGAAAATTAACGCATGATTTGTTATGAATTTTAAAAGGTGTTGAAACGGTATTAAAAATCACCCGTTTGTGGATTTCGGATATTTTCTGTTTGGAAATTGGAAAAACTAAAAGCTACAAAGCTGTAGAGAATTCGATTTCGTGTGGAATGGACATAAAATTTGTATTTTTCTGATAAACAAGCTATTTTCTATGAATTACTGAAGTTTTGAAAAATAAAATGACTTTTATTAAATTTGGGTGGGACCCACTTTGGTTGGTGTAGAAAAAAAAACATGTGCTAAATTTTGTTCAAGGTTGGTTGCTCAGATTTTCAGCAAGTATGGGCATAGAAGAGGAAAAATTAAATAATATTATTTTATTATTTTAGTCTCCTTTGGCGTTCTAGCATTTTCCTATAAATAGGTGCTTAAGTTAGAATTGAAAATCACACCAAAAATAAGTTTTCTTTTTCTCTATATTGTCGAGCGTATTTTTATGAGTATTTAGATACTTGGAGAGTTGCTATTCAGTGGAAGTTTTCTTCGGCTTTACATCTGATATTTCAGTCAGAAGTATTGCTCTTTTGAGGTAAGGAATTTTAAGGATTATTATGTTTATCATGTTTCGTAATTTTTCTGACCTTCAAAAATTCTGGAAAAATTTGAAATGATAATTTGATGAATTTCCTAGATTGTGTCCAAAAATAGCGATTTTTGGATGTATAGATTAGGAGTTATGAATTTTATGAGAAAAGGCTATTTTAAAAGTAAACCCTTATAACTCCTTGTGGTTAACTCCAAAATTGGTGAAATTTTTATTGGGAGTACATCTATATAACATCAGTATATTCTGTAAATTTCGGAATTTTTGGGCAAAAGTACAATTTATGATAAATGTCTAAATATTTGGCAGTTTTGGCCATGTGAAAAATAGTAAATGAATTTTAAAAATTCCGAGAAAAATATATGTTCAATATGGGACTATATTATGCTAAATCCCAGTAAAGAAATATTTTTAGAACTGATTTCGTATTTTTTATGAAAATGGACTAGTTATGAATAAATAAATTAAATATGTTATGTGAAGTAACAAAATTGAAAAATAGGATTTTATGGCTTGGGAATCCTATATATGGTATATATCTGATTTTTGATGAGGTTGTTGGTTATTGGTGATGAAATCTTATGAGTTTGCCATTTTAGTATAATTAAATGCATTAATTAGTAAAGTGTAAACAATTAAAATAAATTGTTTATAAGTTTAAGAAATGATTAAAATATTGTGGTAATATTAATAATATTAGATTATGAGACTATTAAGTGCTTTATAACATTTGGATTAAGGTGTTATGAAATCATTGATTCATGAATATTACCCTTGAAATTAAATGCAGTTGTTGATCGTATTGTTTTTATTATCATATATAACATTTTTATAATCCTGGTGAAGAAATTTCTCTTTGACTTAAGTGTAAAGATGGGTAGATTATTAGTATGATCGTGACTATGGGTTCTCTTTGGCCTGTAGTGCAAAGATGAATTATTGACTGGTATGATCATGACAATTGAATTTATAATTGAATATTTTTAGCTTAAGTGCAAAGGTGAATTGATCAACATAGTTATAATTGTTGTTTATATAAATTTCTAAAATGATTATATATTTCTTTGAGATAAGAATATCTTTGGCCTGTAGTGCAAAGATGAATTGTTGATGAATATCTTTGGCGTGTAGTACAAAGATGACTTGTTGTTGAATATCTTTGGCTTTGTAGTGCAAAAGATGACTGTTATTGGATATCTTTGGCCCGTAGTGCAAAGATGACTCATTCTTGAATATCATTGGCATGTAGTGCAAAGATGAAGCTATTAATGAATATCTTTGGCTGTAGTGCAAAGATGAACTTATTAGTATGATTATGAGCAGGAGGCGTGAATTTGGTATAACCATGATCTTTGATGTTTCAGGTAAAGACATGTGATGAAAAATTTATTCGTCTTGAATAAGAAGAGAAAATTAGAACTACAATTATGATTATGAGTTATTCACATGACTGTGAACAGGATCTGTTGATTAATGTTACTGAGGTTAAAGCATTGTTGGTGGACTTTTAACATGGAGAAGATAATAGACTTTATGGTCTATTTGACTCTTCTAATGGATTGCTTTCGTTCCATTCGCAACTATGGTTGAAAAGTTTTATCATCTACCATATGTTCTAAATCTCGATTTATTCTTGATGAAGGCTATTGATAATTTAATTATCTTTAGTTATGATATTCTTTCTTTGGGCTAGTTGTGCTCACCCTTTTGCTTCACAATTCCTTTTCGGGTAATAAAAGTGTAGTTGAATTGAAGCGGGAATAACGGGGAATAGTGTGGTGGTCAAGAGACTATCAAAGTTTCTCAACACATTATAAAATGGCATGACATACAATATATAATTGTATTGAGGACCTAAGATGTGTGTGTCGTATATTATACGTCACTTAATAATTGATTTTGGTGAAGCAACAATAGGGTGAGGTGAACCTGACTTTGGAAGGTGTTTTGCCACTATCATACAAGATGTCTAACGACATCTGATCTCGTGTTATTATAAGAAAGGGTTGTGCACATCCACTTCTTTGAGTATATCTACGAGCACTACCTATATGATCTTGGAGTTGGGTTGAAACATAATGTTCAATCGCAGACGGTGGAGATAGTTATATGTCAAGAGAAGACTCACCATTGGAAGGAACATGATAGTAATCTTCTCATTTTTCTTTGGGGTCTATTGGATCAACCAAGGATAATTCTCTGGACATATGATATCTATCATAACTTAGATTCATGGCCTCCAATGTACGAAGGTTTCCTTGATCACTTCCCAAAGATTTTAATTTCTAAAATAGTTATAGATTGTACCTTTATGTAAGGTATCACTGTGAGGTGTTGTCCATAGTTGGGACATGAGTCACAGTTGGTATTAAAACTCACAGTATATGTGTTGTTGTATTTTGCACGATAATTGTAGTAATAAAGTTGTAGTTGTTTTCTGTACGATGTATTTGGCGACACAGAATAGGTTGGATGGATTGGACCTATTTTGGGGGCGTCACACTAAAGCTATAGCAATAACTTTACAATAAGAAGGTAATTCAATTGTAGGTTTGGTATAACATATCAAAAGCAATTCAAGATAGTAATCTTGTTTAATGAATACACAGGGTTCAAGAAATTTGCAATAAAGAAATAAGTGTAGGGTTTAGGAAACTTGCCTGAGCGTAGATCAGTCAAGTTATGTTATTCAATCGTTAATAAATACCTACGATGTTCATATATATAATTCCAACACATTAGTATTTATAATAATACTCAATTATATCATTTACATATGAACGGATTAGATTAATTAAGTTTTCGGTGTTAAATACCTTTGATAAATGGACTAAATTTTATTTATAAAATTTAATTATCCTTTATAATACTAGTTTTAGAAATTTTAAAGTATTTAAAACATTTATTTATCTTTTAAATGATTTTTAAATCATTTATTTCTATTTATAAGTAATTAATATTTACTTAAAATTTTAAAAAAATATTGATTATTATTTTTAAATAATTTATATTCATTTATTATAATTTTTATATCAATAATAATATTTTTCCATAATTATTTAGTATTTATAAATAATTATTTTAATTTCTTTATTAATAATTTAATTATTAATAATATCTAAATAAAATAAAATAATTGTTGAATTTATGTAAAAATATTAAAATTTAATTATAATTATTTAATATAATTTTTAAAACTATTTTTATATTTATTTATTAATTATTTCTAATTTTTTATAATTTATTTTTAGAAAAATAATTTTTGTCTGTCGCTTAAGCCCTTCAGTAATAGAAAGTGTCGTTGTAGGTGTTCTTGAGTTCTGGGCAATCAGTTCGGTCATGGTCGAGTGACCAATTTGACCACTAATTAAAATGCTATTGATAATGATTTTTGGTTTGGTCAAGAGTTGATGTTGTAGTACTCATACAATAGTACAATATGAAACAAATTTTAGGCTTTAACCTCACATATAACAAGAAGTTATAGAGGCTCAAAGTCACTTTGTCGGAGCTGTTCTTGAGTTTACGGGTAACCCGAGCGATGAGTCGTAATAGGTCGATGGTTTTGTGGCTTGAATATCTTTAATTCTGTGTATTAGATGTGTCTGATGTTTGTTGTAACATGTAGTATATATGTCAGGGTACATATAGATAACATTAACTTGAACAAATCATAACTCTAAGGTCTCTAATTATGCTAGTCAAAGTACAGCCAAATGCTGTTCTTCGTGTTCTTCAGTTTTCTAGGCAACCCAGAAAACTTGGTCAAGCTCGGTCAACGACTTTTGACCCTTAATTCAAGTAATCCTATGAGTTGTTTTAGTAATTTGTGATCATATATATGTAGTACTTATTACAGAGTATTGATCTATAACAAAACCTTACAAAAATAACAAACAGAACATGATTAAAAAGGTTGGTCAAAATAGCCGGTTCAACTGTTCTTAAGTTTTCTGGGTAACCCAGAAAACTGTCATCCGTGAATGGTCAACGAACTTTGACTGCTTATAACTTGAAATCTATTGTTCAAATGAACATGTCTTCTGTTCCAGATTAAAGACCAACTAACAGGCTACAAATACCAAACAATTAACAGACTAAAACATAAACACATATGAATCTATAGGCCCTGACATTCGGCTATCAGAATTAGTTTTCAAAATTTCTAGATTTCTTAAAACACTTAATTAAGGCATCTAGATGTTATGAAAACGTGTTCTACCAATCTATCATACTTTCTAACATACTAATACATAATTCTAAACATCTAAACAACAAATCTAACATAGGATCAAAGAGCTAATCTACATAACTTTTCTTGAATGATTTTCGATTCTAGCTTCAGATATTGTTGCTGCTATCACCCAAGCTTGATTTGGTAAGTTTATAAGTGTATCTAGGCTTAGGAATTTCGTGAGTTTGCTTAGCCCTAAAGTTCCTATTTATAGAATTCTTCAACTTGGCTTTTTGGTCATTTTTGTGCAACTTGCCTCTACAAATATCTGATCTGATGACTATTGTCATGCTTGGGAGTTACAAGCATGTCATGTGTAGTAACCTTAGGGGTAGCAATGGTGACTCTAACCTACTTGTGAGCTAGTTAGGTTTGTTTAGTAGCTTAAATAGGCTTTAATCTTTATAAATCTTGATTAGGGTTTTGTTTCTAGTGGTTAGGATTATTAAGTGATGTTTATTAGTACCTAATTGTAGTTTACTAACCATGATTAGGTGTTAACATAAGCTAATTAGGGTTAGTTTAGCTAATTAGGGTTAGGTTTACAACTTAGGGTTAGGATTTTGCTAATTAGGGTTAGGGTTTGTTAATCTATGGTTGTTAACCTAAATTTCTCACTAATCCTGACAAGCACGAAAAAGCGTTTTGTCAGTGTAAGCACGACAAAGCAACTTGTCAAAACAAATTTACTGAAAAGTCTAATTACGAAAAAAAATTTAAGCACGAGGTGTCAAGCATGACGTTTTTCGGACAAAAAATTATTTGGTCAAATTTGTTAAACAAAGTATATATTAACACATAACACATTCAGAACGGAGAAATTTTATTTATATAATGAAATTTTATACATACGAGTCTTATTAGGGTTTTGGGTTTTTTACATACGCAATCTATTTTAGCTTCATCCGAAGACCTAATATTGATAATATCGATCTCTTAATTAGAATAATATCATCACATTAACTATTGCTAATTACAGTTATAAAATAACCTAAACATAGTATCATATAATCCTACAAGTTAATAAAACATATAAGACCCGGTATCAAGTCAATCTATTTCAGTTTGAGTTGAGTTCGGTACTATTTTGACCTCTCAATTGCCTAATTGGATAATTATTGAGCCTATTATCAATAAGACTCTACTTAAACGCTTCAATATTATCTTAGATAATTTATTATTTAATCAAAACATTTTTCATAAGCTCGTAACAATTTTCAAATAATTATTATCATTTATAAAGTTTTTCCAATCATTAATATCATTTTTATAAGATTTAAATACCACATAATTCCATTATTATTAATATTTAATTAATTTCAAATATTAATGGAATCCATATCATAATATTATAAGTTATTTATAATATCTCAAAGTATTTTAATACCTTAATATCACCTTTAAATGATTTTAAAATATTTAAACCCATTATTAAATAAATGCCATTAATATTAAAATATTAAGCATTTCATGAAAAATATTAAAAGTTATGTTTTATAACTTAAAATATTTTTATAACCTTTAAATCATTTTTGTATGATTTTTAACACATTAAAACTATTTTTCCATAATTTATTTAATACAATTATTAAATAAATTAATTGTCATTAATATTTAATTATTAATGAAATTTATCCCAAATTATTAAAAATCATTCAAAATAACTTAGAATATTTTCTAACACTCTAATATAATTTGGATGATTTTTAAAGTATTAAATTATTTTTAAGTAATTTATTTAATATAATTATTAAATAAATTAAATATCATTAATATTTAAAATATTAAAATATTAATGAAATATATTCCAAATTATCAAAAGTCAATTTTTATGCTTTAAAAAATTTTTACAAATTAATTATGATTTTTTCATAATTATTAATCATTTGATTCTAATTATTTTTATTTAAATAATTAATTTTTATAAAAATTGTCACTGAAGGGGTCTATAGCGACAAAACTGTCACTATAGGTGTTCTTGAGTCTCAAGAACATTCAAACACAGTTAACAGGGTGCCTAGTTTGACCACAAAATTCTTAGATCTTGATGTTTCTGGGCATGTAAATGTGTTGGGGATGTAGTATTGATGTAATACTATAAACACAAACCAATTGCAGGGCTAAACTAGATCACAACTAGAAGATATGATCCATCAAAATGGCTGTCAGACATGTTCTTCATTTTTTAGGTTACCCAGAAATGAAGAACAGTGCAAGGGTCCTGTTTTGGAGCTTTATAACTTGGATTCCATGCTTTGTTTGTGTGTTTAAATGTCACAACTATGTACTATATATGTCAAGGTACAAAATTAATACACTTTTGTAGCTTAACAACATCACATGAACAAGATCTGGCTTGGTCAAAGTACCAGCTAGAAACTGTTCTTCAAGTTTTTGGGTTTTCCAAAAATGTTCTTCAGGCAGTTGGTCAACCCTACTTTAACCCTCAATAACTTTGATCCTGCGCATGATCTAAGTGTTCTAGTGGCATGGTTGTGTAGTCTAACTCATCCATTAGTGTTGTTGTTCTTTACCGTTGATGCTTATCTTCTTCTGATATTCATCATTGTGCACCATCATCGTTAAGGCACTGATAAGTATTTGCTTATCAACTTAGCTTCTTTGGGTACTTAGACGTCCTTGAACACTGGTTGTCTTGTGCACAGATTCAGTTTTGTATCTTCTTCTCTTCAGCTTAATGCATCCAAGATGAGACATAAAGTGGCTCAAGTATTCTACTTTCTGATCTGCCACTTAGGTTGTAGCCTTCTTGGCCTTCCGGCTCTCAGTATAGATGCCATCTCATTGTCATACTCCTTTGTATGGAGTGAAGCTTTATCATTGCAGAAGTCTCATCAGTTATATTTCACTCTACTGTGGTGGTCTTATTCTCATGAACACATTTTCTCTGCTATGCTTAATATGACTTGCATCTCTTCAAGTCAACAACATCAACCCTTTCTTCTTTGAAGCTTTAGCTATATAGATTTATCAATTATCTTCCCGTTGGAATGTAGCCATTGTGATTCCTCTATTAGTGAGCTCCCTTTTTAATATTTGTTTGTGAAGGAGCCTTTGAAATGTCTCAGTTGAAGCATTAAATGCTCCAGAGTTTTCTGAGCACTGATGCACAGTTGATGTGACAACTTCTTTTATACTTTCCTGACATTGCAGTCTACTATTTCACCTACCACATTAGAGATGTCATTTTAATGTGTCAGGCTAGTAGTCACCTTTATTTTTTCTTTCTAATTCCTCGATCAGAACATCAGGAGTTTTCCTTCTGCATCGATGCTTTCAATTAACAACGTTCGAATGTCAGTCTTTGTATTGAAACATTGCCAAGGCTTCAATACTCAGATGACTGAACTCTAGGATTCTGATGCATATGACGTTGAACTTTATCGAAGTTAGTCTGTTGAATATTGCTCGTTGATTGATTAAGACAACACTACGATTCTAAGAGTGTTATTTTGATTTGCAATGTAGAACCTTTCTTCCTTCACTCGTGAAGTGTAGCGTCCCCAAATACGGGTACTAATCATCACAAACTTGGTACACTAATTCTATAACTATTACAGAAAATAAACATAAATTGTTTATACATTAACATTTACACATACTCCCAAAGTCGATAACCTTAACTTATTACTTGAATTCAATATCCTACTCGACATACAACGTCATTTTCCTTTACTTGTATCCAATGTATTCTACTTAATCTGCAATGTTTATCATGATATAGCAAGGGTGAGCAACAAGTTTGGCAAGTAAGTTTAATTTCAAGGAAAGATATATCATGATTGAAAGAATGAATAATAAGCTAACGAACTTTCAACAATAATATAATCGTGAAAGAACATTAAACAAGTATTCATAACTAAATGACCGAGACAATACAAATGAATGGCTAATAATGAACATGAATAAATCAACTGGACCAAATGGTAGTGAAGGTGATCAGCCTTTCATACATGATGAACATATGCAACATGCACAACGAGCGAATCAATAATCAAAGATGTGATGTAATCAATAATGATTAATCACGAACATACAATACAATAACAACTCGAGTTTGAGTTAGGAAACTTGCACTATAAGTGAGTATAAGAAACTTGCATGTTCAGTCGGCTACTGCTACCCAATCTATTTTAGCTTCATCTGAAGACCTAATATTGATAATTTTAATCTCCCAATTAGAATAATATCATCACATTAACTATTGCTAATAACAATTATAAAATAACCTAAACATGGTATCATATAATCCTACAAGTCAATAAAACACAAAACCCGGTATCAAGTCAAACTATTTCATTCTAAGTTGAGTTCGGTCCTATTTTGACCTCTCGATTGTCTAATCGGATAATTATCGAGCCTATTATCAATAAGACTCTACTTAAATGCTTCAATATTATCTTAGATAATTTATTATTTAATCAAAACATTTTTCATAAGCTCATAACAATTTTCAAATAATTATTAGTATTTATAAAGATTTTCTAATCATTAATATTATTTTTATATGATTTAAATACCACATAATTCCATTATCATTAATATTTATTTAATTTCAAATATTAATGAAATCCATATCATAATATTATAAGTTGTTTATAATATCTCAAAGTATTTTAATACTTTAATATCGCCTTTAAATGATTATAAAATATTTAAAACCATTATTAAATAAGCGCCATTAATATTAAAATATTAACACATTTCATGAAAAATATTAAAAGTTATGTTTTATAACTTAAAATATTTTTATAACCTTTAAATCATTTTTGTATGATTTTTAACACATTAAAACTATTTTCCATAATTTATTTAATACAATTATTAAATAAATTAATTATCATTAATATTAAATTATTAATGAAATTTATCCCAAAATATTAAAAGTCATTCAAAATAACTTCAAATATTTTCTAACACTTTAATATAATTTTATATGATTTTTAAAGTATTAAAATCATTTTTAAGTAATTTATTTAATATAATTATTAAATAAATTAAATATCATTAATATTTAAAATATTAAAATATTAATGAAATATATTCCAAATTATCAAAATTAATTTTTATGCTTTAAAATAATTTTTAAAAATTAATTATGATTTTTTCATAATTATTAATCATTTTAATCTAATTATTTTATTTAAATAATTAATTTTTATAAAAATTGTCACTAAAGGGGTCTATAGCGACAAAACTGTCACTATAGGTGTTCTTGAGCCTCAAGAATATTCAAACACAGTTAACAGGGTGCCTAGTTTAACCACATAAAATTCTTAGATCTTGATGTTTCTGGGCATGTAAAGGTGTTAAGGATGTAGTATTGATGTAATACTATAAACACAAACCAATTGCAGGGCTAAATTACATCACAACTAGAAGATATAATCCATCAAAATGGCTGTCAGACATGTCCTTCATTTTCTAGGTTACCCAAAAATGAAGAACAGTGCAAGGGTCCTACTTTGGAGCTTTATAACTTGGATTCCATGCTTTGTTTGTGTGTTTAAATGTCACAACTATGTACTATATATGTCAAGGTACAAAAGTAATACACTTGTGTAGCTTAACAACATCACATGAACAAGATCTGGCTTGTTCTTCAAGTTTCTGGGTTTTCCAAAAAAGTTCTTCAAGCATTTGGTCAACCCTACTTTAACCCTCAATAACTTTGATCCTGCGCATGATCTAAGAGTTCTAGTGGCATGGTTATGTAGTCTATATGTCAGTCTACAATACACATACACTTACATGGCCTAACTACTTAACAATAACAAGATCTAATGCCTGCCAAGTGGCTGTAAGACATTCTGGGAAATCTGGGTTCCCAGAAATTAGTTTTCATGACTGGTCAACCATGTTTGACCATTAATAACTTGAGATCTAGACATGGTATGGAATTGATTCCACATCCAGTCTACTCTCCTCATGGCATAGAACATGAATAATACATCTATACATCCTAACATCTAACAGGTTGATGTCTATGGGCCCTAACATTAGTCTGACAGGCCACAAAATTAGGGTTCATGATAGTCTCTAAAATACAATTTTCACAAACTTAGATGTTATGGATCCATGATGTAACATCATAGATTACTAAATAACATCCCTTAACACGTATCTAAACAACAAATCACATCAATAACATAAATCTTAAGGATTTACAAAAATTGAGGGTTTATACCTTTTATGCTAAAACTTGATTTTTGATCTTTTGAATCTGATCTAGTAGAGCTAGGTGGTGTACTTGGCTTAACTTTATGTCTTAGTTCCTCCTCTCAAATTTCAAAAATTATAGAGAAAGAAAGTGTTGGCTAAAATGAGAAGTAATGTAAGATATTTTCTTACTTTTAAATCTTTTAATCTGTGATTCATTGAATGTATTTGTTGCTAGGTGGCACATGTGGCTGATCTAGGGGATACAAAACACATGGGATTAATAGGCTTGGTGACTCACCAAGATTTGCAATATCTTTTACTTAAAAACATAAGTAAAGGGCATTTTAGTCATTTTGCACCTACTAAGGGTATTTTGGTAATTTTCCCTATAATTTGAAGGGTAATTTGGTCTTTTCACATATATCCCATAAATCTTACCGCTTAGGGTTTTATACTTAGCTTTTGAGCTCCCAAATTAGGGTTTAGAGATTCCTGATTAGGATTTAGGATTCCCGAAACTGAAATTAGGATTTTCATAACTGGAATTATGGTTTCTAACTAATTGTTAGGTTTTACTAACTAAACCTTAACGTTCCTAACATAACCTTAAGGTTTGTCATTCTTATAGCTTATCTGATAAACAATTGACCCTTAACCACAAACTGCACATACATAATTACAATACACAAAATCATATACGCTCATACACTTAACCCTATAAGTTCTTCACAAAAATTTTAAATCCATACAAATTCTTCATAGAATTCTTATTCAATATTCTATTTCCCAGTATAGGTCTTATTATTGAACCTTTATTTAATCAATTAAGATTTTTTTTAATCGTCTAAATTCTTGGGTTGTCACATGTAGTGCTTCAACACTTCTGTTTACCTTGACTTGCATTAGGCACTGACAACTTGTTTGAATGCTCTGGCCCTCCTGAATTTCAAGACTCATCTTACTGGTCATGCTCAGCTCTATTTCTCCTTGTGATCTACCATTCACATATCATCAATGGTCTGACCCATGCTTAATCTTCCTTTTTTATTCTTTATAAGTTGGCCAGTATTTCTGTATAAACCGTAACAATTCCTTCTTCTCATTTGGAAAGCACTATGATCATAGTCATACCTAATATTGTCATCTTTTGTTTATCTTGACAGCTACTACATTGTTGACTCCCTTTTGTCAGTCACATTATCTGAAGTCTTCTTATTGTTGCTTGTGAAAGACTTCCCTTAATGGCTTTACTTCTCAATCAGGATGCTGATTGAATTGGTGCTTCGATCTTTTGTTTGCTTGCAAGCCATTTAGTGAGTGCTCTATGGCTTCCTTAATGTAGATCGTATCTTTAAAGTTCTGACCAGATGCTACATTCTTTGGATGCTTTGGAAGTGCTCATGTGTTGAGAATCGTGTTATCACTACGATTCTTCCTTGGCTTTGTGAGAACTGATAGACTTTGTCGAAGACTTTGTTTTGCAGACTACTATCTACCTTTGGTTCTGCAAACCCTTCAACTCCGAGAGTAGATTATACAACAGATTATATTTCTACCTCTGTTATGATCAGTAGACTCTACGACTTCAAGTGTGGTCTACGATTCTTGACTTGGCTCGATAGGTGCTTGGACCAACTCTATGATTATGAGTGAGGCCCTCCAAAGCAGACTACGATTCTGTAGAAACTTTCTCGATAATCTACGATTCTGCCTTGGCTTCTGCAATCCCTCGGCTGGCTCGACAGGCTACGATTATGTCTTAATACTCTCCGAGTTCCTTGTCTCTCCTGGAAGACTTCACGATTCAGAGTCAAGTCTACGATTCTAGCATGATAGGCTCTCAGCAGAAATCTTTTCTGATTTCGAGTGCAGACTACGATTCTGCTTTACTTTCTTGGCAGGCTAGCATGACTTGTACAGAGCTCTACGATCAGACATGCCTATCTATTACATTCATTTATAGGATAGATCAACCTAACAACTTTGATCTTTTCTTCTATACATTCATTTACAAAATGATAAAAATTAAGCATGGATCAACCTAACAATTTTGACCATATCAATCCATGTCCTTTTCTATATCATCTATCATCTATTAAGGACTTTACAGCTTTTATCAATGCAAACATATCTTCATATTCATTCATTTACTTAATCATCTTCATCATCAAATTATATGAATAGGAATACCATTCACATGCATATTCCTAACAAATTCTTTTATTAATAAATGAGTAAGATTGTTACAAAGTATATGCTTTATCATCAAACATGATTGGCTTTTGTTCATTCTACTTTCAATCTCCCACATGCACTAAAGAAAATCGCCATGGTATCTCATACTCTTTTTCTCTATATGGCGATCATCCTGTTGTTGGATAAGCTTTAGTTAATGTATATATAATATTGTTCTTGAGAGTCCACTAGTATAAGCATGCACATATAGAATATTATATTCTACTCGAATTGATTATGGACTTTATATTCAAGTTTGGTTCACTAGAGTCACCAAGTGAACCAAAAGGTCAAACCTAGGGTGCAAGAAACAAATTCAAATATAACAATTACATTTAAACCTAGTCTCTATTACGAACGGGTCTTCAAGCGCTCCTTGCTCCTTGATCTCCAATTGTTCAAAATTAATTCTAACTCTTCCTATTACAAAAACTATTTATAATAAATAGAAACCTTGATCAACAGTCAAGGGCAAGTACATATGAGAAAGATAGAATTTACATCAAGAAAAACTAGAGAAAACGAGGTACGCAGACCCTATTTAATAAAACACATACATTCATGCATCCAACTAAAATAAAATTCAATCACATTAGTTAACAACCCATAATCAACCCCATTTATTATCATACATATCAACATATGCATCAATAAATAACATTCATCTCATGAATAATAAATATTTAATATATACATTGATATCGATTTAATGGGCAAATATTAGTTAGCATAAATTCAATATTGAATTAAAATAAACTCCTTTATTTTAATCAAAATTTAAATCAAAATAAATTCCTTTCTTTTAATTTATAAAAAAAGAAACTTTTTTGGAAAAACAACATATGTGGAATCAATTCCTTATCAAAATAAACTCTTTTATTTTGATTAATATGAAATCTTATTTCATATATAAATAAACTCATTTATTTAAGGAAGCGTGGAATTCCTTTTCCTAATCACAAATAAACTCATTTATTTTTAGGAAACATAGAATTTAATTTCAACTCCAATTAGTTATCATGGAATCCAATTCCAACTCTAATTAGTTTGAATTAAATTAAATTCTAATTAAAATAAACAACTTTATGTTAATCCAATTCCAAATAAAAATAAACTACTTTATTTAAATTTAGAATTACTGGAAAAATATTTAATCCAATTTTTAATTTAAAATAAACCTTTTATTTTAATTAGAAATCGAATAATAAAAGAATAAAATTTATTTAATATTCTAGGTACCGACGCTGCAGCACCTCTAAAGAACTAGCTTCTGGCGTTGTCGCGTCGGGTCACCCATTTTTCATAAATCTGGATCCGGTGCTACAACGTCTCTATTACACTATGATATGGCTGCAGCGCCGAGTCTCCATTTTGAAACCCAGACCGGCGCTGCGGCGCCAGTTTGAAGAATTAGTTTTCCCAGTTCGTGAATTATGCAGTTTTTCTCCAAAGATATGATTCTTTTTTAATAATTATACGTAAAAAATTATTCTAAACACATATCAACATACATATCAAATCTGAACAATTAATAACTCACATAAAGGTTTAGCTCCAGTACCACTGTTAAATTTGTAATATTCGTATACACAATCAAAGTAGCCGAAACATGGTAAAAATAAATTTTAAAATTTTATAAACTATATACCCGGATCATACTTTAATGCATAATTATTAAGTAGATGAAAAAGATGGAGATCATATTCATACACTTGTAGAAACTAGCTTCCACATGTACGAGTTCATCTCCAATTCCTTTTCATGTTCAACTTGAATCCACTGAGTTTGGTTCTTTCCTTTGATCAACGTTAGCCACCCAATTGTTTGGTCTGTAGAGGTGATCTACCAAGGAAGAACAATTATTCAAGAGGATAAGTGTTTGGCAAAACCCTAGATTCTATCTCGATAGAATTATGTGTATTCTCCTAACTCTTGAAATTGTCATTAACTCTAAATCAAAATAAGACTCATCTTATTTATAGATGTAGGCAACCCTCTTTAACAATTTAGGAACAGGGTTTTATTTTAATTAATTAAATTACTTTAATTAATTGAGGCTTCTTAATCTTATTAGGAATAATTAATTAAACTATTTTAATTGATTAGCCTCTAATCTTATTAAGAAAATATGAGAGTACCTTTTATTAATAAATTCCCAAACTCCCTTAGGAATTAAATAATAATAATAATAATAATAATAACAATAATAATAATAAGACTCCTCTTATTAATTTATATTTAGTATTTTAAAATATTAAATAATAAATATTTAATTATTTATTTTATTCTATCACCATAAATTAAATTAAATACCCTTAACTTATTATTACGATTATGTCATTTGCTTATTAAATAAATATTCTTCCTTTTATGGTGTGACGCTTTAGTTTCTCCATATTAAACTGGTTGTGAATAAATCAATTAGAACAATCATAATCTTATTTTAACAAATACATTAACTATTTAATTCATTTAAATAAATAACATTTATTCTACAATAAAGACCTTAGCGATCAACGACTTTCCAGATAATATAGATTTCAACATTAATCATAAAAAAATCTTTGAGCAAATAGTTATCGTACAATTCAATCCTTCCAACATACAATGTCCCAATTAAATGTAAGACATGGAATTATTGTCAAGTCTTATTTTATTTAGTTATATATATTTTGATTCTAAAATACACACTCCAAATAATGAAAATTAGAAACTCCTTTCTAATTTCATTTTGTCTTGGCCAAGGACTACTGAGTTGTCATTTATCGAATCACATAGGACATTCTCTTCTTTTACTAGAAGCGGTATATTCTTTGTTTATCATTCATTATCTTCATGCACAACTTATTATACCCGAGCATACCATTTGATATACCCTAAGGGTCTTAAGGGACATGTCAAAGTATAACTCATCATACACATGATACTATGATGATCTCAAGTCTAAGGATCACTTGTACTACTATCAGTACAAGAATTCTTATTGACAGACAAGTAAAACTCCATTAGGTATTCCTTAGCGAGTCATGTTCGGTGAACTTATTCTCCAATAAGCACCTACATACTTGCTTTAGTATCTCCATCATGAGATTAATCATCCTCATCTAATGAGCAAGCAACGTTTGTACCAATCTATCCGGATTCACTAATCATCTTTTTAATAATCCAATGACTGGAAACAATTTTAGTTTATGAGCTATCTAAGAATTTAGATCTCATTAGCATGATCATCATCATGATTCTAAAAGCATTGCTCAAAACTATGGGTTTATCATATATTATAAAACAACACTATGTAGATAAATTAAAAGACTTTAATTAAACAATTCTTTTATTAATAAATGAATAAGATTGTTACAAAGTATATGTTTTATATTCAAACAAGATTGGCTTGTGTGCATACTACTTTCATAAAAAGAATTAAATATGATCGGATCATATTCGAGAATGAAAGTCATATAGATAGATTCAAAACCCTATAATTAAAGGTTTTCACTATCACGAGGTCTTAAATCCGATCTCTTGGGACGAACCCCAAGAAGTTATTTTTAAGATCCGATGTTTACCTAAACATTGGTTTATACAGTTGACATTACATTTAAAAGAAAAAATGTTCATCGCGAGAATCTAGTCGAGATCCGATAGTGGGATCTCAACCCCTGGATTCCTAGGCTACCATTTATAAACTTTAAAACATTTATAATACTTAATTTTTACTATAAGATAATCCATTAGTTAGAATCCCTTATACGTATGAATTAGATCCTCTTCACCATTAGATATAGATCTAAGGCTTTACAAAACCCGACATTGATTTATAATGTTTGAAATGACTAGATCTGACCCAGATCTATATCAGTCTAGCATGGGGGTTCAAGCTTTAATGCTCCAGAACCTCTCAGAAGTTAGATCAGACTATATATAGGTAGATCTAGTGCTTAAAATAATTTCTAACTGTGTATATACAATATATAACTAATTTGAACGGTTAAATACGTAAATCTAACTACCCAAACATAATAGATGTGTTGCACAATAGATTTATCTATTAATTTACATTATGAAGCAATGAATCTAATAGTTTTAACTATATAAACAGTAAATTGTACAAAATATAGTTTATTTCACCTTGGGGATGAAGAACAAGCTTGTGATTGCCATGACTCGATACTACAATGTAGTGGGAGTAATATCTAGTGTATATATGAATTTTTTGGTACAATATATGAGTTAGTATGATTAGACTTGAGCTCTCCCTCTAAAATCCAAGCTTTTGATGCAAATTATTTAACTCTCTAAATTGTGAGCTGATGACCCTGGTTTATAGATCTGGGGGACAAGCACAGGTACAACTACTTCTGGCCCTTGTGGGTCCCATAGGGTTATAGTTTGGTTATTTGTTCATTTTTCGGAGAAAGTTGAGCTCTGTACCAAAAAATCTTGAAAAGGTTCTACTGAAGGCTGCGAAATGAGGTTGATTTTGACTTATTTGGGATGCCAGGAAGATGATGCTCGTAGATGAAAGGTATCTTCTAGTTTTTGCATGTCGTCAACTATGACGCCCCCAAATCTGGATACTTGAAACCCGTACATAGTGCTTCACGATACCATTCATTAAACTACTTGATATATTAATTAACTAAAAATAGTACATCAAAGTTGTCTACTTCCCAGTTAAGATAACCTTTAAGTAATTCATTACATGATAAATAATAAATTATCATAATATATAACTCCAGTTATTACAAATAACACCTTATAATTTATCCCTTTAGCTTCCCCTTTCCTTTGTCCTTGCCAAAACCTTTTATTTGATCCCGCTTAGCTGAAAACATTTAAGTTTAAAGCGAGCATTTAATTAATCAACAAGTAATATCAATTAATAAACATTAGCTAAAAGAAATAAATATTTTCTTTGAACTATACTAATACAACGAATCAATAGTTATGAAGTAAACTGAAACAATACTGGATAACATATCAATTCATTTACATTTTTGAAACTACATACTAACTATAAATGTTGAGCAATCAATAGACTTTGAACTTTCATTTTTAAGTTTGAAAAGGTTTGTATAGAAATTCATCTACAAACCGTCATGACTTACAGATACGTTAGGTGATCAGCCCGTAGGCCCTGTTTTAATCAACACCACATTCTAGAACGACGTATGCGTTCATTATAACCGCCTTTGGCGCATAAAAATTTCCCATTTATGGGATGTTCATACTCAGTCTAGAGTCTGAACCAAAGCAATTTAGTTGGATGATTCTATCATAAACAATCATGTTCAATGATACCTTTAAAACTATGTCTAGCCGACTCAAATAGCTTAGAGAGCTTTAAAACCATGTATACATACCAATATTTTTGATTATATATGAATCATCATGAAATACTTGTAATCAATGAACGAATTGAATAAAATTCGAGAACTTGCATGAATATGAATGAATTATGAAATACTTGTTGAATCACAGAACCATTGCATGAATGTAAAGGTTCAGATACATGCGCAATAAAAATATAGTTCGGATACTTCCTCAATATAAAGTAGAGTCAACAAACTTGTTTAAAAGAATAAAAAAGATCATTATGGATGTGAATAAGCAACAATAATTATTCATGAACATGCTTTGAAATTAATAACTCAAGTTAAGTTAAGAACTTGCATAAACATTTACTTGTTTGCACAAAATAAAAGTTGTGCGTAAGGTTTAGATACTTGCACAATAAAAGAGTATAGAAACTTGCCTTGACTGCTACTTACTGCTACACAATTTAGTTTTAGCTTTTATACAGAGACCTATCATTAATAAGATTATTCGTTCAATTAAAATAATACATCATAACTTATAATACTACTATTTACATTCATCATACAGCTTAAACGCAATAACACGTATTCACATCAATCATTGGAACATATACAAATAATTATCAGGTCAAACTATGTAAGTCTAGATTGATTTCGGTATCAATTCAGTTTCCCGATTGCTTTAACAAATAATTAACCAGTTTATTTTCAATTAAACACAATTTAAAAGTTTCAATATTATTTTAGATAATTTAATTATCATTCATAATATTTTGTGGAAGCTCATAATAATTTTTAAATAATTATTATCATTTATTATGATTTTACAAACAATAATATCATTTTTAAATAATTTAATTATTAAATAATCCCATTCTCATTAATATTTAAATAATTTAAAATATTAATGAAATCTATGTCAAAATTAAAACTTATTTATTATAACTTAAAACATTTTTAAAACCTTGATATCACCTTTAAATGACTTTAAAATTATTAAAATCATTTTTAAATAATTATCATTAATAATAAAATATTAATTTAATTCATGTCAAAATATTAAAAGTTATTTATTATAACTTAAAAATATTTTTAACACTTTAATATCATTTTTAAATTATTTTAAAATATTAAAATTATTTTTAACTAATTTATTTAATATAATTATTAAATAAATTTAATATCATTAATATTTAAATAAATTAAAATATTACTATAATTTATGTCAAAATATTTAAAGTTAATTTTTTTAATTTAAAATAATTTTTAAAACTAATTTATGAATTTTTAATAATTATTTTCTATTTTTTCTATTTTTTAATTAATTTATTTATTTTCATTAAAAGTTAAAGAGCTTTAGTAACAAAATATATTGCAATAGGTGTTCTTCATCAACGAAGAACAGCCTTGGTCAATGCCTTGGGGGCTACTTTGACCATGAATAATTTTCATTGGGTTATGTTTCTGGGCATGAGAGTGTATCAATGGTGTTGTACTAATGTAACACTATAGGTGTAACAATTTATGGGTCTAACTATATCATATGAAGAAGATATAAGTAGTCAAACTTGCTGTCAGAGATGTTCTTTATTTTCTGGAAATTCCAGGAAATGCAGTTAGTGGGAGTAGTCATTTTGGGGCTTTAATAACTTGATTTCTGTGTACAATCTAAGTGATCCAGTATCACAATTTTTTAGTATACATGTCTAGGTTCAAAGGTGTTACACTTATCAAGCTTAACAACATTACATAAGCAAGATCTAGCTTGGTCAAAGTACATGCCAGAAACTGTTCTTGAAATTTTTGGAAATTCTAGAAATTCATCTTTTCAGTTTGGTCAACCCATATTTGACCATTAATAACTTGGATTCTATTTATTATTTAGGTGTTCTAGTGTTATGGTTTGGTAGTACATATGTCAGAGTATAAAATTCATACACTTACATGGCATAACAACAAAACAAATGAGAGATCTAAGCCTCCCAATATGTTGTCAGAAATTCTGGGTAAATTCTGGGTTTTCCAGAAATATTTTTCACGACTGGTCAACCAAGTTTGACCATTAATAACATGAGATTTGGACATGCTATGCACATGATTGCACTTCTAGTTTACTCTCCTAATGGCATATTATAACAAGGATACACTTAGTAAGTCTAACAATTAACAGAGAATGATCAAGAGGCTCTAACATTTGACTGTCAAACCTCATTTTTAGGGTTCTTCAACAATTTCTTAAATCTTCATTTTCATGCATTTAAATGTTATGGATCCATGATTTATCAATATAGATCACTAAATAACATCACATAACACATATTTAAACACAAAATATAAAATCTACCTAAGCATACAAGATCTAGACTAGGGTTAGGGTTTATACCTTCTTAAGCAATCTTTTGCTTTCTGCCCATTGATCTGAATATTTTATAGTTATGGGGTGGTTCTTGCTTAACTTATGACTGAGGTTCTTTAAAAATTTAGTGGCTTAAGAGAAAGAGAGAGAGAGTTGGCTATGTTTAGAAACTAAAGTAAATGATTTTCTCTTTCTTTAAGTTCCTAATTTTTGATTAAATGTATATGGATGGTATAGGTGTCAATTGATGGCTGATTCAAGTTGATTTAGAGTAAATGTGAGATCTAGAGTGGTGACTCACCAAGATTTGCCCATATCTTTTGGTAAAAATATAAGATAAAGGGTATTTTGGTCTTTTTACATCCAAAAGGGTATTTTGGTCATTTCCCAAATAATTTTAATGGTAGTTTGGTCCTTTCACATGCTTCCATTAAATTTTAACCCTTAGGGTGTGTTAAATAGCATTAGGGTTTGCTAATCACCATTAAGGTTTATAAATTAGGGTTTAAGGTTACCAATTAGGGTTTAGGGTTTCCAAATCTAGAATTAGGGTTTTTAACTAATCATTAGGGTTTTCCAAATTAGGTTTACAACCAATAACACTTATCTATAATCACATAAATAAAATTGTATATCATTCTTAAATACAATTTTAATTATAACTGTATTAATATTTAAATTTATATTTGAATTTCAAATTAGGGTTTATAAATTTAACATTAGGGTTTTCTAATGTTATGCTATAACTAATCAACAATTAACATTAATCACATACTGCACATACTAATCATTCTAAAATACAATTATAAGTGTATTAATATTCAAATCTCTATTTAAAATTCAAATTAGGGCTTTTAACACTATCCATCTTAGCTTTCCTTCGTAGTGAACTTATAATAATTAAATTGACTAACCTGCTTAATTCATATCGCTTATTTTCAAAATATTACGAATTCCAATAATTATAATAATTAATAAAATAATAATAACAAATTCATTCGTACAATTATATATATATATTCGTCTAAAAATTCTCGGTCCTTACATTCTCCCCTCATAAGGATTCCGTCACCGGAATCACCATTACCTTACATTTAATTTTTATGTTTATCCTTAGATTTTTCTTTATTGAATTTTTTTATTGAATTTCTGCATTCTCCCCTCCTTATAAGATTATGTATTATGAGTCTGGAACTGATGCGCGTCTTGATCCACTGCTTACGGTCTGCTTGAACCAATTATGGTTGTTTTCAACGGAACTCAAATTCATCCTTTAAAATCTATTTATTAACGAGTTATTATTCTACTATATAACTTTTCCTAAAATTATCTTTCGTATGTCTATATTCAAGGGTTCCTAACGTAAACATACTTATCTTACCAAACTCACGGTAAAGAAAATAGATTATAATCGAATCAAGCATATATATTGATATCGTTGATCGAAATCATACCTGGGACTCCATCTCTGGCTGCTATTGTATCTTGGACCGTCATATTGAAAGTCCTTGATAAGTGGGTTTTATACCTACTTATTGAATACCAATTCACGCGAACTATGCCCATCTCAAGTACACTTTAGTGTGTTTTTAGTTGCATTTCATGTTATTTGCATTGCATTTACTTAAAACTTATTTTGGTGAAAAAGTGCAGGAAATGACCTAATTTGGTGGTATTAGAGGGCACACGGCTAATGGATGAATGAAGCGAGGCACAAGCTGGAATATGCATGGCATGAGGATCAAGTGGAGCAGAAGACCAAGCATGGATGGACAAAGGAAGGAGCAGTGAAACAGATCGATTCAGCAGTTAGAACCGAATATAAAGATCTAGCCGCATATGGCATGCGTGGCGTAACACGCTGAGGACGGCCCCATGAAAGTACCCGGTCGAACAACTCTGCATCTTTGCAAGTCTCGCGCTGGGCGCAAGGATTATCTTTTGGGGGGAGCGCGATGGTCAAGTCATTGATTTGTTTTATTTTAATTTTTAATTAAAAGGGTTGTAATTTGTTTAAAACGATATCTGACTGGTTTCAAAAATATCTTTGATAACTTTTGACGTATATTCATAGTAGGAACTAGGGTTTACACGTTAAGGGAGATTCCAACGTAGAAACGAAGCTTAAACGCCTACTTCTCCTATTCTTCTTGGGATTTTCTATTAGTGTGGATTATCATTATTATTTTGCTGGATTTATATGAGGATTTGAACATTAACTTTGGTCTATAATTAGCAATTGGGTTTGATCGTTTTTATCCTTCATCTTTTAATTGTTTGCTTATTAACCATGTTTAGCTTTGATCCCATAATGGCTTTTGGTTCAGTCATGAACTAAAATCCATTATGGAATTCTAACGGATTTTAATATGTAGTTTGGTTGCATGCTTGATTGTTGGGGCTATTTTGCATATCATGTGGGATTTCTATTATGATTGTTTTGCATGTATGAATGTTTGATCACCATTCATTTTAGTACTTGTATGGAATTGACAATGAACATGCAAGTATGGATTGTAATCATGATAGCATACATATATGGGGCTATTTTATATGGCTTGTGTATTTCGTGAACCAGATAGACATATACTGTTTCACCGTATGAGTTAAAATAAGGGCTTGTGCTTAAATTCAGTATGATTGCAATTTCACATAGACATATAATGATTTGGGTTATATTGATGATTACATGGATTCCATCGCTTGTGGATGCTGTGTAAGTAGGTCATAGTACATTGACAAATGGCTATGACTCTATTAGTGCTCTTGGCTACTTTCATGTGATATGTGAACAATTCTTGCATGATAGTGGTAATTAGATGAAATATTAAATGAAGTTAGGATCCCATTATTTCCAGATTTTGTTTATTTCATTATTATTCCTGTTTTAGTTGTTATATGCAATTAGAGTAATTTACCAATTACAGTCATTAGTTTAAGCATAAGTATAGTGATTTAATTGATGCATGGTAGTTTAAATTTGACAACTTTCTCTATAGGATCGATACTCTACTTACTCTATATTACTTGTTGACACATGTATGCTTGCATGAGTTAGAGCTCTTTTATCAGAACTAAAAAAGAGGCAACAGTCTTTGCGGTTGGTTTATTTGGTGGAGTTGGACCAGTTATTGCTACTGTTCTGTTACTTTTCCCTGCATTTGCATTTCCCCCATCGACTCTCCTTTTCGAACAATCCCTCACCATGTGATCTGTTGATCCACAAATAAAACATCCACTATTCTTTCTTGGGTTGGGGCAGTTAGGAGAGATGTGTCCCTCCTGCTAGCATTTAAAGCACACAAACTTCCCTTTCAAACACTCACCCGACTGATGTTTCGCATAAAGTCCACATTGCTCAACCTACTTCTTCATACCTCCTTGCCTATTTTTGGTATTTCTAAAATTGTTCCATTTCCTTTTCCCACTTCCACTGCTTCCTTCAACTATAATAGATCCCTCGACCTTAACCTTATTCTTCGTTTACTTATTGTAGAGGCTCATGGCCTCACTTCCTCCTTCAGCTATGATAGCCTTTTCCAACAGCAATCCAAAAGTATTATTCTGCAACATCGCCACCTTATGGTAGAGCCAGGATTTTAGGCCAAGCTCAAACCTTCTTGCCTTCCTTGCTTCCGTATCCACTTGGTGTGAAGTGAATCTAGCTTACTCATTAAATTTTGCATCGTATTTCGAAATTATCATACTTTCCTGCTTCAACTCTAAAAACCTAACCTCCGTCCTAGCCTTCATACTAGATGAGAAGTAATTCTCAAAGAACAGTTCCTTGAACCTGGTCCATGTTTCCTCTCCTTCTCCATCCCTAGTTTGATTTGCGTCCCACCAGAAATTTTCCTCCCCTTTCATCATATAGGCAGGAAAAGCCGTCTTTTGCTCCTTCACTACCCTTGCAATAACAAAAGCCTTCTCCATCTCCTTCACCCAGGTTTGGGCTTCTATAGGGTCAGTTATCCCTCTAAATTATGGTGGTCCTGCCTTGAAGTCTTTGAAATTTGCCAATCGATTGTTTGTCCAATTTCTGGCTACTGGTGCTCCATTCTTCATAGCTTGAGCTAAAATATTAACAAAATTATGAATTGGGTCTACTTGACCTTCTATATTGTTAACAGATTTTTCTGCTCTTTGGTTTCGATTTCGTCTTCATGGCAACATTATCTAGTTAAAGAAAACCTCAAATTATTCTTTATTATTTTACATTTTATGCCTCATCGTATAAGTATTAACATGTAATGTGACGCCCTCAAAATAGGTATACATCACCCATTCTGAGTAGCCAAATACATGGTACATAAATCAAATACAAACTTCATTTATACAATACGACAAAACGTGGCTAAGAGTTTTAACATGAATATTGTCTCGTAGACAATATTCAAACTCAACTGGAGTTCTCATTACATTTATTATCACACTATTTTATAAAATAGTGAGGACTACTATAGCAACCATCTCGGACCATCACTCCGTTCCCCGACTAGTCCCGGATACGTTCTCATTTCTTGAAGAGAATAATGAAAGCAAAAGGGTGAGCTCAACTAGCCCAGCAAGAAATATTATGACTAAAATAATGTAGAATAAGTTATCGTTAGCCTTCAACAGTGTTAAACTGATAGAATATAATAAACAACAAGTTTAACTGTAGTGGAACAAACAATCCATTAGAAGAGTCAAGTAAAGCATGATATCTACTATCTTCCATGATTTAAAAGTTTATCATCAATTTTATCGCTGAGACTCAGCTTAATAAATAATTCACACCACCAAATTATCTATGCACTCTGAGCCGAGGATATTCATTAATGTCATCCACGAATTATCCATGCACTACGGGCCAAGGATATTCGTGTTATCACCAATGGTCATGATCATGTCAAACACTGTCCATCAATGCACTACGGGCCAATGAGGACTTTTAACACATAATTTGTAACATTACAGGTCATGATTATATCGAATAATCCCTGGTCATAATTATACCAATCAGCAGTCCATCTATGCACTATGGGCCAATGATTACTTTCATCACAATATAAGCATGAGAATGATAAAAATGATATAATAATTCAATTAAATGAGAGCAATGATAAATTTTAAATATTTATAATTCAATTTATCCATAATTCAATAATGTCCAAATTGTCAACATGATACTGCTTTGTGGAGTAAAATTCAAGAATAATATTATATCAAAAATAATTTGGATAGAAAAAAAAATAATTTTTGTCATGAATAGTACCCCGGGTGAATAGTACCCCGTGAATAGTACTTCAGGAATTGTACCCCGTGAATAGTACCCTAACTTGAAAATATTAAAAATTATCAAGAATGTTCAGAATAATATTTTCGTGAAAAGATATTAGATGAAACACAATTTTCAAGGATATTCTACTAATTTCAAGGAGTATCGAAGTAATACTTTAACAAAATGAGTGTAGAATTCGGAATCTGAAACGAAATAATATTACTCACATACTACAGATTATGGAAGAAAATATTATTTCTTAGGAATATTGAACAAAAATAATATCCCGTACCTTAAAAGGAGAGTATTTTTGACTGGTAGGGCGGGGATATTCTTGAAGAAAACTTGCATTATTTTCTATACTCACAGCTTCTTTAAACTCTAAAGAAGTACGCTCAATATTATAGAAGAAGAATTCTCTTATTCTAGTGTGATTTTCAATTCTAAACTAAGCATCCTATTTATAGGAAAATGGAAGGATACTATTTAGAAATAATCACGGGTGAACAGTTTTAGAAAACTCACGGGCGCGAATTCATCGGCTAAAATTTTTTGATTTACTATACAAACACTATGCAGACACTATACAAAGACTATGCATAATAAAATATAATATATTCTATTTTTTATAAAAAACAAAATTTATTATAATATATATATATATATATATTAATAATAATAATAATCAACTCCCTCTTGACCAAGTAACTCCCCGTGAACTTGAATTATATATATATATATAACAAAACTGAGATAACTTTCTACTGATAGTTTTGAAAAATTGGTAAGTGGGGGGTCCTATAATAAACAAAATTAACAACAAATACATCATAAAAATCCCTTCTATTTATCTCAATTCACTTGGCTCACAAAACACATTTTTAATAATATTCATCATTAATATTATAACTCACAATATTAACAACCAGATCATTTCCAAGATAATAATATGAATAACTTGTCAACTCATTGGCGCGCAATTAGGTTACCAAATCCCTTCCCTCGACAGAACTTTCTAGACATTGTCAATAATGCAAATAATAATATGAATAACTTGTCAACTCAATTATTGATTTAATAATATAAAATATTATGACAATAATTGAATCAATAACGTGAGATACTATGAAGTAATTACTATGGCAATAATTGAATAAAATTGATTGACTTCTCACGTAAGCATCAATAATTAAAGATATTGTACAATATCGTGTGCTAGTATGCAACCACACGTATTACTATACTTTTACCACCGTAATTTAAACAATTAACGGTAAAACTTTTGCCGTTATTTTTATAAAAAGTTATTTCTGTCGTTTTCTAACTCCGATAATAATTTTGTTGTGGGGTCCACCACTGATTGTGTTGTCATACGAATATTTCCTGATAAAATGAATATTTTATGACAACTTGCTTACTTTTCAAAATTTTCAAATACTACCCACAACTATAACATTATATCAAATCCACACCTTATTTTTCAAAAAGATATTTCGAGAAAATTAAATCTTTATTCATAAAAGTTGGGGTCTTACATGTAACACGTAATTTCAAACTCAAATAATCATGTACTCAAAATGTTAGATTTTGAAAAAATTTGTTTTACTATATTAACCAATTATCAGATAGACACTTACTATCATAATACAAAACTTATCTCCTTAATCAAACATATATTTATATTCATTCAATTAATTCATAATACTTTACATCGTATAACACATATCGCTATAAACATTTGTTATCCCTTTGTGACAACAAAAGTCGGGAATCACTGCTATAACTTATACAAAATTTGAGAGTATTACATTACACACATATACATATCATATACACATCATCTACCATACATATTCGTATAATACTGATCCTACTTATTTCCTACACCCTCCCTTGATTGTGGACAACTTTTTCCTGGTGACCTACCAACCCACATATAAAACATACACCTTGTTTTGGATTTGGATAATGAAGAGAGATATGTCCCTCATGTCCGTAATTGTAGCATAAACTTTCCCCTTTCCTGCATACACCTTCATGTTTCCTTTTACAGTTTGTATACTTTTTTATTCTTTTAAAGTTCCCTTGGTTCTAATCAAAATTTTCAATTTGGGTCCTGCTAGGTTAGTTTTGACAAAAGCTTTAATCATTTAAACCTTTTTTGATTTTCAATATTCATGGAAGTTATCATTAATAGTCATGAAGCATGTACACATCTAAAGGATTGCAGTTATTAAACATGATTGTGAGTGTGTGTATAATTTAAGTAATCTTGACATGTTAAACTTTTCTTTTTGATTTAATCATCTTTTTGCTTTTATAATGTTCCTAGATTTTAAACTTTCATAGAGTGAGGATCAGTTCTATAGATTATATCGAGTTGGTGCGTAGAGTTGATCAGTCTCCAAGAACCTTCAAGATACAACTGTAGTTTTGATCATACTCTATGTTTTGTCAAAATCATAGAACATTGATTTTTATGAATTTCCATACACACCAACCTATTAGCAAATGTCGATAAACTTGGAATGCTTAGATTATTCTTATCTTGAGGCACACATCAGATATCTACCAAATGAAATATTTTTCAACTTCAACCGTAGGTGGTTAGAGTTTTTCAATGAGTGGTGTCCAATTTTAATGTGATGAGAGTGCATTTTGATGAGGATACATACCTTGTTACTGTCAATCCCTTGACAAGTAGTTATTCTATTTATTTGCATAATGATGTGAGGCATTGATGAATATATCTTTGTATAATCAGTACTGACAACATTTTTGTTAATTAGTGTGGCTTTAGATTAGTCAAGCAGAGTCTTTCAATCATGATCAGATGAAGATCTTAACAGCTCAAAATCTTTGAAGCTCTTAAACCTCAAGGTTTAGATTCATTGATCTTGTCAATTTTGCATTTGATGATTTTCTCTAACTCCTTCCTTGGAGATGTAGCACATAGTTTGTCCAGGCGCATTGTCTTCTTGAGCTATGATCAGAATGTTCTCAGTTCTTGCTATATCTGGATTTTCTGTCTGTAGGCTGCAAACTACTGATTAACTATAGATTTGCTAGATTGGCCTAGATCGTAAAATTATGTAAGAAAGAGGGCCAATCTGATTGCATCCGGTGGATATACACATTTATCTGCACATACAATTTTCACATAGTGAGCTTGACTACATTCAGAAGTGACTTACAACTAATATTACATTTAGAACTTATTGTGCCAAGGATCAAACTCAAAACCTGATCATTGTCATATTCGTGAGAACCTGCTCTGATACCAATTGTTAGTTCCCGGAGGCACACAATAGATCTATAAGGGGGGTTGAATAGATCCTTTATAACTTTTTCTTTCTTTTCTTTTATCTTGATAAGTGATTAACAGACAATGAATAAAGGAATCAATTCATGTACAACGGAATATATTAAGATACCCTTCAACGATATAGCATTGAACATAGTTCTAAGTAGAGTTAATTGCAAGTAGATATAACATTATAGTACTAAATGTAAATGACATAAAGTAAATGACACCAGAGGTTTTAAGTGGTTCAGAGACTGAATGCTCCTAATCCACTCTTCTGCTTCAACAAGTAGGGATTCCACTAAGGATTTGATCAACTCTGAATCACTAAGATTCCTTCAAGACCAGTAGCTTTGGAACTCTAGTTCACTAAGAACTCTACAAGACCAGCATCCTTGGAAACTGTAGACTAAGCTCAGCAGACTTAGAATCTCTTGTACCCTTTGGTACTCAGCAAGTCCACCAGACTTGACTTTGATTTAGTCACGAAGACAAGGACCCTGCAGGCCATGGTTGCTTGGTTATTTTTTTGTTGTTTGTTATTGTTGAACTGCTAAGATGATGTTCAACTTATTCATCGTCTGGTACTTAGCAGCTTCTTGTGATCATTGGGCATTCAACATTGTTGTTTGATCACATCCTTTAGACTGCTAAGATGTACGTTTAGTTTAACTTCTTATTGGTACTTAGCAGTTTGACTCATCCATAAGTGTTGTTGTTCTTTACCATTGATGCTTATCTTCATCTGATATTCAGTATTGTGCACCATCATCGTTAAGGTACTGATAAATCTTTGCTTATCAGCTTAGCTTCTTCGGGTACTTAGCAGTTCTTAAACACTTTTAGTCTTGTGCACAGATTTAGTTCTGTATCTTCTTCTCTTCATCTTAATGTGTTCAAGATGAGACATAAAGTGGCTCAAGTATTCTACTTTCTGATCTGCCACTTAGATTGCAGCCTTCTTAGCCTTCCGGCTCTCAGTATAGATGCCATCTCATTGTCATACTCCTTTATATGGAGTGAAGCTTTATCATTGCAGAACTCTCATCAGTTGTGTTTCACTCTACCGTGGTGGTCTTATTCTCATGAAGACATTTTCTCTGCTATGCTCTATATGACTTGCATCTCTTCAAGTCAACAATAACAACCCTTTCTTCTTTGATGCTTTAGCTATATAGATTTATCAATTATCTTCCCACTAGAATGTAGCCATTATGATTCTTCTATTAGTGAGCTCCATTTTTAATCTCTATTTGTGAAGGAGCCTTTGAAATGTCTCAGTTGAAACATTAAATGCTCCAGACTTTTCTGAGCACTGATGCACAGTTGATGTGATAACTTCTTTTTGACTTTCCTGACATTGCAGTTTACTATTTCACCTACCACACCAGAGATGTCATTTTAACTTGTCAGGCTGGTAGTCACCTTTATTTCTTCTTTCTGATTCCTCAATCAGAACATCAGGAGTTTTTTTTCTACATCTATGCTTTCAATTAACAATGTTTGAATGTCAGTCTTTGTATTGAGACGTTGTCAAGGCTTCAATACTCAGATGACTGAACTCTATGATTCTGATGCATATGACATTGAACTTGATCGTAGTTAGTCTGTTGAATATTGCTTGTTGATTGATTGAGACAACACTATAATTCTAAGAGTGTTATTTTGATTTGTAATGTAGAACCTTTCCTCCTTCACTCGTGCAGTGTAGCGTCCCTAAATTCGGGTACTAATCATCACGAACTTGGTACACTAATTCTATAACTATTACGGAAGATATAAACATAAATTTTTTATACAATAAAATTTACACATACTCCCAAAGTCGATAACCTTAACTTATTACCTGAATTCAATATCCTACTTGACATACAATGTCATTTGCCTTTGCTTGTATCCAATGTATTCGTCTTAATCTGCAATGTTTATCATGATATTGTAAGGCTGAGAAACAAGTTTGCCCACCAAGTTTAATTTCAAGGAAAGATATATCATGATTGAAATAATGAATAATACGCTAACGAACTTTCAATAATAATATAATCGTGAAAGAACATTAAACAAATTTTCATAACTGAATGACCGAGACAATACAAATGAATGGCTAATAATGAAAATGAATAAATCAACTAGACCAAATGGTAGTGAAGGTGATCATCATTTCATACCTGATGAACATATGCAACATGCACAACATGCGAATCAATAATCAAAGATGTGATGTAATCAACAATGATTAATCACGAACATACAATACAATAACAACTCGAGTTTAAGTTAGGAAACTTGCACTATAAGTGAGTATAAGAAACTTGCATGTTCAGTCGGCTACTGATACACAATTTATTTTAGCTTCATCCGAAGACCTAATATTGATAATATCAATCTCCCAATTAGAATAATTTCGTCATATTAACTATTGCTAATTACAGTTATAAAATAACCTAAACATAGTATCATATAATCCTACAAGTCAATAAAACACATAAGACCCGGTATCAAGTCAAACTATTTCAGTCTGAGTTGAGTTAGGTACTATTTTGACCTCTCGATTGCCTAATCGGATAATTATCGAGCCTATTATCAATAAGACTCTACTTAACTGCTTCAATATTATCTTAGATAATTTATTATTTAATCAAAATATTTTTCATAAGCTCATAACAATTTTCAAATAATTATTATCATTTATAAAGATTTTCCAATCATTAATATCATTTTTATAAGATTTAAATACCACATAATTCCATTATTATTAATATTTAATTAATTTCAAATATTAATGAAATTATATTATAATATTATAAGTTATTTATAATATCTCAAAGCATTTTAATACCTTAATATCACCTTTAAATGATTTTAAAATATTTAAACCCATTATTAAATAAATGCCATTAATATTAAAATATTAACGCATTTCATGAAAAAATATTAAAAGTTATGTTTTATAACTTAAAATATTTTTATAACCTTTAAATCATTTTTGTATGATTTTAACACATTAAAACTATTTTTCCATAATTTATTTAATACAATTATTAAATAAATTAACTATTAATATTAAATTATTAATAAAATTTATCCCAAAATATTAAAAGTCATTCAAAATAACTTAAAATATTTTCTAACACTTTAATATAATTTAAGATGATTTTTAACGTATTAAAATCATTTTTAAGTAATTTATTTAATATAATTATTAAATAAATTAAATATCATTAATATTTAAAATATTAAAATATTAATAAAATATATTCCAATTTATCAAAAATCAATTTTTTTGCTTTAAAATATTTTTTACAAATTAATTATGATTTTTTCATAATTATTAATCATTTTATTTTAATTATTTTATTTAAATAATTAATTTTTATAAAAATTGTCACTAAAGGGGTCTATAGCGACAAAACTGTCAATATAGGTGTTTTTGAGCCTCAATAACATTCAAAAACAGTTAACAGGGTGCCTAGTTTGACCACATAAAATTCTTAGATCTTGATGTTTCTGGGCACGTAAAGGTGTTAAGGATGTAGTATTGATGTAATACTATAAACACAAACCAATTGCAGGGCTAGACTACATCACAACTAGAAGATATAATCCATCAAAATGGCTGTCAGACATGTTCTTCATTTTCTAGGATAACAAAAAATGAAGAACAGTGAAAGGGTCCTGTTTTGGAGCTTTATAATTTGGATTCCATGCTTTGTTTGTGTGCTTAAATGTCACAACTATGTACTATATATGTCAAGGTAAAAAAGTAATACACTTTTGTAGCTTAACAACATCACATGAACAAGATATGGCTTGGTCAAAGTTCCAGCCAGAAACTGTTCTTCAAGTTTCTGGGTTTTCCAGAAATGTTCTTTAGCCAGTTGGTCAACCCTACTTTAACCCTCAATAACTTTGATCCTGTGCATGATATAAGTGTTCTAGTGGCATGGTTGTGTAGTCTATATGTCAGTCTACAATACCCATACACTGACATTGCCTAACAACTTAACAATAGCAAGATCTAATGCCTGCCAAGTGGCTGTAAGACATTCTGGGAAATCTGGGTTTTTCAGAAATCAATTTTCATAACTGGTCAACCATGTTTGACCATTAATAACTTGAGATCTAGACATGGTATGGACTTCATTCCACTTCTAGCCTACTCTCCTTAGGGCATAGAACATGAATAATACATCTATCCATCCTAACATCTAACAAGTTGATATCTATGGGCCATGACATTAGGCTATCAGGCCACAAAATTAGGTTTCATGATTAGCCTCTAAAATCCCATTTTCACACACTTAGATGTTGTAATAACCCGATATTTTCTATATAAATAAATCAAAAATTTTGCGTATAAATTTTTTTTATTATTATTAAAATAAATTTGGGGAATATGTATATGTCAAAGCGTATGTATTTATGTGATAAATGAAAATATATTTATTTTATTTTAGAATCATTGATCATTATGAATAGTGTATTTTTATAATAATTAATTTTATTGTAGAAGTGTTTTTCATGAAAATATAATTATATATTATTTAAATAATATATGGAATGATTATTAGAATTATTATATTAATTACTTTATTTTATTATATGAATTTATGTTAGAATAATTAAGTTAATTATTTTTAACTTAATTAAAAATGTTAAATATGAAAGATAAATCAAATATGGAATCCAAACTCTAATTTTAGATTTTGATCAATGCATGAGAATAATAATATAATATTATTGTTATTTCTGTACTATAAATATGTATTGTATATATACGGACTGACAATAGTTGGTCAATTATGGTGTATTATGTCAAACCCTAGTTTTACTATGCAAAACCCTAATTTGAGATCCAAATTAGAGTACAAGATTGTTTTGTAATTGTGTATTGTGATTTATGACAATTATTATAAATATTAACATTAATTACGAAAACTCTAATTATTGGAAACCCTAATCGTGAAATTAGAAACCCTAATTTCTTAAGTGAAAACCCTAAATTAATATTTTGGAATCCTAATTTCTATATCAGGTAACCCTAATTAGTAATTATAAAACCTAATTGCTAGTTGTAATGCGACGCCCCCAAAATAGGTATACATCACCTATTCTGAGTCGCCAAATACATAGTACAGAATAAAAATACAATCTTAAATATACAACATGAGCTGTGAGTTTTAATACAAATATTATCTTCTAGACAGTATTAAAATTCAAAATAAGTCCTCAATACATTTATTAACACACTATTTCATAGAATAGTGAGGACTACTAATGCTATCGTCTGGACCGTTACTCCGTTCCCTGACTAGTCCCTGCTACGTTCTCATTTTCTGAAGAGAACAATGAAAGTAAAAGGGTGAGCTCAACTAGCCCAGTCCGAAATATTATGACTAAGATAATGCAGAATAAATTATCATTAGCCTTCAACAATATTAAACTAATAAAATACAATAGACATCAAGTTTAACTGCAGCAGAACAAGCAATCCATTAAAAGAGTCGAGTAGAGAATAAAATCTACTATCTTTTATGATTTTAAAAGGTTTTTCATCACTTTTATCGTCGAGACTCGGCTTAATAAATAATCCACATCATCCCTGCACTACGGCCAAGGATATTAATTAGTATCACAACCATAAATTATCCATACACTACGGCCAAGGATATTCATGTATTCATCAATGGTCATGATCATGCCAACAACTGTCCATAATTGCACTACAGGCCAATGAGGACTTTTACCACATCATTTGTAACATTACGGTTATGATTATACTGAATAATCCCTGGTCATAATCATACCAAGTCCATCTATGTACTACAGGCCACAGATGACTTTCAACATAATATAAACATGAGAATTATGACACTGTTATAAGAATTCAATAAAACAAGTTCAAGAATTAATTTATCCAGGAACCAATAACGTCCAAATTGTCAACATGATACTGCTTTGTGGAGTAAAATTCAAGAATGCTCAGAAGAATATTTCCATGAAAAGATCTTTGGATGAAAGCGCAAATATCGAGGATATTCCACTAATTTCATAGAGTATAAAGTCAAAACTTTAACTAATCGAGGTCATGCGTGGAAGAACGCATGCATGTGATATTCAACGAGAATAATAAATAATGGAACCGGTCGTGCGTAAACGCATTGACGGATATTCAACAAAATAATAAACAACGGAACCGGTAAATGCGTAAACACACAAAGTGGATGTTCCTACGAATAATAAATAATGGAACTGTGAATTAATGTGAACGCAGCATGTATGGATGTTCTAATGTAATAATAAAGAATGGAATAACAGAAGAATTTCACCATGTATGCGGTACTTCGCATAGACAGGTTATTCCAACATAATAATAAAGAATGGAATAACAGAAGAATTTCACCAAGTATGTGGTACTTCGCATAGACAGGTTATTCCAACATAATAACAAAGAATGGAATAACAGAAGTTCTCTTCATGAAGACGAAAGAAAGAAATAATACCCCCTTCAAGTAAAAAGAAGAGTATTCATTTGGTAGGCGAGGATATTCTTCAAGAAAACTGCACTACGCTTCAAAGCTTCTTAAAACTCTAAAGAAATACGCCAAGATTATAGAAGAAGAATTCTCGAACTTACGGTGTGGTTTTCAATTCTAACTAAGCATCCTATTTATAGGAAAATAGAAGGGATACTATATCTTTGCATATATGCAATAAAATATAATATATTCTATTTATAATCAAATAAAACAAAACTTTATTAAAAGTATTTCATTTTTTATATAAAAATATTTTACTATGCAAACACTATGCATAATAAAATATAATATATTCTAATTATTGTCTAATAAAATAAATAACTTTATAAAAGTATTACATTTTTATATAAAAGTTTTTCTATTTTATTACATTAATAATACTAATAAAACAAAATTATATATATAATATATATATATAAACTTTCGTGACTTCATAAAAAGACACCTCAATATATCTAACAACGTTTATCATTATTATTATAATTCACAATATTAATCGACCAGGTCGTTCTCAGGAAAGAGGGGGCTTTCCAATAAGAATTTCTCCCTATTGGCGCGCAATTAGGTGACCAGACCTCTCCTTGCGCGAACTTCTGAGACATCGTTAATATTGCAAATAATAATATTAATAACTCTGTCATCTCAATTATTGATTTAATAATATATAAAATATCGACAATAATTGAATCAAATAACGTGAGATACTATGCAACAATTACTGAAGCAATAATTGAACAAAACTGAGTGACTTCTCATGCAAGCATCGATAATCATTCTGTGTGTGCTACTATGCAACCACAGCGTATTCATCGTACTTTTTACTACCGAGTAGTTCAACAGTTTTAACTATAAAACTTCCGTCGTTATTTTCATAAAAATATTTTTATTGTTTTCTCAATCCGACAATAATTCTGTTGTGGGGTCCACCAATGATTGTGTCATCGTACGAATATTCCCTGTTAAAACGAATATTCCCCGACCAATCGAATATTATATAACAACTTGCGTACTTTGCAAAATTTATAAATATTACCCACAACTATAACATTATATCAAATTCATTCCATAATATTTAAAAATGATATTTATAGAAAATTCATCTTTATTAAAAAGTTGGGGTCTTACAACCTCCCCTTCTTATGAAATTTCGCCCTCGAAATTAGGGTACGTACCTGGTATGTCGAATAGGTAAGGATATCTTGATTACATTTCAGATTCTAACTCCCAGGTCATTTCCTCAACATCGTGGTTTCTCCACAAAACTTTGACTTGAGGTATAACCTTGGAGCGTAGAATATGTTCCTGCTTATCCAAGATTTGAACAAGAACCTCTTCATACGTCAAATCTTCCGCTATTTCATCTGGTTCTAACTCAATAATGTGGTTCGGGTCTTCCACATATTTACATAACATGGATATATAAAAAAGGTTATGAACACAAGACATACTTGGCGGTAAAGCAAGTCTATACGCCATAGTTCCTACTAGATCGAGGATTAAAAATGGGTCAATTAATCGAGGATTGAGCTTTCCTCTCTTTCTAAATCTCGTTACTCCTTTCCATGGAGCAACACGTAACAACACATGATCTCCAATATCGAATTCCACGTCTTTTCGATGAAGATCAACATAACTCTTTTGTCGATCTTGTGAGGTTTTTATACGTTGTCGAATCATTTGAATCTTTTCCGTAGTCATACGTACCAACTCTAGTCCCAACAACGTTGCTTCACCCACCTCATCCCTACATACTGGAGAACGACAGTTTCTTCCATATAACGCTTTGAATGGAGCCATGCCAATACTTGCTTGGTAGCTGTTGTTGTAGGAAAACTCTACCAATGGTAAGAACTTGTCCCAACTTCCCTTGAAGTCAAAGACATAGAGTCTTAATAAATCTTCAAGAGTTTGAATAGTCCTCTCTGTTTGTCCGTCCGTCCGAGGATGATATGCCGAACTAAATCGTAAATCCGTGCCCAGAGCTTTTTGTAAACTTACCCAAAATCTTGAAGTGAATCTTGGGTCTCGATCAGAAACTATGGATACTGGCATACCATGCAATCTTACAACCTCGTTTATGTACATACGAGTAAGACGTTCAAGTGTATAAGTTTCTTGTATTAGTAAGAAATGAACAGACTTGGTCAATCTATCAACAATGACCCAAATTGCATCTATGTCTTGAGAAACCTTGGGAAGACTAGTAACGAAATCCATGGTAATGTGCTCCCACTTCCATTCTGGAATTTCAAGTGGTTGCAATGGACCTTTTGGTACTTGATGCTCCGCCTTGACTCATTGACAAGTTAGACACCTTGAGATAAACAGCGCTATCTCTCTCTTCATATTGCTCCACCAAAATGTATAAAGAAGATCACGATACATTTCGGTACTCCCAAGATGGATTGCAAACGGTGTGTTGTGCACCTCCATCATGATTTTATACTTTAAATCAGGGTCATTAGGAACACAATGTCTGGAGTTGACTCAAAGTATTCCTTCTTCATCTATTCTTGCTTCCGGCATAGCACCTTCTTGCACTTTCTTCCTCATACGCATCAGCTCCAGATCTGTAACTTGAGTAGCTTTAACTTTATCAATTAAAGTCGATTCTACTCGTATATTCTCCATCATCACATGGGTCTCTGGAGTCTTTAACTCTATCTCCATCCTTTGCAAGTCACACAAAATGGGCATTTGCGTTGTCAATATTGCACTCGTACCCGCATATGATCTTCTACTCAATGCGTCAGCTACCACGTTCGCTTTTTCAGATTGGTATTGGATGGTATGATCATAATCTATCAACAGTTCAAGCCAACGTCGTTGTCGCATGTTGAGTTCCTTTTGAGTGAAGAAATATTTGTGGCTTTTATGATGCGTAAAGATCTCCACTTTCTCCCCATACAAGTAATGCCTCCAAATTTTAAGTGTGAAAATAACAGCTGCAAACTCTAGATCATGAGTAGGATAATTCCTCTCATATTCTTTGAGTTGTCGAGAGGCATAGGCTATGACTTTTCCATGTTGCATGAGAACACATCCTAACCCTTTGCCCAAAGCATCACTGTAGATGACAAATCCTCCGAGGCGATGATGGTATTGCCGAGCAGTCTTTGAAATGAGTCTCCTCTTGAGTTCTTGAAAACTCTTCTTCCACATTCCTCGCTTCAACCGAATTTTGTATCCTTCCGAGTCGGTGAGTTAATGGAGTAGTGATTCGAAAACCCTTCTACGAATCTCCGATAATAACCCAACTAAGCGAGAAAGCTACGTACTTGATCCAGCGATTTAGGTTGCTCCCAACTTTGAATAGCTTTAATCTTTGCTGGGTCAACAGATATTCCATGACTTGATACTACGTGCCCAAGGAATGCTATTTCCTCAAGCCAGAACTCGCATTTCTTCAACTTGACATAAAGCTTATATTCACGAAGCTTTTGGAGTATCAGCCTCAAGTGTTGCTCATGATCTTCACGAATGTTGGAATAAATAAGGATGTCATCAATAAAGACAACCACAAAGTGATCCAAATATTCCTTGAATACTCGGTTCATCATATCCATGAAGGCAGCAGGAGCATTAGTTAATCCAAAGGACATGACTAGTAATTCATAATGCCCATACCGAGTTCTGAAAGCCATCTTTGGAATGTCATCGGTTCTAATCTCCAATTGGTGATATCCGGAACGAAGATCAATCTTTGGAAAGAATTTGGCTCCTTGCAACTGGTCAAACAGGTCATCAATACGTGGTAATGGGTACCTATTTTTGATGGTGACATGATTGAACTCCCGATAATCAATACAAAGTCGCATACTCCCATCTTTCTTCTTCACGAATAGAATAAGAGCACCCCAAGGAGACGTACTAGGACAAATAAAACCGATGTCTAACAATTCCTGCAGTTGGGTCTTTAACTCCTGAAGCTCAATAGGAGTCATTCGATATGGGGTTTTGGAAATAGGTTTTGTACCGGCTTCAAGGTCGATACAAAATTCAATTTCACGCTCTGGGGGTAGGCTAGGAAGTTCTTCCGAGAATACGTCAGGAAATTTATTAACAATAGAGATATCATTCAAAACTGACGTATTTTTGTTTAAATCCGTGACATGAGTTAATAAAGCTTGACATCCATTTTTCAATAAACGAATAGCTTTATGGCTTGAGATGACAGTGATTGATTTTAATGGTTTGGTTGCTTGAATTTTCATAATAGGTTGGTTAGGAATATGAAAGCTAACAACCTTACGAAAATAATCAATATTTGCATGATGAGTAGTTAACCAATCAATCCCTAGAATCACATCAAATGCAAGTATTTTCAAAGAAATAAGATCGACAGGTAACGTGAGGGTACCGATTTGAACCAAACAAGATTTATAAACAGTGGATGTAATGAAGGCTTCTGCCAATGGAGTTTTAACAAATAAGTCAAAGTCCAATTTCTCCGGAGTCAAATTTAAACATTGAGTGCAAGTAGGAGAAATAAAAGAATGGGTAGAACTGGTATCAAATAAGGTATATACTTCACTAGAGTTTATGATAAGCTTACCCGTGATGACCTCGTTCGGGTTCCTTGCAATCTGAGAGGTCACGAAAAATGCTCTCCCTTGAACTAGCGATTTTGTCTTGTCTGGGACGGCCTTTGATGCCTCTATCCCAGCTGGACTTGTCTTCGGTGCACAACAAAATCGGGTCAGGTGACCTTCTCTTCCATAATTGTAACATGCTTTGGATGGCATCGTGCATTTTGGACTGATGTGTCCCTCTCCTCCACATTTGAAGCATATGATAGGTGGTCGTTCTCCTTCCTTAACGACAGGTGCTGATGCTGACATCTTTCCATCATTATTGAATCTCCTCTTCTTGAAATTTCCATTCTTATTGTTTTGGCCATGATTACCACCGAAGTGGTTACCATTTCTGGCATGTTGATTCCCTCCACGCTTATTATCATAACCGATGATTTGTTATCACTGGTATTATCATTTTTCTGGCTGCTCTCTTTTGGTTAGGTTGACTCATTATCGCGCTCCAATAACTGAGCCCTATTAAAAACATCTGAATACAAACACAGTTTATGAGAGATAAGATATTGACTTATCTCGGGTTTCAAACCTCTTAGAAACATTCGCGTCCTTCTCTCCTCATTATCAACCAAATGAGACGCAAACCGGGAAAACTCGGCAAACTTGGCTTCATACTGCGACATGGTCATGTTGTTTTGCTCCAGCTTAATGAACTCTACCTCTTTCATGTGATGAATACTTTTGGGAAAGTACTTTTCGTTGAACAGTTCTTGAAACTTCTCCCAAGACATCTTCAGTGCGGTAGGTTGAGTAGGCTTTACAGATTCCCACCAGTAATCTGCCTCTGCCCGCAACATGAAGGTGGCAAAGGGAACCTTTTGCTCCTCGGAGCATCCCAAGACATCAAATATCTTGTTGATCTGTTTTATCCACGTCTTCGCCTTAAGTGGTTTTAGCTCTCCAAAAAACTCCGGTGGTCCCAGTTCCTTGAACTGCTTAGCGGTGACCATCCGAGAGTTGCCAGTGTTTCCACCTACATTTTGGATAGGAGCCGCTCTTGCCTGATGTTGCATGAATTGAATAAAGCCTCTGAACATTCCATCGTTCATCATCATCCGTCTCCGTGTGTTGTTGTTTCCACGAGGATTGTCGCCTTCACGATGCACATTATCACGATTATTAATCTGTGGAGACTCAACGGTCTCCTGTGCTCCATTGATGTTCTCAACATTCTCGGATGTCATTTTCAAATACTGCCATAAAATAAGAGTTAATTAACATATCACATATTATCCCTATACTCTGACCAACCAATTAAATACCAAATAAACATAGGTAGGTCATACTAGCGAAGGAATTCCCCGTCTCTCCCCTCCTAGTTCTTGTCTCACATCTTAGACAGGGATCATATCCCTAAGCTTTGATACCAACTGCGACGCCCCAAAAATAGGTATACATCACCTATTCTGAGTCGCCAAATACATAGTACAAAATACAAATACAATCTTAAATATACAACATGAACTGTGAGTTTTAATACAAATATTGTCTTTTAGACAGTATTAAAACTCAAAATAAGTCCTCAATACATTCATTAACACAATATTTCATAGAATAGTGAGGACTACTAATGCTATCGTCTGAACCGTTACTCCGTTCCCCGACTAGTCCCTACTACGTTCTCATTTCCTGAAGAGAACAATGAAAGTAAAAGGGTGAGCTCAACTAGCCCAGTAAGAAATATTATGACTAAGATAATGCAGAATAAATTATCATTAGCCTTCAACAATGTTAAATTGATAAAATACTATAAACATCAAGTTTAACTGCAGCGGAACAAGTAATCCATTAAAAGAGTCAAGTAGAGAATAAAATCTACTATCTTTTATGATTTAAAAAGGTTTTTCATCACTTTTATCATCGAGACTCGACAATAAATAATCCACATCATCCCCGCACTACTGACCGAGGATATTCATTAGTATCACAACCACAAATTATCCATGCACTACGGCCAAGGATTTTCGTGTATTCATCAATGGTCATGATCATGCCAACAACTGTCCATCAATGCACTACGGGCCAATGAGGACTTTTATCACATCATTTGTAACATTACTGTCATGATTATACCGAATAATCCCTGGTCATAATCATACCAAGTCCATCTATGCATTACAGGCCACAGATGACTTTCAACATAATATAAACATGAGAATGATGACAATGATATAAGAATTCAATAAAACAAGTTCAAGAATTAATTTATCCAGGAACCAATAATGTCCAAATTGTCAACATGATAATGCTTTGTGGAGTAAAATTCAAGAATGCTTAGAAGAATATTTTCATGAAAAGATACGGGATGAAGCGCAAATATCAAGGATATTCCACTAATTTCATGGAGTATAAAAGCCAAAACTTTAACCAACTAAGTATAATAAAGAATGGAATAACAAAAGAAATCACCAAGCATGCGATAGACCGCACAGACAGATTATTCCAACAAAATAATAAATAATAGAACCAGGTTATGCGTAAACGCACAAATATGATATTCCAACAGAATAATAAACAACGAAACCAGGTCATGCGTAAACGCACAGACAGGATGTTCTAATAGAATAATAAATAACGGAACCAGGTCATGGGTAACGCACAGATAGGATGTTTCAACAGAATAATAAAGAATGGAATAACAGAAAAATTTCACCATGTATGCGGTACTTCGCATAGACAAATTATTCTAACATAATAATAAAGAATGGAATAACAGAAGAATTTCACCAAGTATGCGGTACTTCGCATAGACAGGTTATTCCAACATAATAACAAAGAATGGAATAACAGAAGTTCTTTTCATGAAGACGAAAGAAAGAAATAATACCCCTTACCGTAAAAGAAGAGTATTCCGACTAGTAGGGCGAGGATATTCTTGAAAAAAACTTGCACTACGCTCAAAGCTTCTTAAAACTCTAAAGAAATACGCTCAAGATTATAGAAGAATTCTATGAACTTCTGGTGTGGTTTTTAATTCTAACTAAGCATCCTATTTATAGGAAAATAGAAAGGATACTATGCTGCACTATGCAATAAAATATAATATATTCTATTTATAATCAAATAATACAAAACTTTATAAAAAGTATTCTATGTTATATATAAAAAGATTTTACTATGCAAACACTATGCATAATAAAATATAATATATTCTAATTATTGTCTAATTAAACAAATAACTTTATAAAAGTATTCTGTTTTATATAAAAAGTTTTTCTATTTTATTACATTAATAATACTAATAAAACAAAATTTATATATATATATATATATATATAAACTTTCGTGACTTCATAAAAGACACCTCAATATATCTAACAACAATTATCATTATTATTATAATTCACAATATTAATCGACCTGTGTCGTTCCCGAGAAAGAGGGGCTTTCGATAAGGATTTCTCCCTATTGGTAGCGCTTGATTAGGTGACCAAACCTCTCCTGGCGAGAACTTACAGACATCGTTAATATTGCAAATAATAATATTAATAACTCTGTCATCTCAATTATTGATTTAATAATATATAAAATATCGACAATAATTGAATCAAATAACGTGAGATACTATGCAACAATTACTGAAGCAATAATTGAACAAAACTGAGTGACTTCTCACGTAAGCATCAATAATCAATCGTGTGTGCTACTTATGCAACCCGCGTATTACTTTACTTTTACTACTGAGAGTAGTTCAACGGTTTTAACTATAAAACTTCCATAGTTATTATTTTCATAAAAATATTTTTGTTATTTTCTCAATCCGACAATAATTGTGTTGTGGGGTCCACCAATGATTGTACCGTCGTTTGAATATTCCCTGTTAAAACGAATTTTCCCCGACCAATTGAATATTATATAACAACTTGCGTACTTTGTAAAATTTATAAATATTACCCACAACTATAACATTATATCAAATTCATTCCATAATATTTAAAATGATATTTATAAAAAAAATCATCTTTATTAAAAAGTTGGGGTCTTACATGTAAATCCTAATTGCTAAGTTTAGCAAGCTTAATTATAATTAGTAAATTATTAAACCTAATTTGTGGTTCTAACTAATTAGGAAACCTAAACATGATTAAGATACTCTAATTTTATTTTTTTAGAAACTAGAATTTAGAAATTTTTTATTTTAGCCTTAATTGCAAAATGCTAGAAATTATTATATAAAACCTTAGGGTTAAACCCTAAGGGTTAGGCAAATGACAAATTGGCCATTAAAATCATAAGCCTAATTACCAAAATACCCTTTATCACATTTTTTTATTAGATTTCTTGCAAATCTTGCTAAGATTGGAGTGGGTGAGCAACTCTAGATCAACCATTGACTAAAATATATCACAAATCAAAGAAGAATCTCAAAGAAAGATACAATGCTTCTATGTATATATATATATATATATATATATATATATATATATATATATATATATATATATATATATATATAGATTGGAGAGAGAAAAAAAATCATTGGGTAGCCTAATAATGCACAACTCTCATCCTTGACTCTCTCAAGCTAACACCTCCAAAAATATCAAGACATGTCAGTCACAAACTAAGCCCCACTATCGTCTTTAACCAAATCAGAAACTTGAATCAAAATTGTTCTTAGAAAGGTATAAAACCTTAACTAGAAATCTGATATTTGATCCCATGTTAGATGTTGTTTTTTGTGTGTTAAACATGTTAGATATAGTGTATAATGATGGTTTGGGTTGATAGATGTTAGATCCATAACATCTATAGGCTCAGATCTAGCATTTTACAAAATTTGGAAAATTTTGTTTTGTGTTCTAACAACCAAATGCCAGGTTTTATAGATCTATTTCTGTGTCTAGTTTTTGTGTTTTGAAGGTTAATACTTGTAGTATGTCATGTTATTTGTGTTCTAGAACTTTAAATTAGCCCAGATCATGCTCAGAATGAAAGTTATGGGTGGTCAAACCTCATTGACCGACCATGACTTTCAATTTTTTGGAAAACCCAGATCGTGCCAAGAAGGCTCTGACAAGATCTTTGTGGGCTCAGATCTGACTATGTTATGATGATATGTAATTATTTTTGCATCTAAGTTATAGTCTGTTATTTGGACTACATGAATATAGCACTAGATCACTAAAACCTTAAATAGGCAGATCTTAGTGCGTGGTCAAACCAAGCCGGACGTTCATGAAATGCATTTTCTGGGTAACCTAGAAAACGCATGATCATGTCGTCTGACAAGGTTTGACCAGTATTGATTTAGTGATTCTGCTGTTCTCATATGGATTTTATGTAATGAATCTCTTCCTTGTTAGTGTGTCTACATACTGCAGCTTTTAAATCACAAAAACAATATAAGATTAGCAAGTTGTGGAAGCCCAAAAGTGGTTGGTCGAACTGTTCTTCATTTCTGGGTAACCCAGAAAATGAAGAACAGCTCCGACAGCTACTTTGAAAGCTTAGATCTCGTTGGTATGATGTTGTTTTGCCATGTTTGTTGTTGGATCATGTAGTCTTATACTAGCACTACAAGATCTGACCAACATCTAGCCCAAAAACAACATGATCAATGTTTAATGTTTGGTCAAAGTAGCCAACTTGATCACTGCTATGAATTTTGGGGTTTCATCAAGAGCATGAAGAACACCTATAATGATTTTGCTCGTCATTATATATAGGCGATCTTCAAATGACACTTTATTTATAAAATTATTATTTTTAAAAATAATTATAGAAAAATAGTTTTTAATTATAAAAAATACAAAATAAATTATTAAAAATTATTTTAAATTCCAAAAATTATATTTTAATAATTTTTAATATATATCATAAATATTTAATATTTTTGAAATATTAAAGGTATTCAATTTATTTAATTATAATATTAAATAAATTATTTAAAAATAATTTTAATACATGAAAAATCAATTAAGAATATATTATGGTATAAGAAAATATTTTAAGTTATTTTAAATAACTTTTAATATTATGAGATGAATTTCATTAATAAATTAATATTAATGATAATTATTTTATTTAATAAATATATTAAATAAATTATGGAAAAATATAATTAATGATTTAAAAAAATATATAAAAATTATTTAAGTGTTTTAAGTTATTAAATATAACTTTTAATATTTAAAGGTAGATTTTATTAATAATTTAATATTAATGATATTAAATTTCTTTAATAATTATATTAAATAAATAGTTTAAAAATAATTTTATTAATTTAAAAATCACTTAAAATGATATAAATGAATTAAAAATATTTTAAGTTATACTTAATGACTTTTAATATTTTAATATTTTAATATTAATGGTAAGTATTTAAAAATGATTTTAAAAGCTTTAAAAAATCATTTAAGGGTAATATTAATATTTTAAAAATATTTTGAGTTATTATAAATAACTTTAATATTTTGGCAATGGTTTCATTAATAGTTTAATATTAATTAAATGTTAATGATAATAGAATTGTTTAATATTTACATCATTTATTAATGATTCCGATGTTTAAAAATTCATGATAAATTATAATAAATGTTTAAAAATTATTAGAAGGCCATGAAAAATAATATAACTGATATTTAAGCTATCTAAATAGATATTGAGCAATGAGGATCTTAGACTCTGTAATTACTCGATAATAAAATTAAATAACCGAAACGCTTGTAAATTGATCTCGACTTATAAAATTTGTCTGATAAGTGTTTATTTGTGATTCAATGGTTGCTAAACTTATGTGACAATGTGATTAGGTAATGTGCTGACTGCAATAAGCAGTATTATGGGTTAAGATATATTATTATAATCAGTAAAATGATCTTATTAATGATAGGTTGATACAAGTGTCCTCACTTGGATAATCATTATATTTTATCACATGTTGATACATACTTATCGGTGCCCAGTATGTATACGTTGAATTGAAAGTCGTCTAAGCTATTTGATCAGGCTAGACACAAACTTTAAATTGTTGTCGAACAAGATAAAACTTTATTATTATCTAACCGAATTGTTTTAGTTCGGATTCTAGACTGGTATGAACATCCCAAATATGGGAAACTTTTATGCGCCTGAGGCGGATATGCTGGACGAAAATATCATCCTTGAATGTAGTATTGATCAATACAAGGCATAACAAGCTGATCACCCCCGTGCCCTTAAGTTATGACAATTTACAGATGAAGTTCTGTTTAACCTTTTCAAAAATAGAAAACAATGTTCATAGTTCTTTCGACTGATCCTCATTTATAGTCATTACGTAGTTTCAAAAATTTGAAATCAAAATGATATGTTGTTTATTATTGGTTCAGCTTACTTCACAATTGTTGGTTCGTTGTAGAAGTTTCATTCAAAGAAAACATTTAATTCGTTCAGCTATCTGTTATTGTTGCTATTACTTGCTGGGCACTCAAATGCTCATCCTTGCTTAATTTAAATGTTTTTAGCTAAGTGTGAACAACCTGAATGCTCTGCCAAGAACAAAGGGAAAGGAAAGGTTGCTAAATGAATTTCTATGCTATCATATATAATAGTTTGACTTTATGATAAGGATGATAAATATTATTATTATCATGTAACGAATGTTTAAAGGTTACGTACTTGGAATTAAAAAACTCTGATAATATGTAAATTAAATTTGATAATCTATATTATTGTTATTATTATTATCATTATTCCGCTCATAAAAATGGTATCGTGAAGCACCGAGTTCGGGTTTCAAGTACCTGGATTTGGGGGCGTCACATCATGGTATCAGAGCTATAGGGTTATAAACCTTAGGTGGGATAAACCTTAAGCTATAACCTTAGGATAGAGGGAAACGTTGAAAATACAAATAACTCATATAGAGTTTAAAAAAGAGATGAATCGGATAAATTCATCGTCAAACAAAATAAAAGATAACTTTTATAAAACTATTATTTGTTATGTGTATATATTATATGTTAATCAGGATAATTTATGTGAGTAAATGTCAGGTGAAAAAAGATTAGGATACCCTCGAACCATAAAGAAGGAGCCAATATCAAAGCCAATAGCTGAAATAGAGGCTCAAGGTGAAAGCAACCTCGATGAGGTGGTGATTGTGGAAAACGTAGTACCAGATCCGGAAATGGTGGAACTAACAGATAGTGATCTTGGACATTTGAAGTTGAGCCGATCAAGCATCAATAGAAGTGCGTAATCATGAGGACGTGTTTCGATCTTTGGAAAAGTTGTGGGAAATAGAAAAGTTGTTAAATAGTCAGCTGCGAAAAGCATTAATAGAAATAATAGAAGAACAAGATAAGCTTTAAATCCAAATTGATCAAATGGGAGCTAAAAGCAACAAGTCGGATACAGCTCCGAGCAAGAAGGGGAAAAGAAAGATGAAAGACCGCGATATAGGAAATCCTGATAGTAACCAAGGAAAAATTAACCAAATAAAAAAGTGTTCAAACTGTGACAAGAAACATGAAGGCGTGTGCAGGAAAGGGGAGAATGTTTGCTACAATTGCGGACGTGAGGGACATTTTTTTCCTCATTGTCCCAATCCAAAGTAAGGTGTCTATTTTATTTGTGGGATAGAAGGCCATCAGGCAAAAAGTTGTCCAAGATCAAGAAAAAGGCGTAGTGAATAGGTAGTATAGGTTATGTGGTGTAGGTGTGTTTAATGTAATATGTGTGATAAGTATGTCTTTGTAATGTAATATTTTCAACTTTTGTATGAGTCAAAGCTATAAATCCTGTCTTTTGTGGTCACAAAGGAATAACAGTATGTGCTATGTTATGTAAAGTACTTTGAATTAAGGAATATGAATCTATGTTTGAGTAATGAAACAAGTTTAATATATTAAACTTATATGATAAGGTTTAGAATGTAAGTTAATAAAGTACATATTATATTTTATTTAACCAGATAATGTCGTCAAGATGTCAAACTCATAATCAAAGGGCAGAAGAATCTGTCAATAACGCTGGAGGACAACAACCAGATCCAATGCAGCAATTTGCAAACATGGTAGCTCTGGCGATGCAACAAGGAATGCCAGCCGCAGGGAACCAGCGGGACAACCGCTTGGCGAACTTCAAGGATTTTAAGGCTGTAGGACCGCCTGAATTTAGAGGTACAACTGATCCTATAGAAGCCCAAACTTGGGTTAAGGGAATCGAAAAGGCATTTGTGATAGCTAGGGTAGCTGAGGGGCAAAAGACCGCTTTTGCCACCTACATGATGAAGGGGGAGGCAAATTTTTGGTGGGAAGCGAATTAGGCGAGGGCAGGAGAAGGTGTAGTTACTTGGGATAGGTTTAAAACTCTATTTTTCGAAAACTATTTTTCATCTAGTATGCAGGCTAGGATGGAGGTAAAGTTTCTGGAGTTGAAGCTGGAGAATATGACTGTTGCGGAGTATGTCGCAAAATTCAATGAGTTGGCTAAGTTCGCCCCGCATCAAGTTGATACGAATACTAGAAAAGCGAGAAGGTTTGAGCTGGGATTAAAACCCTGGCTCTACAATAAGGTGGCAGTGTTGCAGATCCCTACATTTGCAGCACTCATGGAGAAAGCGATTATAGCTGAGGAGGGAAGTGAGGCCATGAGCCTCTACAACAAGGAAAGAAGGAACAATGGTAAGGTCGAGGGAGCTGGGAAGGTGGAAACAAACAGTGGGAATAGAGGTGAAAAGAATAAGGGGAACAACTTTGGGAGTGTGCTGGTGAAGCAGAAAGGTGTAAAGAAGAAGTAGGTGATGCAATGTGGAAACTGTGGAAAGAACCATTTGGGGGAATGTCTGAAAGGTAAATTTGCAAGAGGGTCATATCTCTCCCAACTGCCCCAATCCTAGAAGGATTAGTGGGTATTTTCTGTGAGGATTGAAGGAGGATAAGGTGAAGGACTGTCCGAAAAGGAGAACGAAGGCAGAAAGTGTGAACATGGGGAAAAGCGGCGGAACTTTGGCGATCACAAGACCAACATCATCTAGCAAGCCGACAAAATCTACTGCAAGGGTATTCAATATGACGGTCCAGGATATAGTGGCAGCTGGTAATAGAACTCCAAGTATTATTCGTATAACTTTTATTTTCTTATATATGTTTTTCCTATATATAGTAAATTATTTTATAAATATATTTTGAAGGAGGAATTTGAGTTCTTTAGAAATCAAATTTTCGTTGAATCAGATAGACAAGCTTTGTGTGAATAGATAAAGATCAGTTCAATCAAATTTGATCGAGATCTACTTGCAATAATTATGTATGCTATGTACCTAGGTATGTATAGGTTTTAAAACGGTGATTCCGGGGACGGAATCTTTATAAGGGAGGGTGAATGTAATAACTCGATATTTTCTATATAAATAAATCAGAAATTTTGCGTATAAATTTTTTTTTATTGAGGATCATATTAAACTCAAATTAAGCACGTCTGTCAATGATTTACAAAGGATAAAAGCCACAACGCCATAACACGGCTAAAGGCAAGGTCCTAAAACACGACTTGGGTGACGTTCCACTTAATCAGAAATTAATCATAATCTGTAAAGGAGGGGGAGGATCATATTAAACTCAAATTAAGCACGTCTGTCAATGATTTACAAAGGATAAAAGCCACAACGCCATAACACGGCTAAAGGCAAGGTCCTAAAACACGACTTGGGTGACTGGATTCAACAGTTCTGGTAGTATGGGGATTAATACCCCAATTAGCAAGAGGCATGATGCTCTTGATGGTTGTTTTACTGTATTGAATCGGACTAAATGATTTTGATGGATCGTAAGCGTATGCTTGATGTCCATGGATGTCGCTTTCAAGAATAATTTGTTCATAAACATAACGACATTTGGTTAAAGCGGGAGGAGACTGTTGAGTCGTTAAATAACGTCTCTTTATCTCCCATGGATCTTTCATCCATTTCTCATCATTCATTCAATGATCAATCTGCTTTCTTCCAGTATTAGTATTGGGAATATTTATTCGTAATAGGAGAACATCCTTTCTTGTTGGTTGGCTAGAAGAAGTCAAGAAAATCTTGGATCGAGTATTTAGGGTCGGAAATTTCAGATAAGACTGATATAGCTCTTTGCCTACTTTAGCGATCGGTGGCATGACGCTTCTCATTGGTCATTCCGCAAATATTCTCGGGTTAGAAAATGCGGTAAGGAATTATTGTTTTCCTTCGATATACTCAATATCAAAGTCAAATCTGGATAAAGTGCTCTCGCCAGTTGCAAATATCTGCTTTTAGATGCTAAATTCGACAACATCTTTTTAAATATCTGTTTTGGTAATTTAACAATCAACTCGGATTAAAAAGTCTTTGATCAATAGATCATCCTGGAATTTTAAAACACATTTAACAATTGAAAGGCATTCCTTCTTTATAGTAGGATAATTTAAAGAGGGTCCTTTCCAAGTTCCTGAAGTAAAGCGAACTAGATCTTCTCTTTTACTGTTAGGATTAAATTGTTTTAGAATCCCACCATATCCTGTGTCAGAAGCATCAGTTTGAACAATCTTTTTCCAGTCAGGATTTGGTAGAGAAAGACAAGGTATCTGTTTAATCCTAGTTTTGATTTTTATTACTGCTTCAGTGTGTTCACTGGTCCAAGGTAAAGGGTTTTTCCGTAATCGAGTATACAGAATAGCAGTATCTTGGGAAAGATTCGGGTAAAATCTCGAATATAATTAAGGCTTCCCAAAAATCTTTGCGGTTGGTTAATGCCTTTAATTTCGTTTGGAAATTTTGATGCAAATTTATACATCTATCAATTGGAATTATAGTTAGTTGAAAATATTATGTCCAAGAAATCGATTTTAGTCTCGAAAAGTTTCATTTTAGGGTCGAAACTACCAAACCATTTTTTATGATAACATTTTTAAAAATATTTAAATGTTTAATATCTTTGGTCTCATAGATGAAGAGAAAATTAAAACATCATCAATATAATGAGATAATAAATTGATAAAGGGATTAAAATATCATTCATGATATGTTGGAATTGGAAGGTCCATTTTTGACACCAAATGGAAGAACATTCCATTCATAATGACCAAAGGCAATTGTAAAAGCGATTTTATAAGTATCCCGTTCTCTAATTTCATATCTGCCAAAATCCTCGATTTCATGTCAAATTTAGAAAATAGTGGCATCATGAAGTCTGTCAAGAAGGTCCTTTTATTCTGGATTGGATATCTAATCCATCAAGAGCTTCATTAAGCGGTTTATAATTGATAACGAGTCTAGAGTTCCTCGTTCAATTTCTCGAATTTTATTGACATAAAAAGTCGATAAACCTGTGGAGAAATACTAGGTTTTATCAATTTTTTTCTGCTTAAGAGACTCAATTTCAGCTTTTACAAAAAAGTAAATATTCCTTTTCATTTGGGCTAGTCGAGACTTAGTAGGAATATTTTTCTCATCAGAACCGAGGGACATAAGGAAGAGAAATAATATGCTTCTTCCTGCTCCGGAAAAGCATTTGGAACATCACTTCTGATTTCATTTGAAGGGTTTTATAAATTAATTTTATTTTGTCTGTAAAGAAGGTTGTAAAATTCTGCATTCGTAGTAAGAAATTTTATTTCTTTTGAATAAAATTAATCTGCTTTTCTTTAGAATAAATCAAGTGTTTGACTTGATTTAACTCTTTCAGATATAGGTTCTTACATTATGAATTCAAAAACAATATGTCTGTTGTTAAGAGTGGTATGAATTCCTAAAGTATCGATTTTGGAAATAGGCATTAAAAGGCATAGAAAGGGGGTGCCTAATATGATACTTTGATTCATATTACGGATAAGGACAAAAGAAGTAGGTAAACAAAGACCTTGATTATGATTAAGGCTTGGTATCTCATTTAATATTCATTGTGTTTCCACTTGCACTAGTTAAAGATTGAGTGGTTTTCTGGAAGTATTTAGTAGGGATTAACCCTTCTTGGATACAGTTCATGTCAGCACCACTATCTACAAGGGCAATGGCATCTTTAATAATAAAATCCGGTTTAATAACAAAAGTAATTCTGATATACCATTTTTGAAAGACTACTTGATTCATAAGCATTAAGTATTGTTCAGAAGATTCTAATTTATCAAAAGATTCAGTTTTAGAGGATTCTGTATTATTATTCTGTTTATGAATTAATTGGTCTTTAATATTTTTCAAGTCTTGGAAAATAATAACATTAGTATTCTGTAATTGCTTTATTTCGGATTTCAGAATATTAATATCATTCTTAAGATCCTGAATAGTAGTAGGCTTTTCAGTAGTAGAAACATTTTGAACACGTTTCATGACTTCTCTCATGCTATAATGTTCTGAGGGAAGAATCTCTTACTTTTTTGACTTTTTTAATGAGTTTCTAAAAACTTTAATTTAATTTCTCGGATCTTTGATCTGCTCGCTAAGTCGAGAAGGGACTTTTGGTTTTCTGTTAAGACATCGTTGATCTTTGGGTCCTCCAATATCTAAACCATTCATTTCAACAATGGCTTTCCAATAGTCAGCTTCAATGGTTGTATTATTTTTAATAGTACAAGCTTGATATTGATCCTTAATAGACTCATTATCAGAATCAGAATAGATTTCTGCCAAGTCTTCTTCTGCACTTGATTACGAAATCACCTTTGGATAAACAATTAAGAATTTTTTGTTGAATGTCTTCATCAAGAGACATTTCATTCAGTTTCTGTTTTAATTTTGATTTACACTTATTAGCAAAATGTCCTGTTTTACAACATTTATAACACTGGACTTTAGATTTGTCCTTTTTACTATTGTTTCTCCTTTTCTTAGGGGTTTTTTCAGGAGTTTTGTTTTTAGATCTTTTAGAAGAACGTCTTCGGTAAGGTTTAGAGTGCTTAGAACTCTGTTGTTTTTTAGCCTTATTGGGATACTGTAATTTTGTATCGTAAGAGAATTGGTCACAGAATTCTCCTATTTCATGTCTTTTAGTGAGATTCTGTTGTTTCATTAATTGTTGGAGTTTCATATCATTACACAACGATAATCCTTCTTCAATAATTACTGAAATAAGATGGCCATAAGAATACTGGTCGTAAGGGATACTCATGCGATCATGTTTATCTCTTAATTTTTTACGGACCTTTTCAGCAAAGAAAGTAGGGAGACCATCTATAAATTTGGCCTTCCAATGCTCTTTGTTAAGATTCGACCTTTGCATGACTTTCATGAGAAAGACATCCTTATACCACCTAAAATGGGTTAAGGAGGGGCAACGAAGGTTCTGTAAAAGTTCTCTACTTCTATCAGTATTCATAAGTCCTGGTCCAACAAAATGGTGGAGGACTGCTTGAACTAAGGTGTAACAAGCGTCTTCCTTTCTGGTTAGAAGTCTAGTAATAGGATCAATTTCTTCTTCAGAGGCTTGAAGAACTTACATTCTCTGTTTATCATTTAACATATTATCCCACCATCCTTTAAGAATGCCAGTGAAGCCATTAACTAAAAACAAGCAGATCTGATGATCAGATTATCATTCTGTTTGCAGACAGTTGCATACATCATGATATGATGGATGGTTTCGAATATTTGATATTCCGTTTTCCCATCAATATTCCATTCATAGATGGTTTTTCCATGATAGGATTTTTGAGAATGAAGAAAGTCTTCTTCATACAGAATATCCTGAGGAGTAGGTCTAGGGTAATAGTACCTCTTGGGTCCGAGATAAAAAGCCATACGATTTATGGGTTTTTTACTGTAAGTAGTTTTATTAATATTTTGAATTTCCTGAAAATTATTCTGGATTTCTAAAATATTAATAGGAGAAAAAGAATCAGAATCTTCTTCATTATCAGTATTAGCATTACTGGTTTGTGAAGAGGGTCATCCGGCACATCATATTAATCTGGGAAGTGGAAGCATGAGTAAGGTTTAAATCTTTCATTTTATTTAAAAGATTTTCAATGAACTCATTTTCGGTTTTAGAAGATTTCATTTTAAAATTATTAACTTCTAGGGGTGGTTTAACGGTTACAGGTTGGAGATCAAGTTTCTGAGGAGTAACTTGACAATTATCATTGATATGATGAATTTGTTCTTCTATCCTCAGTTAACTGCTTTTCCTACTGATTTGAAGAAAATAAATTTGTATAATTATTACATTTAGACAAGGGTAAAATGTCTTTTATTTTAACATCATCATGTTGACGAGGTAATTCAGTAATATCAACATAAGGATTAATAACCAAAGGTTTCAGGTTTTCATTACCTGGGCTAAGTTCAAGGGACTTAGGAGGTGGATGAATAGATTGGATAACATTACCATTAGTGGTAATCCAATCCTTTGGATTCCCGTTAACATATTTAGTTGACTTTTTATCATAAAGGTCTGATTTAGAAGCAAAATCATAATACCATTTAACAAATGATAAAATACATTGATTCTTTTCAAGATAATTATAAAAATCAGATTTTATTTCTATTAATCTATCACTGTTATGATTCTTGAAATACCAATTTCTAAAATTCTGGTATTTATCCTGCATGAATTCCTGGTTTAAATATTGACGAATTTTACTTTTTGGGAAAAATCCATTAACATTCAAAATTCATATCACTAGCAGGTTGGATTGTAAGGTCTTACGTTTTGGAGTATTTGTTTCATATATACCACGAGGTATCGATTTTCGAAATATGAATTCCTCGGATTAAGTCTTCATTTTTTACAGACTCATTGCTGAGGTTCTTAGATTCTTGAAAAATAGATTCTAAGGGTCGGAATACGATCGCCTAGAAGATTGAGGAGATCGATATTGTAAGGAATCTTTATATAATGCAATGAAACCCGGGTAAAAGGTCTTTGGAATTTTAAGTAAACATTTCCATTCTTTGGTTTGGACAACATCTTCATAGATTGTCTAATTATAGGTCTGGTTGGAACGGCGTTATTAATTTGCCATTGCTTTGGGAAAGTTATTTCTTCCCAAGGGATCATTCTGGGAATAGCCACTTGACTACTAAAAAGATTAGTGTCAATTAGGACAGTATGTCCTTGCTGACTTTGTTTCCTGATATAGGGATTTAAAGTAGTTAATACTTTAAGATGAATACGGAATAATATGGCAAAAGGAGGAGATCCTGGTAGATACTCATAGCCATGAGATATAATTCTCATTTCTAAAACTTTTGACAAATTATTATCAGTTAAAGCAACGCTTAAGTTTGGATAAATATTAAAATAAACTGGTCCATGAGCAAGACTAGTTTCTATTGCACCCATTAGGGAGGCTTTCCAGTTCAGACACCTACCATCTCTAAGTGTGCATTGAATACTGGTATTTTGGCCAAGTAAAGTTAAGGGTTTAAAAGCTACTTGGACAAGTCCTATATGAACATATTTATATTTTTGCAAAAAGGGATATAAATCTTCAATATGCAATAAATATAATATTTCATCATTATTCTGTAAAGGAACAGCATGTTCAAAGGTTTTAATAATCCTTTTGCTGAGAAAATCAAAGGTTCCAATTTTATAAATAGTTTCTGGTTTGATTTTAGGAAGAGTCCATTTGTCAAGAGCTTCCTTAACATCCTGATAGGCAATTAGTTCAGTTGCTTCCAAAGTAGAAGCTGAAGTATTGGCTACTGTTGTTACAGATGAAGTGGAAAAATCAGTCATTTTTCAAAGTGATCATATATGCATAATTTATGAGTAACATATTGATTAATATGACAATAAACTAATTGTCAATGATACTCATGTTCCGTTGTGACTCAATATGAAAGGAGGATGGGGACTCACTTCAATACTTCATGTCTCAAAACAATAGTGTCATTACCGAGAAATCAATGAAACAAAAAAGCCATAGCCAATACTTCCACTTGTGTTATGTATGTCCCCTTGAGGTCAGTCATAGGTACAAATATTCAGTTTACTGATATATCAGAATCATCCTCAAGAATACTCCTCACTGCAAAAATGAGAATCACTTGCAACTTTATTTCACTCATATTAAGGTTTGTAATAGACATATTTAAACATAAACTTTAGATGATTTCTTTGATATTAAATTTTTAAGATTAGAACATGGAATTAAAAAAATATGGAAAAAGTTTTGCCCATCCTAAACAAATTTCAATATGCAATAAATAAATATATAAAAGTCGGATGGCACCCTTTTCGAATTAGAGGGAGGACCAAGAAGATTTAGTATGGAACGGAAATTTGAAAATATAAAGTTACATATGGTTAGCCATATGATGTTGATAAGTACCTGAAGGACAACATCAGTGAAGATAATGCCAAACCATTCCCAATGACAAGGGCAGCAGGACCTGCCTGTCCAGAAACAAAATGAGCAACCAAACCAACCACTACTGCTGTGGCCAAGACCTGTGTTATGCACGTTAAAACTTTAATTAGGAAAAGGTCTTACTTTAGACAACAATTTGCAAAAAGAGAAAGATGTAGAGTTTCTTAAAGCAGCTTTTTAGTTAACATGGAAAGAAATGATAGATGGACATGATGATGAGGTCTTAACCTTTTTACCAGGTTGCAGCAGTTCAGCCACATCAATATGGGTATATACATAATTAAATAATTATTCAATCATAAATATAAGTATATAACTGTATATATATGTATCCATAATTTGTCAAGTAAATGACATGAATAACTCAAGCAAAGTATGCAAACTTCATAGGCTTCCATAACAAATGAATCATATGATAATTATTAAAATTAAAATAAAAAAGATAAAATAAATCATTTGACAAGATTAGCAAATCGCTACTAGCAGTTAAAAGGCATTCCTTTCATGTGAAACCTACTACTTGAAAGATTTGACTAGAAAAGAAGAGGCACTCACTTTTAAGTAATTTAAATTCTTTGGGTATAAAATAAGTCATTGACTATTACCTATATGTTAGAACTAAAATCTTATTCTTTATTGTTCTCAAAACTAAAATATATGAAGTCATTATATTTACTTATAAAATAAAAATAAAAACAATCAATTCATTTGACAAATAGTGTAAAATGCCCTGCCAATGGAAACATACCTGGTTTACTAGCATCATCCGTTTTAGGTCCCGACTCCGAACCAGAACCCCATCGATCACCTCCGTCATCAAAGTCCCAACGCTCTCCCAAAAGAGGCATCCAGAAGTCATCTTCTTCAGAATCAATGTCCTTATCAGATGGATTCCTCACCTCAGAAATAACTTCATTTACATTCTCCTCCTCCATTTGTTTTTTCTTTTTTTGCTTCTTCTTCCTCAAATCATCTACTTTTTCCTAAAACATAGCAAGAGCACATATAGAAACAAAAAACTAAAATTATACACAAAATTGTAGAAGGCCATTAGCAAGTAGATTGAATCAATCAAGTGCATCAACCATACAATATAATGAACAATATAATGAACAAATGTTAAATAAATATGTAAATGATAACTAATCAACAATTGCACATATTAAATTCCCTTTTCCCACATAAGAACGAATCAATGAATGTATAACTGGACAAGTTATACTTAATACACATTTATAACATATGGTATGTAAAGAGTGATCAACACATTCTTTTTCAACAAGTAAACAAAAGTATCCACTAAAGATCGCCAAAGAGGGGGGGAGTGAAACTGTCTACACAATGTATCAAGGGGAATAGGGAAGACAAAAAGAACCTAGGCTACCCCACTTTAACCCAAACATAAAAGGTTCCCCCAAATTTAATCATATATGACCAGTTGACCACACTCCCAGTTCTAATGTAAGCTAGCATCAATTATTTCTGAACTGATATAAATGCCAACATTATTTCTGAACTGCCGAACAGAAAAACACAGGCCTAAATGTGGAAGAAAAGTACTCTTTTTTTAATACGTTCGATCACTACAAAATCATGGGGTTACATTATTTAATATCAGCTTATCGCACTAGGAGTCTATGATAATGAAGATAATCCTACTCAGATACTGTTGTTTGAAGGGGCAGAGAGCTTTAAACTTCCTTAGACTGAGAATCCTTTAATGCAACAGCTTTTGTCATTCCAAACATCTAAAAGAGCACCCAAAAGTTTAGTCAGCAGGGAATAAAACAACTACGTTAAAATGGATGTTCAATAGACCATCTGTATAGAAGTCGAAGTTAAAGATTTGAAGCTAACCTTCTGCATGGTGTTCTTGAAGCAATTTTTGTGTTCCTCCATTGAAGTATTAATAAACTCATGAATATGATCCTTTACATCCTCCAAGAAAGTAGCACCTTTAGTCTTCTTCTTTCGGCAAGAAGTGCTGGCTGGTGCCGCAGCAGTAGGTAATGGATGCTCTATCCTATTGCCATTCTCAGAAATACCTGAAAAATTTTAGTTTAACTTGGTATATGAGCATACAATATATCGCTTTTCACTCAACCAAAAGTCATATTAAGGATTACCAATCACTTAACAGATGACAAATTACAATGAGAGGGAAGAGAAACTAGAATAAGTAAACAAACAACACTATAGTCCTAATGCTACATAAAACAAAATTTGAAAAAGGTCTAAATAATTCAAATGCGTATAGTAAACAGATTAAATATTTCAGCTAGGTTAAGGAGCTAGAACCATAAACTTTGAATGGAATAGATGGTGGTACAGAACGATCCCGTAGGTTGATATTTTACCATAAAATGATGACAAAGTGACCTAAATTGTACAACCTTGCATTGCATTGACATATTAAAGGTGGTTCTATTAGAAACACAAAGAGAAGAATAGGAAATGTACTGAATTGCATGCTCAAAATCTTGCTCCTTTTAAGAGAAATCCATTAGTAATCCAATAAAATCAATATATTAAATATTTAATTACTAAACTTTTTATTCCATAACTGACGAAACAACAACATAACATAATAAATGCAAAAAATAAAATTTTATAAGATATTACAGTACAAAGTTTCACTCATAAACAAACTAGAATAAACAATATAAATTCATGGTACACCTAGAAACTAGAAACTAGAATAATATAAATTAATGCATGTCCTTCAGATTGGGAGATTAATTAGTACAAACTAGAAAATAGAATAATGTTTGTTCACATAAACAATATAAATTCATGGTACACCTCATTGGGCACTGATTTTGAATCAATCACTAAACGCCTCTTCAATTTTAAGTTTCTAAAGTCAGATTCCCAATAAGTAACTATAGGCGGTTTGAGGATCTTTGTAACTCTCTCCATTTATCCTAATAAGTCAGTACCTCCAATATTCAATCTGGTAATGAGAAATATGGATAATTTAAAAAATAAAAAATTGTGGTGAAGTCACAAACCACTGAAATTCAATCAATCTCAAAAATTAATAGAAAAACAAAAAAAAAATCAAATCTTTCAACTTAACAATGGTTCAGATCTATAACATCAATTTATGAAATAGCTTCCGAGATATAACAATTACTCAGATCTATAATACCGATCCTTGGTACAATAGGAGTATAAATGTTATCTGAATCAAAACAGTGAAAATCGCGAAAATCACGTACAAATCGATGATCTACAAAAATACTAGTGATCGTGAGCGAAAATTCATATCCAGGTTATAGAAAGAAAGAGACCTTGAGATTAGTCGGAGTGGTGGCGTAAGCAGAAGGAAGAGACTGAAAAACTGCTTGAGCATCCTTACTGGTCGACGACGACGACGACCCCTTTTCACTCTCTTTCCTCCGTTCTTTTCCTACGCTCTTCTATTTCTTCATCAAGATGCAGTCTTTAACCTCCACTATTAAATATATTAGAAATAATATATTTAATAATTCTTTATAAATGAATTTTCTTATTTTTGGCAAAATTTTCTAATTTATATTATTATATTTGTGAAGAATTGAATAAAAATTTATTTGATATTAATTACAAAATAATTAAATATATATTTCATTTATTTTCTTATTTTTTGACTAACTTTTCTAATTTATATTATTAATATAAATTTATAAATAATTAAACAAAAATTCATTTGATATTAATTACAAAAATATTTAAATATATATTTTATTTATTTTCTTTTTTTGGAAAACTTTTCTAATTTATATTATTATTTATAAAGAATTAAATAAAAGTTCATTTGGTATAATTTTTTCCTTTTAGATCCACATAATCAAGGCCACCTGGGATAACTATTGACATATAAGTTTTTTTTTCCAACTCAGCTGCTTATGTGTCAAATTCCGTTAAAAATAAATAGACTTAATAGAATTGCAAGTGTTTTGTTAGTAAACTAAAGTTTCGATTGAGTTAGTTTGTAAAAAAAAAAATCAATGTAACCCATTTGTAAATTTAACCCAAAGTAGAGTGAATGACCAAAAAGTATTTAACCTGTTGGGGTTTTGATTTTGGGGAAATCAGGAAGAGAAAGGAATAGAAAAGTGGATTTGGAATGGGAACGGGTAAACATGAAAAAAGGAGAGAGATGATTTGGTCGGGATTTTTTTTTTATGTGGGATGAAATGTGAGCCTTTAGATTAAGTTGGAAGAATCTAAAGCGTCCTTGTACTTTGTCAAATGAAAGATTTGAAAAAAGTTAGGAGTGTCAACTTTATTTTATTTTTTTAAAAAAAGCTTTAATTTTTTTAAAAAGATTTTATTTTTAAACAAATATTTTTTTAAAAAAATAAAAACTTCAACGACTGTCTTTGGGAGTAAAAGCTCTCACATCTAATTTGAGAAAAACTACTGAACGCCATTTGAAATGGCGTTGAATTTTTGGATATTTTTTTTGGTTAAAAATCAGAAGACAACCAACGCTACTTTAAAAAATATTTTTTTTTAAATAAAAATTATCTTAATTTTTTTTAAAACGATTTTATTTTTTAAAAGAAATTTCAAAAAAAATAAAAATGTGATTTAATGCCAAACTAACTGGCATTGTAACTTTTTTTATTAAAAAAATTTGTAAAAAAGAAGAGTAAGATGTAACATCACTTTAACTGACGTTGGAAATTTTTTTTTTTTAATTTCTTTGATCTCTTGTACTTGTTTACAAGCATCATTATTTTTTATGTTTATTCTCTGTCATCGGCATTAGAAATGAATGAGTATATGGGTCAAACTAACTTATTGGGAATGACTTATAAGTCATTTTTAAATAACTTATAATATATTTGGAAAAAAGGTAAAAGGTGAACTAGGAATAGCTAGGAGTATAGTATTACTATTCTTCTTTATATGTTTTATTTTTGGACATACAAATATGTTCATGATTTAAGTTACTCCCTCCGTCTAAAAATAAAAGTTCTTATTATTTTATGTAATCTCAAGTTAAATATTTACTTATATTAAATAATCTATTTTTTTACAATAATTTGTGCGTAATATCCTTAGTATTAAATGTCATACTTTTATTATTTATAAATATTTATATAATATCACTAGTCATGTATAGAAAAATATGCAATTATATGAGAATTTAAATATGAATAATTTTATCATTTGACATTTTTTTTAAATTCGCATAAAATCAATCATCACTTTCATTCTCGAAGTGAGGGAGTACTTGTAAGTATATCCTACTTCTATCTAAAAATAAGAAACATTGGGAAGCATAGATATAATAATCAGGTTTGATGAGGTTGCGTTTATTTGGGTCGGAGGTGAAAGTAGTATGCACACAAGCCAATCATGTTTGATGATAAAGCATATACTTTGTAACAATCTTATTTATTTATTAATAAAAAGTATTAATTTATTAAAGGCTTTTAATTATCTACATGATGCTGTTTTATAATATGTGATAAACCCATAGTTTTAAGCAATGCTTTTAGAATAATGATGATGATCATTCTAATGAGATCTAAATTCTTAGAAAGCTTAAAACTAAAATAGTTCCCAATTATTGGATTACTAAATTGGGGATTAGTGAATCCGGATAGATTGGTACATACGTTGCTTGCTTTCATGGATGAGGATGATTGATCTCATGATCATTTGTGTGGAGACACTAAAGCAAGTATGTAGGTGCTTATTAGAGAATAAGTTCATTTGAACGTGGCTCGCTAAGGAATACCTAATGGAGTTTTACTTGCTCGTCAATAGGAATTCTGTAGTGATAGTAAAGACAAGTAATCCTTGGACTTGAGATCATCATAAGTATCTTGTGTATGATGAGTTATACTTTGACTTATTCCTTAAGACCCTTAGGATATATCAAAGGGTATGCTTGGGTATAATAAGTTGTATACATGGAGATAATGTATGATCAATAAAGAATCTACCACTTCTAATAAAAGAAGAGAAATGTCCTATGTGATTCGATAAATGACAACCCAAAGAGTCTCGGGTTAAGCAGAATGAAATTAGAAAGGAGTTTCTAATTTGCATTATTTGGAGTTGTGCATTTAAGGATCGAAATACATATAATTAAATAAAATAAGACTTGATAAAGAATTCCATGTCTTATATTTAATTGGGACATTGTATGGTGGAAGGATTGAATCATACAGTAACTATTTACTCAAAGGTTCTTTTATGATTAATGTTGAAATCTATATTATCCGGAAAGTCGTTGATCGCTAGGAGGCTTATCCCTATGTAGAATAAATATTATTTATTTAAATAAATTAATTGTTTAATTTATTTATTTAAATAAGATTAGAATTGTTCTAATTGATTTATTCACAACTTAGGTTTAATATGGAGAACCTAAAGGGTCACACCATAAAAGGAAGAATAATTATTTAAGAAGTTAATGGCATAATCGTAATAATATGTTATGTATATTTAATTTAATCTATGGTGATAGAATAAATTAAATAGCTTAATATTTATTATTTAATATTTTAAAATATTAAATATAAATTAATAAGAGGAGTCTTATTAATATTATTACAATTATTATTATTATTTTAATTTCTAAAAGAGTTTAGAAATTAATTTAATATAAGTACTCTCATTTATTCCTAATTGGATTAGGAAGGAAAATTAGTTAAAGGAGTTTAATTAATTATCCCTAATAAGATTAGGGAGCTTAATTAATTAAAAGAATTTAATTAATTAAATAAAACCCAATTCCTTAATTGTTAAGGTGGGTTGCCCACATCTATAAATAAGAGGAGTCTTATTATGGGTGAGGGGTTGTTGACTTTTTACAACATCTGACATAATTCCAATTTGTTGAGAAGTACGTTCTTTTCTATAGAGATAGAAAACTAGGGTTTGAGCCAAATCCTTCTTCTTGAATCTTTATTTTTCCTCTTGGTGGATCACCCCAGAGGCCAAACATATGGGTGGCTAACGTTGATCAAAGGAAGGAACAAAACCCCGGTAGATTTAAGTTGAACGCGAAAGGATTTGGAGGTGAACTTGTACTTGAGGAAGCTCAATCTTCAAGGGTATGATTTTATTCTTTATCTTTTCGTTTAATTAATAATTATGCATAAAGGGTGATCCGGGTATATGGTTTGTAAATTTTTAAACTTTGATTTTTACACGCTTCCGCATTATTTTTGCAATTTGATTGCGCACATGAATATTACAAACCTAACAGGAGGCCCGGAATTAACATGTTTGACAATCGGTTGTCACATGTACTATTTCAACAGCCATAATCTATACCGTTGATCGCAATATTGGATGACACGGATTGAAATGGATTTCCCCCTGCCGCTACAGGCTGTAGTGACATGATAAATTACTCATTTACCCCTCATTTGCTCATGTGCTACACTGTCTACTGCTATAAGTTATGGCGATTGTGACGCCCCCAAAATAGGTATACATCACCTATTCTGAGTCGCTAAATACATGGTACAGAATACGAATACAATCTTAATATACAACAAGAGAGCTGTGAGTTTTAATACAATTATTGTCTTTCTGATAATATCCACTCTTTAATAAGTCCTCATTACATTTATTGTCACACAATTTAACAGAATAGTGATAACTACTAATACTATCATCTGGACCGTCACTCCGTTCCTCGACTAGTCTCGGCTACGTTCTCATTTCCTGAAGAGAACAGTGAAAGAAAGGGTGAGCTCAACTATCCCGAAGAAGAAATATTATGACTAAGATAATGCGCAGAATAAATTATCATTAGTCCTCAAGCGATGTTAAACCGAAAAAATACAATAGACATCAAGTTTAACTGCGGTGAACATGCAATCTATAAAAAAGAGTCAGTAGAGAATAAAATCTACTATCTTTTATGATTTAAAAGGTTTTCATCACTTTTATCGCCGAGACTCAAACTTAATAAATAATCCACATCATCCCCAAGACTACTACCAAGGATATTCATTAGTGGTCACGACCACAAATTATCCATGCACTCACGGGTCAAGGATATTCGTGTATTCCTCAATGGTCATGATCATGCCAACAATCGTCCATCAATGCACTACGGGCCAATGAGGACTTTTACCACATCATTTGTAACATTACTTGGCGATTACATAATCGAATAATCCTCGGTCATAATCATACCAAGTCCATCTATGCACTACAGAGCCACAAATGACTTTCAACAAAATATAAACATGGGGATGATGACAATGATATAAGAATTCAATAAAACAAGTTCAAGAATTAATTTATCCTGGAACTAATAACGTCCAAATTGTCAACATGATACTTCTTTGTAAAGTAAAATTTAAGAATGCTCAGAAGAATATTTTCATGAAAAGATACTAGATGAAACGCAAATATCAAGGATATTCCACTAATTTCATGGAGTATAGAAGTCAAAACTTTAACCAACTGAGTATAATAAAGAATGGAATAACAACAGAAATCACCATGCATGCGGTACTTCGCATAGACAAGTTATTCCAACAGAATACAAAATAACGGAACCAGTCAAAGTAAATTCACAACCGACTGTGGATGTTCCAACAGAATATTAAAGATTTTAACCAGTCCCAGAACGTAAATGTATATACATGATATTCCAATGAGAATAATAAAGAGCGGAACCAAGTCCGGCGTAAGTAAAGCATACGCACGTGATATTTTAACGTAATAATAAAGACGGAACTGTGTCCTGCATAAACACACGCATGTGATATATTCCAATGAATATTAAAGAATGAAATAATGTAAGAATTTCACCAAGTATAGGGTAGCTCTGCGTATCAAAGTTATTCCAACAGAATAATAAAGAATGGAATAACAGAAGTTCTCTTCATGAATACAAAAGAAATAATACCCCTTACCTTTGAAAGAAGAGTACTAGATATAGGAGTAGTGAAGTAGCAGAATACTTTTCTTCTTTCTCTCTATAGTTTTCTCTCTCTAGAGTTTCAGTGAATTCGTAAGAAATAATGAAGGAATGAGCTTCTATTTATAGGAGAATGGAAGGATACTATTTAAAATATTTAATCACGGACGCGTAGAATTTCGGACGAAACAATTTGAAGAATCACAAACGGCGAAACAAATTTTCCACAGTCGTCCAATTTTCAAAAATATTAATATAATATTCAATAAAATATAATATATTCTATTTTTCATAAAAAACAAAACTTATAAAATATATATATATATATATATTTATAACCTTTGCCTTACGGAAAAGGCTTACTAAATCTTCCACTAAATTTGCTTCCAATTTCCTCCACCAACACCCACTCTCTCTCTCTCTCTCTCTCACACACACACACACACACACACACACACACATATATATATATAAGACCCCGGATTTTATGAAATAAAAGTATTCAATTTTTCTTATAATTATTATTTAGTAAATGGTTAAATTGATAAAAGTTTAAAGTTATGGGTGAAATATGCAAATTTTACAAAATATGCAAGTGGCTATAAAATATTCATTGTTGTCGGAGAATATTCGTTTGGTCGTGGAATATTCTTTTTTTTCGGGAATATCAAGACTGATTTACGCTTGACCTTGTGTGGGCCCCATAACGGAAAGCGATTGGATGAACAAAACGATAAATGTAAGTTGTTTATAAACGACGTGACGTAGTTATTCACATATAATCTTTGTTAAAATACAAATTGGTTAAAACACAAGAAGACATTGCGGTATTGCACCAATTATTGATTCTTACATAAGAAGGCACTACTCAATAATTGTTACGATAATTACTATTCAAGATTTTATTTTGTTGATTCAATAATTCGCATTGATATTTTATATTATTGTTGTTTCAATAAATTGTCATTACACGTATTTTCCATTATCTGAGCAATAATTCATATTATCTGAATAATATTATTGGATAACATTATTGGCAATGTCTAGAAAGTTCTCGCTCTAAGGAGAGGTTTGGTCACCTAATCAAGGCTACCAAGAAGGAGAGATCCTTATTGGAAAGCCCTCTTCCTCAGAAGGCGCTCTGGTTGTCAATATTGTGATTACGTAATATTATTTGTGAATAATTAATTATTGATTTATATGATGAGGAAAATATTGATTTTATGTGGATATAGATGGAGAAAATTTTTAAAGTGACAATTGTTGAAAATTGAAATTTTATTTTTTTCTGATAAAATAATTCATTTAAATATATTATTATATTTTAATAATATAATAATGGTGATATTTTACAATGAATGTGGGATATATGAGTATACGAGGAAAAAGAGTATTTTTGTTGCAATAAATATTAAAAACAGATTTTGTGTGTCGGTAGACCCATTTCTTGACTGAAATTTGATTATAGCTTGTAAAATCACCCGTTTGTGGATTTCGGTCAATTTCTGTTTGGAATTTGAAAAAAATTTCTTCTACAAAGTTGTAGAGAATTTAATTTCCTATAAAAACCCATGAGATTCGAATTTTCTGATAAAAGGGCTATTTATTATGAATTATTGAAGTTTCGGAGTTCCAAACTAATTAATTTTTGGAAGTATAAAATATTTAAAATGACAAAAACGTTTTTTGTCATTGTTGTGGGTCTTATATGTGTTAGAAGTGGCTGAATTCAGATCCTTAGAAGTGGGCGTAGGAATTGTAATATTAATATTAATATTTTAATAAATTTTCTACTTTGGTGTTCTAAGCATTTTCTTGTAAATAGGGTGCTTAGGTTAGAATTGAAAATCATACCAGAAATTGAAGTTTTCTCTCTCTATATTATCGAGCGTATTCTTGTGAGTATTTTGAGTATACTTTGAGTATTGCTATATCTGGTGCAAGTTCATTCAAATAATTATATCAGACATTCCAAAGATCGCTCTTTTGAGGTAAGGGATAGTAAAGGATTTTAAGGGTTATTATATTTTTTAGTTTTGAAATTTTCCGAACCTTCAAAAATTTGGAAAAATTTGAAATGATATTTTGATGAGTTTTGTAGATTGTGTCCAAAAATGGCGATTTTGGATGTATAGATTAGGAGTTATGGATTTTATGAGAAAAGACTATTTTAAAAGTAACCACTTATAACTCCTTGTGGTTAACTCCAAAATTGATGAAATTTTTATTGGGAGTACATCTATATAATATCATTATAACGTATTAATTTCAAATTTTTGGACAAAAGTACAATTTATGATAAATGTCTAACTATTCGGTAGTTTTGGCCATATGGAAAATAGTAAATGAATTTTAAAATTTCGAGAAAAATATATATTCAATATGGAACTATATTCTTCTAAATCCCGGAAAATAAATATTTTTGGAACCGATTTGGTATTTTTCATGAAAATGTTCTAGTTATGAGTAAATGAATTAAATATGTTATGTGAAGTAAGAAAATTGGAAAATATGATTTATTGGCTTGAGAATCATATATAGAGGTATATGCAGATTTTTATGAGGGTTTTGGTTAATGATAATGAAATCTTATGAGTTTGACATTTTAGATGATTAAATGCATTAATTATTAAAGTGTAAATAATTGGATTAAATTATTTATAAGTTTAAGAAATGATTAAAATATTATTATAATATTAATAATATTAGATTATGAGATTTCTAAGTGATTTATAACATTTGGATTAAGGTGTTATAAATATGGATATGAATTTTATTATGAAACTTTATCTTTTCGTGTCGAGGTTACTATGCACGTATACGGTACTATGTACAAATACGGGGTACTATTCACGACAAATTGGATTCTTCTCTGACCAAATTATCGTTGATTTATGAATCTTACTCTTGAAATTAAAACCATGTTTTGATTATATTATTTTTATATAACATTCTTATAACCCTAATGATGATATTTCTCTTTGACTTGAGTGTAAAGATGAGTAGATTATTGTTATGATCGTGACTATAGGTTCTCTTTGGCCAGTAGTGCAAAAGTTGAATTGTTAACTGGTATGATCATGACCATTGAATTTACAATTGAATATTTTTAGCTTAAGTGCAAAGGTGAATTGATCAACATGGTTATAATTATTGTTATATAACTTCTGAAATGATTATGTATTTCTTTGATATATGAATATCTTTGGCTCGTGAGTCAAAGATGACTTGTTGATGAATATCTTAGCTTTGTAGTGCAAAGATGAATTATTGATGAATATCTTTTGCTCGTAATGCAAAGATGACTGTTGTTGAATATCTTTGCTTTGTAGTGCAAAGATGAATTATTGATGAATATCTTTGGCTCATAATGCAAAGATGACTGTTGTTGAATATCTTTGCTTTGTAGTGTAAAGATGAATTGTTGATGAATATCTTTTGGCCCGTGGTGCAAAGATGAATTTATTAGTATGATTATGAGCAGAGGCTGTGATTTGGTATAACCATGATATTTGATGTTTCGTAAAGACAGTGATGAAATTATCTTCATCCTGGATGAGAAGAGGAATTTAGAATTACAATTATGAGTTATTCACATGATTACGGACATGAACTGTTGATTGATGTTACAGGGATAAAACATTGTTGGTGGACTTTTAACATGGAGAAGATAATAGACTTTATGATCTATTTTACTCTTCTAATGGATCGCTTCGTTCTACTGCAACTATGGTTGAAAAGTTTTATCATCTACCATATGTTCTAAATCTCTGATTTATTACTAACGAAGGCTATTGATAATTTAATTATCTTTAGTCATGATATTCTTTACTGGGCTATTTGTGCTCACCCTTCTGCTTCACAATTCCTTTCAGGTAATAAAAGTGTAGCTGGGTCGAGCGGGGGATAGCGAGGGAATAGAATGGTGGTCTATAGATGTTGAGGGTGAGGTGAATTTAACTTGGAAGGGTGTTTTGCCACTATCATACAAGATGTCTAATGACATACAACCTCGTGTCATCATAAGACATGGTTGTGCTCATCCACTCACGAGTATATTTACAAGCACTACCTATATAATCTTGGTGTTTGTTTGGAGTATAATACCCAATTAGAGATAGTGGAGATAATGATATGTCAAGAGAAGACTCACCATTGGGAAGAATATGATAGTAATCTTCTCGCTTTTTCTTGGGGGTCTATTAGATCAACCAAGGATAATTTCGTGGCATATATGATATTTACCATAACCTAAAAGCATGGCCTCCCATATACGAAGGTTTCCTTGAGCACTTCCCAAAGATTCTAATTTCTAAAATAGTTTTGACTATACCTTTATGTAAGGTGTCATTGTGACGTCTACACAGCTTGGTATATATTTGTATCCAAACTCACAAAGATATGTGTTGTTGTATTTTGCACGACAATTGTTGTAATAAAGTTGTAGTTGTTTTCCGTACCATATATTTGGCGACTCAGAATGGGTTGGATGGAATGGACCTATTTTGGGGGCGTTACAATATATATCACACATGCATATACTATATATATATATATATATATACTCCATTTCTTTTCAAGACAATTCTGCTCCAATTCCCACCCGTGATGACCAAAATTTCTTCCACCCATATGTCATTTTCAACATGTGGGCTCTCACCTTTTATAAATATATACTGAACAACTTCTATCGATTTTTGAAAATGGGTAAATGGGGGTCCATAAAATAAGCAAAATTTACAACAACTACTTCATAAAAAAAAATCCTGTCAATATTTTTAACAACATTTATCATCATTATTATAATTCACATTATTAATCGATCAGGTCATTCCTACTAGGAAAGAGGGGGCTTTCCAATAAGGATTTCTCCCTATTGGCGCGCAATTAGGTGACCAAACCTCTCCTTGGCAGAACTCATAGACATCGTTAATATTGCAAATAATAATATTAATAACTCTGTCATCTCAATTATTGATTTAATAATATATAAAATATCGACAATAATTGAATCAAATAACGTGAGATACTATGCAACAATTACTGAAACAAAACTGAGTGACTTCTCACGTAAGCATTAATAATCAATACCGTGTGCTACTATGCAACCACGCCAGACATTACTTTACTTTACTACTAAAGTAGTTCAACAAGATAACTGTAAAACTTCCGCCGTTATTTTCATAAAAATATTTTTGTCGTTTTCTTCTTCCAACAATGATTGCGTCGTTGTACGAATATTCCCTGCTAAAACGAATATTCCCCGACCAATCGAATATAATATAACAACTTGCGTACTTTGCTGAATTTATAAATACTACCCACAACTATAATATTATATCAAATTTATTCCCTAATATTCAAAAATGATATTTATAGAAAATTTATCTTTATTCATAAAAGTTGGGGTCTTACAACGATAATTTAGTTAACTAACAAATTAGAATGGTTGAGTGGTAGATTAATGGCCTAATAACCCATAGGTCTTAGGTTCGAAACCTAGCTGTGATATTTTTGCTTCTTATGTTATATTTTTTGTGTATTAGATAAATTCTATTACCATATTTATATATATATACCCATCTTAAATCTCCACATTAAACTAAAATATATATAAATTAACTATGAATATTTATATAACGTAATTATGAATATTTTAATATATATATATATATATCTAAATATTCATATAAATATTTATAAACAAATATTCATATAAATTTATCTTTAAAATTTATAAATAAATATTTATTTATAAATTTATAAATATTTCATCTAAAATTTATAAAATTTTGATATGAATATTTTTTATAAATATTTATATAAATACTTTAAAGTATGTGTTTTATGATTGATCTTTGTAGAGGAGAATTTTTGTGGAACATCCTTAATTCCCCACTAGAAACCTTAAACATATTCTTTACAAACAAGAGATTGATGATAATAATCCAGAAAACTGCCTGGTGTCATACTGTCAATAACAAAACCATACGCCCAACGTTTTTCAACAGAAAGAGCATAACTAATTGCGTGATAATAATAACTAATTGCGTAAATGTACATAACTAATTGCGTAAATGTACATAACTACTTATGATAATAATAATAATAATAATAATAATAATAATAATAATAATAATAATAATAATAATAATAATAATAATAATAATAATTACTAATACTACTACTACTACTACTACTACTACTACTACTACTACTACTACTACTACTAATAATAATAATAATAATAATAATAATAATAATAATAATAATAATAATAATAGTACTACTATTACTAATAATAATAATAATAAAATAACAATATTATTATTATTATTAGTATTATTATTATTATGACTTTTTTATTATTATTATTATTATTATTATTATTATTATTATTATTATTATTATTGTTGTTGTTGTTGTTGTTGTTGTTGTTGTTGTTGTTATTATTATTATTATTATTATTACTACTACTAATCGTTATTGTTATTATTATTATTATTAGAACTATTATTATTATTATTATTATTATTATTGTTATTATTATTATTATTACTACTACTACTACTATTGTTATTGTTATTATTATTATTAGTATTATTATTATTACGATCGTTGTTGTTGTTATTATTATTATTATTATTATTATTATTATTATTATTATTATTAGTACTATTATTATTACTACTACTACTACTACTACTACTACTACTACTACTACTACTACTACTACTACTACTACTTTTATTGTTATTATTATTATTATTAGTACTATTATTATTATTATTATCTTAATTTAAGGCAACATGTTAATAGTCGTTATAAAAGGTTGTATAAAATATCTAACAAAAATAAAAATTATTGCCAATGAATGTGGTCCATATTAGGCAATCGAAATATAGCAACAAAAAACTTTCGTTTACTTACGATGAGGAGAAATCAAGTGGTTAGAAATTTTGTAAACTAATTTCTAATCTAATTTTGTTTCCAAATTTTGCAACTACTTATGAATTTCGTTGCAAAAAGTGAAAGCCTGACTCAATCTGCAACGAAGGACAAGTTTCGTTGCTAAACATACACTTTTAGCAACAAATTATAAAGTCATTGCCTGAAAAATCGTTGTTAAAGCCCCATTTTTAGCAACAAAAAGAATTTTTGTTGCCCACGATGACGGGAAATCAAGTGGCCGAAAATTTTGCAACGAATTTCTAACAAAAATTTTTCCCGCCAATGAATTTGCAATGAAATTTTGCAATGACTTATGAATTTCGTTGCAAAAAGTGAAAGCCTGACACAATCTGCAACGAAGGACAAATTTCGTTGCTAAAAATATACTTTTAGCAACGACTTATAAAGTCGTTACCCAAAAAATCGTTGCTAAAGGCCCATTTTTTTGTAGTGTTAAGTGAAAACCCTAAATTAATATTTTGGAATCCTAATTTCTATATTAGGTAACCCTAATTAGTAATTATAAAACGTAATTGCTAGTTGTAAACCCTAATTACTAAGTTTAGCAAGCTTAATTATAATTAGTAAATTATTAAACCTAATTTGTGGTTCTAAGTAATTAGGAAACCTAAACAGCTACTTTGAAGGCTTATATCTCGTTGGTATGATGTTGTTTTGCCATGTTTGTTGTTGGATCATGTAGTCTTATACTAGCACTACAAGATCTGACCAACATCTAGCCCAAAAACAACATGATCAGTGTTTAATGTTTGGTCAAAGTAGCCAACTTGATCACTGCTATGAATTTCTGGGTTTCATCAAGAGCATGAAGAACACCTATAGCGATGGTTCTGTCGCTATAGATAGTCTTCAGCGACATTTTATTTATAAAATTATTATTTTATTAAATAATTATAGAAAATTAGTTTTTAATTATTAAAAATACAAAATAAATTATTAAAAATTATTTTAAAGTCCAAAAATTATAGTTTAATAATTTTTAATATATTTCATAAATATTTAATATTTTTGAAATATTAAAGGTATTTAATTTATTTAATTATAATATTAAATAAATTATTTAAAAATAATTTTAATACATAAAAAATCATTTAAGAATATATTATGGTATAAGAAAATATTTTAAGTTATTTTTAAATAACTTTTAATATTTTGAGATGAATTTCATTTATAAATTAATATTAATGATAATTATTTTATTTAATAAATATATTAAATAAATTATGGAAAAATAGAATTAATGATTTAAAAATAATAAAAAATTATTTAAGTATTTTAAGTTATTAAATATAACTTTTAATATTTAAAGGTAGATTTCATTAATAATTTAATATTAATGATTTTAAATTTCTTTAATGATTATATTAAATAAATAGTTTAAAAATGATTTTATTAATTTAAAATCATTTAAAAGGGTATAAATGAATTAAAAATATTTTAAGTTATACTTAATGACTTTTAATATTTTAAGGAATAGTACATTAATATTTTAATATTAATGGTAAGTATTTAAAATAATTTTAAATGTTTTAAAAATCATTTAAGGGTAATATTAATATTTTAAAAATATTTTGAGTTATTATAAATAACTTTAATATTTTGCAATGGTTTCATTAATAGTTTAATATTAATTAAATGTTAATGATAATAGAATTTTTAATATTTAAATCATTTATTAATGATTAGATGTTTAAAAATTCAGCGATAAATTATAATAAATGTTTAAAAATTATTATAAGGCCATTAAAAATAATATGATCGATATTTAAGCTATCTAAATAGATATTGAGCAATGAAGATAGAGTCTTAGACTACTCAGTAATTACCCGATAAAGTCGCTTTCAGACATCGATTACGCTTCGTAAATTGATCTGGACTTATAAAATTTGTCTGATAAGTGTTTATTTATGATTCAATGGTTGCTAAACTTATGTGACAATGTGATTAGGTAATGTGCTGACTGCAATAAACAATATTATGGGTTAAGATATATTATTCTAATCAGTAAATTGATCTTATTAATGATAGGTTGATATATATAAGATAAAACTAAGTTGTGTAAGCAGCAGATCAGGCAAGTATCTAACCCTTTGCATTTACTTTATGCAATGGACATGCATAAGATATTATCTGAACTATTCTTTTTAAATGTTCAAATATTTCAACCTTTGTATATACTTATGCAATGATTCTGTATAAGTAAATTATTAAATTATAATATGTTGTACAAGTTCCTTAATTCTATTATTGTAGATCAAGATATATATTTTGTTCGTTAATTTCTAATCATGGTTATACAAGTGTTCTCACTTGGATAATCATTATATTTTATCACATGTTGATACATACTTATCGGTGCCCAGTATGTATACATTGAATTGAAAGCCGTCTAAGCTATTTGATCCGGCTAGACACAAACTTTAAATTATTGTTGAACAAGATAAAACTTTATTATTATCCAACCGAATTATTTTGGTTCGGATTCTAGACTGGTACAAACATCCCAAATATGGGAAACTTTTATGCGCCTAAGGCGGATATGCTGGATGAAAATATCATCCTTGAATGTAGTATTGATCAATACAGACATAACGGGTCGATCACCCCTGCGTTCGTAAGTTATGATTTTTCCATGATGAAGTTCATTTAACCTTTTCGAAAATAGAAAAAAATGTTCATAGTTTGTCGACTGATCCTCGTTTATAGTCAGTACGTAGTTTCAAAAATTTGAAATCGAAATGATATGTTGTTTATTATTGGTTCAGCTTACTTCACAACTGTTGGTTCATTGTAGAAGTATCGTTCAAAGAAAACATTTAATTCGTTCAGCTATCTGTTATTGTTGTTATTACTTGCTGGGCACTCAAATGCTCATCCTTGCTTAATTTAAATGTTTTCAGCTAAGTGTGAACAACCTGAAGGCTCTGCTAAGAACAAAGGGAAAGGAAAGGTTGCTGAATGAATTTCTATGCTATCATATGTAATAGTTTGACTTTATGATAAGGATGATAAATATTATTATTATCATGTAACGAATGTTTAAATGTTACGTACTTGGGATTGAAAAACTCTTATAATATGTAAATTAAATTTGATAATCTATATTATTGTTATTATTATTATCATTATTTCGCTCATAGAAATGGTATCGTGAAGCACCGAGTTCGGGTTTCAAGTACCTGGATTTGGGGGCGTCAGAGATGTTATGGACCCATGATGTAACATTATAGATCACTAAATAACATCCCTTAGCACGTATCTAAACAACAAATCACATCAATAACATAAATCTTAAGGATTTACATAAATTTAGGGTTTATACCTTTTATGCTCAAACTTGATTTCTGATCTTTTGAATCCACTACTAGAAAAACAAGATTATGTGACGAAACTTTGTGATAGTTTTTAAAAACAATCACAAAAGATAGTAATTTGTGATGGACTTTTTAAGCAATCACAAAATAATAGTATATATGATGGCTCTTAATGATGACTAATCTTGCCATCAATGTATTATAATTGTGATGGTCATGTCAATCACACTAATTTTTTTACACAAAATAAATTTTCTTTTTGTGACTCACTAAGTCATCACTTATAGATGTACCTTTTCGTGATTGCATTTAAGCTATCACTAATATTTTAATGTAAGAAATAATCAAAACAATATTTTATGACGGTCATGACAATCATTAAAAAGATAGATTTTTGTGACGACTTTTATTTGTAATTACAACATAAGGCATTTTGTGATGGAATTTTCAAGCCATCACAAAATAATAAAATATGTGATGGCTCTCAATGATGACTAATTTTACCATCATTATAGAGTGTTTGTGACTGCCATTGCAATCACCAAATCTTATGTGGAAGTAATTTTGTTTAGTAAGTCAACTCACATATGTTTCCTTTTATATTTTGTTTTAAAATTATAATCATGATATGGGCTTTAGTGTAGTGGTAATACTCATTATTTAGTTTGCAAATGGGGGAGGGTTCGAATCCTACAAGTATCATTTGATACAATTAATATAGATACAATTAATATGGTGAAATAAAATTATACGTAAATAGATATTCACATTCTTACATTTGATCCCTAAAGTCTTATTTTTTTTGTAATGACTTTGACAATCACAATAGATTACGTGTTAATGTGATTGTATTAATCATCAGAAAAGTACTACGCGTTTACGTGATTGCCAAAACCATCACATAAAACCTTTCATGATGGGCGTATACAAGATGACCATTGTGAAGCTTAAAGCCATCACGTAAATTTTTCGTGATGGATTTCCTACTTTTTGTGATGGTTTTTGGCCATCACAAATGACTATTTTTTTAGTAGTGATCTGATCTAGGAGAGCTAGGTGGTGTACTTGGCTTAACTTTATGTCTTAGTTCCTCTCAAATTTTGAAAATTATAGAGAGAGAAAGTGTTGGCTAAAATGAGAAGTAAAGTAAGATATTTTCTTACTTTTAAATCTTTTAATCTTTGATTCATTGAATGTATTTGTTGCTAGGTGGCACATGTGTCTGATCTAGGGGATATAAAACACATTGTATTAATAGGCTTGGTGACTCACTAAGATTTGCAATATCTTTTACTTAAAAACATAAGTAAAGGGCATTTTAGTCATTTTGCACCTACTAAGGGTATTTTGGTAATCTCCCCTATAATTTGAAGGGTAATTTGGTCTTTTCACATATATCCCATAAATCTTACCCCTTAGGGTTTTATACTTAGCTTTTGAGCTCCCAAATTAGGGTTCTGAGATTCCCGATTAGGGTTTTGGATTCCCGAAACTAAAATTAGGATTTCTAAAACTAGAATTAGGGTTTCTAACCAATTGTTAGGGTTTACTAACTAAACCTTGACATTCCTAACATAACCTTAGGGTTTGTCAATCTTACAGCTTATCTAATCAACAATTGACCCTTAACCACAAACTGCACATACATAATTACAATACACAAAATCATATAAGTTCTTCACAAAATTTTTAAAGCCATGTAAATTCTTCACAGAATTCTTATTTAATATTCTATTTCCCAGTATAGGTCTTATTATTGAATCTTTATTTAATAAATTAAGATTTTTATTAATCGTCTAAATTCTTGGGTTGTCACATGCAGTGCTTCAACACTTCTACTTGCCTTGACTTGCATTAGGCACTGATAACTTGTTTGAATGCTCTGGCCCTCCTGAATTTCAAGACTCATCTGATTGGTCATGCTGAGCTCTCTTTCTCCTTGTGATCTCCCATTCACATATCATCAATGGTCTGACCCATGCTTAATCTTCTTTTTCTATTCTTTATAAGTTGGCCAGTATCTCTGTATAAACCGTAATAGTTCATTCTTCTCATTTGGCAAGCACTACAATCATAGTTATACCTAAGATCGTCATCTTTTGTTTATCTTGACAGCTACTAAATTATTGACTCCCTTTTGTCTGTCACATTATCTGAAGTCTTCTTATTGTTGCTTGTGAAAGACTTCCCTTGAATGGCTTCACTTCTCAATCAGGATGCTGATTGAATTGGTGCTTCGATCTCTTGTTTGCTTGCAAGCCATTTAGTGAGTGCTCTCTGGCTTCCTTAATGTAGATTGCATCTTTAAAGTTTTGACCAAAGGCAACATTCTTTGGTTTCTTTGGAAGTGCTCATGTATTGAGAATCGTGTTATCACTACGATTCTTTCTTGACGTTGTGAGAACTGGTAGACTTTGTCGAAGACTTTATTTTGCAAACTACTATCTAGCTTTGGTTCTGCAAACACTTCGACTCTGAGAGCAGATTATACAACAGACTACGATTTCTACCTCTGTTATGATCAGTAGACTCTACGACTTCAAGTGTGGTCTATGATTCTTGACTTGACTCGGCAGGTGCTTGGACCAACTCTATGATTCTGAGTGAGGCCCTCCAAAGAAGACTACGATTATGTAGAAACTTTCTCAATACTCTACGATTCTGCCTTGGCTTCTGTAATCCCTCGGCTGGCTCGACAGACTATGATTATGTCTTAATAGTCTCTGAGTTCCTTGTCTCTCCTGGAAGACTTCACGATTCATAGTTAAGTCTACGATTCTAGCATGACAGGCTCTCAGCAGACATCTTTTCCGATTCCGAGTGCAGACTACGATTCTGCTTTACTTTCTTGGCAGGTTAGCATGTCTTGTGCAGAGCTCTACGATTAGACATGTCTATCTATTACATTCATTTACAGAATAGATCAACCTAATAACTCTGATCTTTTCTTGTATACATTCATTTATAAAATGATAAAAATTAAGCATGGATCAACCTAACAATTTTGACCATATCAATCTATGTCCTTGTCCATATCATCTATCATCTTTTAAGGACTTTACAGCTTTTATCAATGCAAACATATCTGCATATTCATTCATTTACTTCATCATCTTCATCATCATGTGCTACTATGCAACCACGCGTATTACTGTACTTTTACCGCTGGGTATTTCAACAGTTAACGGTAAAACTTTCGCCGTTAATTTTATAGAAAGATATTTTTATCGTTTTCTAACTCCGACAAAACTTCCGTTGTGGGTTCCACCAATGATTGTGACATCGTACGAATATTCCCTGTTAAAACGAATATTCCCTGACCAATCGATTATTTTATAATAACTTGCTTAATTTGCAAAATTTATAAATATTACCCACAACTATAACATTATATCAAATCCACGCCATAATATTCAAAAATATATTTCAAGAAAAATTAATCTTTATTCATAAAAGTTGGGGTCTTACACCTTCTATGTTTACGGCTCCATCTAAATACAATTTTCAAGATCTGACTATATTTTCTCGATGGATCTGTTGAATTGTCATTATTCCATCATCCAAGAAATATGTATCCAAGGGATCGAAATTCCCTGATGGTGCTTCAACTAATTGATTCACAATTCCTTTACCCTTGATAGACTTTTGAGTGACGTAGATGATGTCGAATTGTTAGAGGATAAACTACCATTTGGACAGTCGGCAATTCAACACGGGTTTGTTGAATATGTACTTCAGAGAATCCATGCGAGATATGAGATTAGTTGTGTGCCCATGAAGATAATGTTGTAATCTTATGGCGGCCCATGCTAATGCACAATAGGTCTTTTCAATCAAAATGTACTTTTGCTCGCCGCTACTGAATCTTTTGCTGAGGTAATAGATAGATCTTTCCTTGCCTCTATCATCTTTTTTCCCCAACATGCAGCCTATAGCATTGACATTGATTGACAAGTATATAAACATGGGAATTTTATCCCTTGGAGATACCATGACATGAGCTTCCACCAATTGCTTTTTGATGGAGAGGAAGGCTTTTGACACTCTTCATTCCACTTCATAGAGGAATTTTTCCTTAAAAACCTAAAGATGGGTTCACACATTGCCGTACGTTGCGAGATGAAGCTGCTTATGAAATTGATTCTCCCTAGAAATCCTCTTATTTCTTTTTCTGTTTGGGGCATGGGCATCTCAGTGATTGCTTTAATTTTGGCATGATCTAGTTCAATGCCTATGTTGGTTACTAGAAATCCCAACAACTTGCCTAATTTTACTTCGAAGGAACACTTGGCCGGATTCAGCTTCAAGTTTTATTTGCGCAATCGGTTGAAGAGCTTTTTAAGGTGGTCGATATGGTCATCTTCCTTTCGGGATTTAATGACGATGTCATCCACATAGACCTCTATCTCTTTGTGCATTATGTCATGAAAAAGGGCCATCATGGCTCGCTGATAGGTGGCACCGGTATTGATAAGGCTGAAAGATAAATGTTTGTAACAAAAGGTTCCCTAAGGAGTGATGAAGGCTTTTTTCTCCCTGTCCTCTTCAGTAACCATGATCTGATGATACCCAGCGAAGCAGTCAACAAAAGTCCATATGTCATACTGAGTCGTGTTATCTATTAGTATGTGGATAAAAGGTACTGAAAAATTTTCTTTGAAACAAGCTTTGTTCAAATCCCGGTAATTCACGCATACTCATACCTTCCCTCCAAACTTAGGCACAGGAACTATATTGGACAACCACTTAGGGTAGGTTGATACCATGATGATGCATACTTTTAATTGTTTAATAATTTCTTTTTTAACTTTTAGACTCCACTCAGGTTTTAGTCGCCTAAGCTTCTATTTGACTGGCTTGAATCCTTGCTTAATGGGTAGTCAATGGATGACAATATCAATAGAAAAACCGATCATGTCCTCATATGACCATGCAAACACATCCTGGAACCGAGTTAATAGAGCAATCATGTATTTTCTTTGGTTTGGGATAAGGTCCATGCCAATCTAGATTTTTTTAAAAGGTTTTCTAATGTTTCGATATTGAAAAAAATGGTTTGGTCAAGGTTTAGTTTGGGTTTATCTTTAACCCATTCTTTGATCTCCTCAGGCACCTCATAGTCATCTATTTCCTCTTGCTCAATCCTCATCAAGTCAAATTCCAACTCTACATCAAAGTTGTAGTCATTGTGGAGATTTGGCATTTCATCAGCAAGGCTAGACAGATCCAACTTTAGAGTCCTAAAAACAAAATGCTTTCACTAAATATATGAGATTGTTTGATCATACAAAGCGTTAGTAAATGAGACGCCCCTAAATTCAGGTACTTGAAACCCGAACTCGGTGCTTCACGATATCATTTATAATAATAATAATAATAATAATAATAATAATAATAATAATAATAATAATAATAATAATAATATAAACATTAAACATAATGTACATACATCAGAGTTTTCTAATTCCCAGGTACGCGACCTTTAGTACATTACATTACTTGATAATAATAAATATCATTGTCTTAATAAAGTCTAGTTATTACATTGGATAACATAGAACTTATTCTGCAACCTTCTCTTTTCTTTTGTTCTAGGCAGAGCCTTCAGGTTGATCACACTTAACTGAAAACATTTAAATTAAGCAAGAATGAGCATTTGAGTGCCCAACAAGTAATAGTAAACAATAAAAGCTAGCTAAAGGAAGTAAATGTTTTATGTGAATGGTACTTCTACAATAAATCAACAGTTGTGAAGTAAGCTGAAGCAACCATAAACAACATATCAATTCTAGTTTAAATTTTTGAAACTACGTATTTACTATAAATGGAGATCAGTTGACAGACTATGAACATTGTTTTCTATTTTCAAAAAGGTTAAACAGAACTTCATTTATAAACTGTAATAACTTACAGGCACGGGGGTGATCGCCCCTTATGCCCTGTATTGATCAATACTACATACCAGAACGATATTTTCGTTCATCATATCCGCCTTTGGCGCACAAAATTTTCCTATATTCGGGATGTTCATACTCAGTCTAGAATCTGAACTAAAATAATTCGGTTGGATAAAATAAAGTTCTATCATAATCAATAATATTTTTAAATTTGTGTCTAGCCAAGTCAAATAGCTTAGACATCTATTAAGTCAATGTATACATATTAGAAACCAATAAGTATGTATCAACATGTGATTAAATACAATGATTATCCAAGTGAGGACACTAATCTAACCAATTTTAGAAATTAACAAACAGAATAAATATCTGGATTGTACAATGATACTGTATTGATAAACAATGATCGGATAATTTAAGAACTTTTATGAATACTGATGTTTGGATACATAATTAATAACAATAGAGTTATAAATCTAGCACAACAATAATATAATTCTGAACTTTTTTTACTCATGTCCATTGCATAAAGTAAATGCAAAGGGTCGGATACTTGCTTGGTCTGCTGCTACAGTTACGCAACTTAGTTTTATCTTTAATATCAAGACTTATCATACATAAGATTGTTCTATCGATTAGAATAGTATATCATATCATATAGTACTGCTATTTGCAATTAGCACATAACCTAATCACATTGTCACATATGTTTAATAGTCATTGAATCACAAACAAACACTTATCTAGTCAAACTATCTATGTCCATATCAGTTTTTGAAATATTTCGGTGTATCGACGGCTCTATCGGGTAATTATCGAGTCTAAAACTCTATTTTGTAGTTCAATATTCGTTTAGATAATCCTTTTTAAAATATTTATATCCTTTTTAACTTAAAATATTTTAAAACCATTTATATCCTTTTTAAATGATTTTAAATTAATAAAAATATTTTAAAACTATTTATCTAATATAATTATTAAATAAATATAAATATCATTAATATTAAATAATTAATAAAATTTACCTTAAAATATTAAAATTTATATTTTATAACTAAAAATATTTTTAAATACACGATTATCATTTAAAATGATTTTTAATATAATAAAATTGTTTTTAATTAATTTATTAAATATATTTATTAAATAAAATAAATACCAATAATATTCAAATAAATACTAATATTTATGAGAAATATGTCAAATTATTAAAAGTTAATTTTTATAACTTCAAATAATTTTTAAAATAATTTTTATAATTTTCAGAAATTATTTTCTATTTTTAAATGATTTTTGAAAATTAAATGAATTAAAATCAAAAAAGTCTGTCCCTGTAGCGACATAAAGTGTCGCCTTTGGTGTTTTTGAACACAAAGAACACACAATGTCATTGATCGAGTTGATAGGTTTGACCATCAATAATTCAGTGCCTAAGTTGTTACTGGACAAGATAATGGCCAGACCTTATAGTATTGATGTAATACTACATGATCCAACAATTACCAGTTTCATTTCATAACACAGATACAAGATATAAGGCTTTGAAATCACTGTCATACAGTTCTTCATGTTTCTAGGCTGCCCAGAATTATAAGGTCATGGATGGTCAAAGCTATTGATGGCCTTATATAATTGAATTTGTTGATGTTAAGGGTGGTCTAGACGTCAGGCCTTGTAGAGAAACTACCAGGGTACATGGTTCAAACACTTATAATGTCTAGAGCCCTTGAACAGGTTGTCAAAGTTGTTTTTCATTTTCTGGGTTACCCAGAAATGAAGAACAGTTCGAGTAAGCATATTTGGGCTTCCACAACTTGAAATCCATGTGATTTTTTTTGTGATTTAAAGGTTTCAGTGTGTAGCCAGCATGTAAATGAAGAGATCTATCACATAATATACATATAACAACATCAAAATCAACAGATCCGGTTCGGTCAAACCATGTTACAAGACATGTTCATCAGTTTTCTAGGTTACCCAGAAAACCGATTTCATGATCGTTCTGCCTGGTTTGACCAACCATTACTTTCAGCCTATTTGAGGTTTAGAGATTCTAAAAGCATGAACATGAAGTCCACATATCATACTATAACTTTATTACAACAAGAACAAAACATCAAATACAAGAAAGATTTAAAGGCATGAACTTGCTGTTAGAGTATTCTAGGTAGCATCTGGGTTACCCAGATTTCGTTTGGTCATGGTCGATCAACCGACTTTGACCATGAATAACTTTCCATATATACTATATCTGACCCTACTTTAAGTTCCAAGACACAGATCTCATAGCATACTACAAGCTTAAACATTAAAACAACAAAAAACATAAACTTGATGAGGCGTCGGATGTCTGACATTTGGTTGTGAGACAACTTTTAAAAAAATTTCAGATTTTGAAAAACTTCAAATTCGTGCACTTAGATGTTATAGATCTACAAGATACTAACCTAGATCACTTAGTTATATATCATAGAACATATTTAAACACTTAAACATAACTTCTAACATAGTGAGCCAAATCAGATTCTAAAGTAGGTTTATACCTTTCTATAAACAAGTTATTGATTCTAGGCTTCTGATTTGCTATGAGGTAACTTGGGACTTGTTTTGGGGACTGAAATGCTAGAGCTTTTCGTAGGTTTCAAGAGAGAGAGAGCTTTGGTTGTGGGTATGATCAATAAATTAGCTAAGTAGTGAACCTTTCTCTCTCTTGATCTATATATATGATGATACAATGAATATAGCTGAGATATATTGGCTGATTTGTGAATATTTCAGTCACATGAGTTAGCTAAAGTTGTTGACTTGCCAATATATGGCAAGATTTACAAGTTACCTTCAATAATGTAAGAGGGGTTTTATACTCATTTACCTTTTAAATTTAATGGCGAAATTATAACTTTGCAAACCCTTAGGGTTAGACCCTTTGGGTTTAACCATAAGGTTGAAAAATATATAGATTTTCTAATTAAGCTAAAAATGGAAACTAAAGTTTCTAAAAATATAAATTAGGGTTCCCTAATTAGCTTAGGTTTCCTAATCACAAATATCTTGAAAATTAGATTAAAGATTAATTACTTAGTATTAAGATTGCTTAATTGGCGATTAGAGTTTACAATTAGTAAATTAGGGTTTATAATTTATAATTAGGGTTTCTAATTACTAATTAGGGTTCAAATCAATAATTAGGGTTTCCCTAATTTAGATTATAATTTTAATACTCGTTATTAATCACATTAACACAATTTCTGACCGATCTTAAACTCCGATTTGAGTTTCAAATTAAGGTTTTAATAGTTAACACTAGGTTTTGACATGATACCCTAAAACTGTTTCACAGATTAACCTTACCCACATAATATACATATTTATAGCACAAAAATTGTTTGAATCATGATTCTAAGGATAGAATCCTTTTAATGGGGAGGGGGGGGGGGGGGAAGATGTGACAACCAAGATTTTGTAATTCAATTTTTATATTTATTGGATTAAATAAATATTTTTTAATGAATTAATTATTAGATTAAGTAATTAATTGATGAAGTTGTTATAGATTAATTTAATTATATGTATTAGATTTATTAAATTAATGTGGGGAATTTTATTATTCAAAGTATGTAATTACGTGAGCTTATTGAATTAAAAGAAATATTTAATAAGCCTAATGTTATTTTGATTAATAATTAATTAGAGAATTAATAATTTGACATAGTTAATAAATGAGAAATTTAATTATGTGACTATGGGAATTAATGAGGAATTATTATATTATATTTAAATTGAATTAAATAAGATATTCGATTAATTTCCTAATAGGTGTGACATTATTAAACTATAGTATAAGAAGTTTATCAAATTAAATGGGAATGAATTATATTGAGTAGTCAAACAAGGCCTTAGTGGAGGTTGAGGGTAGTTAACCCATGATTGGTTAACTGACTACAACTGCGTAAGTTTATAATTATATGCGTATTCTTTTTATTTCATTTTTCTAAAGTCTGATAAAACTAGTCAGAGAGAAATTGATAATTGTTGAGGGGAATTGTGAGTGTGTGATTGAAGAAAAATCTTAGAAGGAATTCATCTCCTACTAAATCTACACTACGCTGTGGGTAATCTCTTCAACCCAGTTTTTATTTACGTTATTAAAGTTTTCATGAAAATGGCTTTCAGCTTTCTGTAAGTCTCTGTAATTGAAAAGTTAATGACTTGTGTTTTTATATATATATATATATAATCATAATATGTTTCATTATCATATATGTATGTTTTCATGACATTAATTGCATACAAACATGTTATAAATTTATTTATGAAGTTACTGAGTATAAGTTTCATATGTATGGCCCTTATGGGAATTTGTATGCTATAAATTGTTGTTTAACTTGAAATTTAATGGTAGATTATGTTATCACATGTCAAAATGAAAGAAATAAACTTCGAATGGACTGATTTAGTGTTATAACGAACCCGTAGTGCCAATCTCCATGTTTTATTTTCAAAACTAACAAGAACAGTAAAATTATATAATTTGATTCAAGTAATTATGTGTTTAAACTTGTTAAAATCACTCTATAAAGGTTGGGTAATGATTATGTACAAATTATAGTATGTGGGTATGTTTAATTTAATGTATTTAATGACCATGTAATGATAATTTCGCCGGACTTTGTGTTCTTTGCGAACTGGAAATTCAAAAACTGGAGTTCTACGCTGCTGCGCCAACTCCATTCCTTAAGTCTCGCGTTGTAGCACCACCGCGTCGCAGCGCCAAAGCCCAAGCCGCAACGCCATCGCGCCGAGAACAAGCCTAACAGTGGCGCTATGCAGATTGTCCATAAATGAAAGTTTTTATTTTTCAAGTCTAGGAATGTGATAGTAACCTAATCTAATGTGCATTCAAATAGGTTAGACGTATAATGAGATGATAAAATAGATGCTTAACATGTTAATAACACAGTTACGTGTGGATTGAATTGTTGAACGCATAGTTAGCTTATTGGTCGTGAAGTGTAAATTATGTGTCAATAAGTGTGGTAATTTGACAAAGTATAGTCATAATCCGAGTTAAACAAAAAGAATGAACTTGTGATGACTAATTACGTTATAATTAACTGGTATTGTGAATGTAAATGGTATGTAGGATTAAATCAAGGAACGTGTATAAATTAACGTGTAATCTACGCACGAGGCAAGTTTCCTAACCCTACTCGTTATCATCATATAAGTTTATAAGTTTATCTCTTACATCGAGCAAATTCTCTTTATTATTGATCAAGTCCATTTTGTTATATAAAGTTTATTAATCTTTCAAAGTATGATTCTGTTATACAATACTTATTCTATTGTATATCTCTTGAGATCGTTATTCGATTTAAATATCAGTTATTGTTGAACCTTGTTAGACTAGCGAACCCTTAATGATTTGACTAGTCCATAGTTGATGAACGTTCTAAATTTTAGAACCCTTGTTGAATTATACAAACCAAACTTCCTTTGGTGCGGACTCTAATGTCAAACTGAGATGAACAACCCTGTATAGGGGATTACTTATGCGTTAACGTTAAGATATTGTGCACAGTATGGTACTAAGGGCTGATCCACCTAAGTACGAGAAGAAGAGTCCATAGTCTTATGACTGTTAAAGGTTTCAAGTATAAACACTTGACAACCTAGGACATAGTTCAAGGTCTTATGAACCTCAGAAATTCTTTTGATTCTTGTTATCCATTCTTGATTCAAAAGCCGAGTTTTCCTATTTCAGAAGTCTTTAATTCATTCGCATGTTATTATTTTATTGCTATATTGTTATACTTGTGGGCAATTGTGCTCACTCTTGTGTAATAATAACATTGCAGTTAAGAACGAAAGATCCGACGAGCCTTCCACTAGTAAAGGCAAGGGCATGATTAACAAGGGATGAAGACTTGTTGTTTATGTGATTATGTATTTATGTTTTAGACTTGATGTTGTTTAAGACTTGTTATTTATTTATGATTCCGCACAGATGTTTAAGGTTAGTTTAACCTGGGATTGTATTTGTTATTATTTAGATGTTGTAACCCCATAAGGGGAAGACTTATTTCTATCTATTGCATGGTTTGCATTTATTATGGGTAGATAGATAAATGATATTTGTACAGTGAACACCAAATCCCGCAGAAATGGAAGTACCTAGATTTGGGGTTGTCATATTCCCTTTGCCACCTTCATGTTGCGAGGAGAGGCAGATTACTGATGGGAATTAGTAAAACGTACTCAGCCTGCCGCACTCAAAATGTTTGGGAGAAGTTCTAAGAGCTGTTCAACGACAATTACTTTCCCGAAAGTATTCGTCACATGAAGGAGGTGGGGTTTATCAAGTTGGAGCAAAATAATATGACCGTATCGCAGTACGAGGCTAAGTTTGCCGAGTTATCCCGATTTGCTTCCCATTTGGTTGATAATGAGCAGAGAATGATGTGAATGTTTTTGCGAGGTTTGAGACCCAAAATACGTCAATACCTCATTTCTCATAAATTGTGTTTGTATTCAGATGTAGTCAATAAGGCTCAATTATTGGAGCGCGATAATGAGCCAGCCCAACCAAAAGATAACGAGCAACAACACGATAATAATCGTACCGGTGGCAACGGTCATCGGAACAATGAGAACCATCGTGGAGGAAATTATCATGCCAGAAATGGTAACCACTTCTGTGGTAATCATGGCCAAGATAATAGAAGAAATGATTCAAGTGGAAAATTCAAGACGAGAAGATTTAACGATGATGGGAAGACGCCGGCAGCAACACCAGCACCAGCAACAAATTCAAGGGGAGGAGAATGACCGCCAGTTAGATGCTACAGATGCGGAGAGGAGGGACACATAAGTCCAAACTGTTCACAGCCTTCCAATGTATGTTTTAGTTGTGGAAAAGATGGTCACATAGCTCGATTTTGTCCTGTAGCGAAATCAAGTCCAGGTGGGACGGTGGCACCAAAGGCGGATACGGATAAAACAAAGTCGGTGGTTTCAGGAAGAGCATTTTTTATGACTTCTCAAAAAGCGAGTAACCTGAACGAAGTTATCACGGGTTAGTTAATCATAAACTCTTGCGAAATCTATACCTTGTTAGATACCGGTTCTACCCATTCGTTTATTTCTTCTACATGCGCTCAACGTTTAAATTTAACTCCAGAGAAATTAGACTTTGACTTATCTATTGAAACTCCGTTAGGAGAAACCTTCATTACATGTGCTATCCAAGTCTTAGATGAGAGTCACAGTTTTTAAATGATATTTCTATCGGTAATAAATTTCCTGACGTATTCTCTAAAGACTTCCTGGCCTACCCCAGAGCGTGAAATCGAATTTTGTATTGACCCCAGTACAAAACCCATTTCTAAAACCCTTAAATATTTCTTCAACCAAAATGAACGTATAATGCTCCAAAGACGCTGGCTCGAGCTGTTGAAGATTACAACCATACCATTCAATATTATCGTGGAAAAAGTGAACGTGGTAGCTAATGCATTGAGTAGAAGATCTTATGCGTTTACGATTGTAACGTTGTTAACACAAAGACCCATTTTATATAACTTGTAAATGATAAAGATAGAGTTAAAGACTCTAAGGACCCACATGATGATGTCAAATAATACAAGTAGAATTGACGTTGACCGATAAAGTTAAAACCGCTCAAGCTACACACCCGGAGCTAATGAATATGAAGAAGAAGGTTCAAGAGGGCATTATTCTAGAAGTAAGAATCGATGAAGAGAGTAAATCTCAACCCTCAATTTAATTGAGCCATTTAAAATCCTCGATCTAGTAGAAACTGTGGCCTATAGACTCGCTTTACCGCCAAGTATATCGCGTGTTCATAACGTTTTTCACGTATCGATGTTACGTAAATATGTGGACGACCCGAACCACATTATTGAATTAGAACTAGACGAGATAACAGAAGATTTAACGTATGAGGAGATACTTGTTAAAATGTTGGATAAGAATGAATATATTCTACGCTCAAAGATTATACCTCAAGAGTTAGTGTAAGACCCCAAATTTTATGAATAAAATAAATTTTTTCTATAATAATAAAGTTGTGGGTAATATTTATAAATTTTGCAAAGTAAGCAAGTTATTATATAATATTCGATTGGTCGGGGAATATTCATTTTAACAGGGAATATTCGTACGACGACACAATCATTGGTGGACCCCACAACGTAGTTATTATTGGAATAAGAAAACGATAGAAATATCTTTTAATGAAAATAACGGCGGAAGTTTTACCGTTAACTGTTGAAATACCCAGTGTTAAAAGTACAGTAATACGCATGTGTTGGTTGATTTCACAATCAAAGCAAACGTGCAAGTATACATGGTCAACAAGTAATAGAGTTATAAGGTAGAGTGTCGATCCCACACAGAATTCTAATTAATAAATTCCAACTACTAGCACTATATCAATTCAATTTTATTTAAACAACCAATAATTGTGATTTTTCTCATTAAGAAAACTAAAATTAAATAATTAAAAGAGATTAGTCAAATAGAAATCAAATAAATAAAACTAAGATTTGATTGAATTCAGGTAAATAAGGATTAAGACTCCAATATCCCCAATTATGAACTATAAATCAATTATCCAATTATCCCAATTATTATGTCTACTGAATTGTTAACATGAATTCTCAAATGCTAAAAGCCCTTTTCCAAGTGATCAATTGCCTTCTATTTAACCCAGATTAATTTTGCTATATTTCTATGCAAAACAATTGAATTAAACTCGTTATAATCCCCAATTCCTTATATATTACATGTGGCAAACAGATATATCCATTCTATTCACAAACCTAATTATTCACTATGCAAATAACTAAGTCACATGTCACCATGCCCAGTTCTAACCCTAGAATTCCTCTTTCAATTCCTTCTAGAGTAACAAGGTAATTATTGGCCAGATAATTAATCAATCAACACAAAGCAAGATGAACAATTCACTTCGACATAAATAATTGGAATAAATCAAATAATTAATTCATAACCATAAAAGGTTCCATTGGAATGTTAATGAAAGAAATTAGTTCATAACGAAAATTAAAACCAACAATATTTGAAAAATCATCCTTAATGAATTACACAAATTAAAGAATAAAGAAGAAGAAGAGAAAAACTCCAAGTAAATTCTTCCAATTCTTCCTTAGCTCCTTGATCAGCCTCCAATTATGTAGATTAGTCCCCTAATTCAATGTAAATAAACCTTATATACTTCCCATCTTGTTCCACAATCCAATTCCAACTCAATTTTTGTCACATAACCACCTCCTTAAAGTTTCTAATGCAAGTCAACGTCCAGTCAACGCGCGCCTTGGTCAACCAAATTTCCACCCCAGCGCCCCGGCGCTAGGATTAGTATTATATTGAGCGCCCCAGCGCTGGGGTGCAGAAAATTCCAACTATGCCCCTTTTCAGCTCAAATGCTCCTAAACGTTCCTACAGCTCGCAAACCTGCAATAACACAACTAAACACAGTAAAACGAATCTAAATGCTTTATGAATACAATAAATTAAGCCCAAATATATCCAAGTCATGAGTATATTACCCAATCATCAAATACCCCCAAACTTAAATCATTGCTTGTCCTCAAGCAACAAAGCCCAAGACACAACAATACGAAATACTAAACACCATGCAAATGTAAACTATCTAAATGATCTTAATTCCAATCATCCAATAGCACACAAATATTCATAGTCCTCAGAAAAAATCACAATAACATGATAATACATCATGTTACCGCAGTTCAATAATATCCCAACAATCAATGAATCTAAATCTGTTATTACTAATATTGTGAGTGTGTGTTCAACAACCATGCTAACCATTGAACAACAAAATACGAAAGATAATAAATTTCTTAATAGGCATCATATAGTTTCAACTCAAGAACTCATCAAATAAACTAGATTCAACTGAAATTAAACAATCACCACAGTCCAGGGGTCAAAATGGAATACTTATGCTTGTTTTTACTATACGGGGGCATTTTGTACTTTTCCCGCTTTATTATTATTATTTTTTTAATTTTTTTTCTCATGACTATGCATTGTCTTATTCCCTTAGGCTTTTCAGTGCTACCTTAATGAGCTTTCGACTAACGACTCCCAAGCCATTAAGACCTTAGGGCGCTAGGTGTAGAGACAATCCCCTCGGGCTTACTTACTCAAGTAACAAAGGCCACAAAACTAGACAAGCATGCCACGGTGTTTATTTATTTATTTATTTTTCAAAGCTTATATACTCCAAATATTTTTCCCCCAAACTTGAGTTCATATATAAATTCAGCCTTCACTAGCTATTTAAATTGTTCCTTAATTTCACTAGCATTCATCCTTTAGAACTCTATTATCTATCCATTTAAACTATCATAGCTAACACGATCATTTTTCAAAACGTGCTATCCTTATAATATCAGTGTCAAACAGATGAAGATTTAAATCATATTAAGAAAATCATATCACTAGCTTAACAATCCTTACTAGCATTATTCATGCAATTTTAATTTCATCATTGGCCCCAAACATACGTACTATCAAAAGCTAGAATTAACATGCAATCCTAAATGCAACATTTAATCACAATAATAAAGATCCAAACATACCATTAACAATCTAATAATAAAAATAAAAATAAACTACCCCCAAACATATCTAGAGCAATGTCCTCATGCGAAAAATACAGCAAAAATAAAACAGAGGACTTCCCTGACGAGCTTATGCCTTGGGTGGAGCATCATCATCCTCGCTCATCTCTAGATCAGAAGGGGGAAATACTGGCAGAATTGGGGTAGTGGGGAACTGACTGAGATTAAAACCCGGGAACAACTGGGCGTTCATAGCATTCTGGGCGACAAACTGGTCAACCAAGTACTTATAGATCACATCTTGGCATTCAGACAGGCGGACATTTTGGGCTTCGAGATTGTAGAACCATCATTCTATCTCACGCTAAACCGCTTCCGGAACCACACCACGATGAGCTGCTGACGAAGGACCATAAGTAGGTGGAGCCCGAGGTGGTGGAGCTTGAGAAGTTTTGACTTGGGGAATTATGAAACCCAATCCCCTATGGTGATTTGCCCCATCTGTCCACACTTTATACCTGCTAATCAACTTATGGTCCAACACGGGCATTGGCATCTGAATCATTTCATCCGACTTCCATTTTACCCCAAACTTAGCACACAAAACGTAGATGAGAGACGGATGTGGTAACCCTCCTGTGGTCCCTCGTCGTGATGCTCGGAGAATGGATTGCTGAATAAGGTGGCCGACATCAATCTTTAGGCCTTGTATAATTGAATATAGCACCATAGCCCTTTCTTTGGTGACGTGGCTCACATGTGTGCATGGCATGAGTTTGGCACAAACAAAGGCATACCATGCCTTTCCATATAGACTGAGGTGAGACAGCGGGAAAGTCATGCTGCCACGCTCATGCGCGGTCCATGTGATGCCCAGTTGACAAAGCTCCCGAATTATCTTTTCATAATCCGGCCCATCACTCACGAGTCGAGCATACTCATCATTCAGTCCCACTAATGGTAGTTGATAGCACCCGTTAATGTCTTCTTCGCCAATTTGAATGGTGCTCGGGCACGTTGGTAGTGCTCGGGCACGTTGGCATAGAACTCTTTTACAACTATAATTACGACTGGATCAGGCTGCTCGGTGAGTGTAAACCAATTTCTTTCAGCTATCATGACTGCTATATCCCCGTCTTTGGATTGATCGGGCCTTAAACCTCGTTCGGGGATGAGAGAGCGGGTAGCCATCTTGTTGTAGCGTTCCTGTGCCTCAGCAGAGACAAATCTTTGGTTGTCAAATCTGGGCTGGGCTGCGGCTGACCCGGAACCCTCTCCACATTGTCTCGTTGAAGCCTTGTAAAAAAAAATCTGCAAGGAAACACATACATCAGAATTAGGCTTGGGCAAAACTCGCATATGTAAACATAGACCCTGACCACAACCCCCAAACTTCACTTTATGTGCGCGCGGAGTACATGTTGGGTTAGAAGGAGACATATATGCACGGAGAAATTGTATTGAGTAGCCACATTGCAGAGCATAATGGTCAAAGGAATTCATGATATGCCCAAAAACAAAGAATTTGACGTGTAATAAATATATGGCAATCGAAGGCATACTAGCGTGACATGAATAACGAAACATATTGATACCGGAAACTCGGATGAGCATATAAAGTACTAAACAGAGATCGCCACAAGAGTAGAGATAGAGATATACATGCCTTAAGAAGTGAAATTTTAATTAAAGTTCATTGAGGCAATACGCCAAACACCTTGTAGGCGTGGTGTAAATCTCTATATATTCACAAATAGGGTACATCATGTATACACTCATTCAATTTGCTAGTATCAACATCACCCACATGACCCACTTCAGACCAAAAATTGTCCATAAGAGTTGATAAATTCGACTGACATGCATAAGTGTAAAAGATTGTAATGATAGTAAGAAGAAGTTGGGTATCTAATAATTAAATTGAATGTACTGAATACCTTTAATTCATGGCACGATAGAAGAAGATGTAAGATGAAAGTGGGGTACACATACCTTTTACTTGGAGAAATTGAACTAAACGTAGATATGGAGCGGAAGTATGTAAATTACCAAGTGAGGATGGAATATGTCATGCAAAAGATATAGGAGATATGAGATATACAAGTACAGGGATAGATTAATTAGAATTCAAAAAGGAGTGGGATTATGGGGGTTGAAGAATTCGTGCTAAACAAAACTATTAGACTTCATAACCGTCCCTAGCGCCGGGGCGCTGGGTTTTTAACTGGACAGAGCGTCGGGGCTCTAGGGGTCAGGGATGTCAAGAGTCATGCAGCACCGGGGCGCTGTGGCGTGCCTTGTGTGGAGCGCCGGGGCGCTGCAAGTTCTTCTTCTCGTTTGGCCTTTGAGTGTCGCGCCTTGTTTTGAACTCTTTTAGTGCACTGTATAGACATGGTATATAGAGACTATTAGGCAAAACTTACACTAGCAAATAATGAACTAATGAAATAGAATACTCAACACATATATTAAATGAAGAAAAATAAAACATATTAAACTAAAATTTATTGGGTTGCCTCCCTAAAGCCCTTGGTTTCAAGTCGTCAGCCCGACTTTGCTATTGTGCTCAATTATCCTCTGGGTCAAAGAGATATATGACCGTTGATTGACATTCAATGGGTCCACTCCAGTAATGTTTCAATCGTTGACCGTTGACCTTAAATTTGCGTTTTGAATTCGGTTCCTCGACCTCAATGTTTCCGTGTGGTGCGATAGATACAACTTTGAAAGGTCCCGACCAACATGATTTCAGTTTCTTAGGAAATAAACGCAGTCGAGAGTTGAAAATTAATACTTGTTGGCCCGGTTCAAATGTTAGATCAAGAATTTTCTTATCATGCCAGGCTTTAACTTTCTCCTTGTAGAGTTTTGCGTTCTCATAGGCATTGAACCAGAATTCGTCCATCTCGTTCAGTTTTAATAACCTTTTCTCACCCGCTGCTTGGAAATCAAAGTTAAGTTTACGAATGGCCCAATGTGCACTGTGCTCTAATTCTACTGGGAGATGACACGCTTTTCTGTAGACCATCCGATAAGGTGACATGCCAATAGCATTCTTATATGCTATCCCATATGCCCATAGAGCGTCGTCAAGACACAAAGACCAATCTTTTCGTGACGGATTGACCACCTTTTCTAGAATACGCTTGACCTCCCTATTAGAGACCTCTGCTTAACCATTGGTTTAGGGATGATACGCGGCTGCAATTTTATGACGAACCCCATATTTTGTGAGCAAATTTGTGAATTGTTTATTGCAGAAGTGAGTCCCCTCATCACTTATTATCGCTCTCAGCGTCCCAAATCGTGTGAAGATGTTTTTCTTTAAGAATCGGAGGACAACGTTGGCATCATTTGTGGGCAAATCTGTGGCTTCTACCCATTTGGAAACATAATCAACCTCCAACAGAATGTACTGATTATTAAAAGATGATGGGAAAGGTCCCATAAAATCGATTCCCCATACGTCGAATAGTTCTACCTCCAAAATTGAGTTGAGTGGCATTTAATTACACTTGGAGATATTACCTACACGTTGGCATCGATCACGCTTCAGCACAAAGAGGTAAGCATCCTTGAATAAAGAAGGCCAGAAAAATCCTGATTGTAACACCTTGGCCGCAGTTCGATCACCGAAATAATGGCCTCCATAATCTGATGAGTGGTAATGACCCAATATGCTGTCCATCTCTTCATGTGGCACACAATGTCTAATCATTTGATCTGCGTAGGCCTTAAATAGAAATGGTTCATCCCAATAATATTGATTCACGTCATGGAGGAACTTCTTACGTTGCTGTGAGTTCAAATTCGGTGGTAATACCTTAGCAACCACGTAATTCACATAATCAGCATACCAAGGCAGTATTTTGGTTACTCGGAGAAGTTGTTCATCCAGAAATTTCTCATTGATCATTATGTTGTCTTTATTCTGCACCTCCACGTTTTCCAACCGAGAAAGATGATCCGCTACCTGATTTTTGGTACCTTTTCTATCCCGGATCTCCAGATCAAATTCTTGTAGCAACAATACCCATCGTATTAACCGCGGTTTAGCGTCCTTCTTCTCAATCAGATATTTGATGGCAGAATGATCTGTGTAGACAATTACCTTGGTCCTAAAGAGATATGCTCTGAATTTGTCGGAGGCGAATACAACGACAAGTAATTCTTTTTCGGTGGTTGTGTAGTTCAATTGGGCATCCGTCAATGTCTTGTTGGAATAGTATATTGTGTGAAAAATCTTGTCGTGATGTTGTCCCAGTACTGCTCCAACTGCGTAGTCACTAGCGTCGCACATTAATTCGAACGGTAAAGACCAATCGGGCACCACAATAATCGGAGCAGATACCAATTTCTTCTTTAGAACCTCAAATGCCTCAATACAAGACTGATCCATCTTGGAAGGCATGTCTTTCTCCAACAGGGAACATAAGGGTTTTGATATTTTGGAAAAATCTTTAATGAAGCGTCTGTAGAAACCCGCATGTCCCAAAAAGCTCCGGATTCCCTTCACAGATGATGGAGGAGGTAATTTCTCAATTGTCTCAATCTTTGCTTTGTCCACCTCTAACCCTTCTGCAGAAACCTTATGCCCCAGAATAATCCCTTCTTTCACCATGAAGTGACATTTTTCCCAGTTAAGAACCAGATTAATCTCCACGCATCGTTTCAACACTAAAATCAAAATTTTCAAACATAGATCAAAGCTATCACTGAACACAGAAAAATCATCCATAAATACCTCCAAATTTTGCTCGACCATATCAGAGAAGATCGCCATCACGCACCGTTGAAAGGTTACCGGCGCATTACATAAACCAAAGGACATACGCCAGAATGCAAACGTACCATATGGGCATGTGAATGTAGTCTTCTCTTGATCCTCTGGTGCTATGGCAATTTGATTATACCCAGAATATCCATCTAGAAGACAGTAGAACTGATGTCCCGCTAGCCTATCCAACATTTGATTAATGAATGGCAAGGGGAAGTGATCCTTACGAGTGGCTTTATCGGTTTTGCGGTAGTCCATGCATACTCTCCATCCCGTGAATCGTTTCGAGTAGGGATGAGCTCATTAGCTTCATTCTTCACCACATGCCATACCCCTTTCTTTGGTACACATTGTACAGGACTCACCCATGAACTATATCCGAGATTGGGTAAATAATGCCGACATCCAACCACTTTGTAATCTCCTTTTTCACCACATCCTTCATAATGGGGTTTAGCCTTCTTTGCATCTCAATGGTTGGTTTTGCCCCCTCTTCCATTAGAATCTTGTGCATACAATAAGATAGACTAATTCCCCGAATATCCGCTATGGTCCACCCAATTGTTGTTTTGAACTCACGTAGAACCCGTAACAATTTCTCCTTTTGTGTGTCAGTTAACTCCGTTGAAACAATAACTGGTAGGGTAGCGTCTTTTCCCAAATAAGCATACTGCAGATGGGATGGTAGCGGTTTTAAGTCCAACACCGGTGGCTCTTCTATCGAGGGTTTGCACTTTTTACCTTCCGTTTCGGGCCTCTCAAGGGTGTCGAATGATTGATTGCTTTTCCAGAAGACTGATGGTGTATCTAGCCATTTGACATACTCTATGTCATCTTCAATACTGCAATCGTCTGTCCCGAACAAAATGGATTCAAGCGGATCCTCCGAGTAATTTCCACTAAACTTATGATTAACCAATTTCTCCGTGATATCAACCCGCAAACATTCACCTTTGTCTTTTGGATAAGACATTGACTTAAAAACATTAAAAGTGACCTGTTGATCTTCAACTCGCATCGTTAACTCACCTTTTTGAACATCAATCAAAGTTCTACCCATTACTAAAAATGGCCATGCAAGAATTATTGGAATTTTGCTATCCACTTCACAATCCAGGATAAAGAAGTCCGAAGGGAAGATGAATTTATCCACTTTAACTAAAACATCTTCAACAATACCTCGTGGATAAGTAACCAATCTATCTGCTAACTGCAAATTAATATTTGTCGGTCGTGGAGCTTGAAGTCCAAACTGGCTGTAGACGGATAATGGCAACAAATCTATACTGGCCCCCAAATCACACAATGCTCGACCCGAAAACTGATTTCCAATTTCACATGGAATATTAAAGCTACCTGGGTCCTTAAGCTTCGGTGGTAACTTATTCTGAATGATCGCACTGCATTCTTCGGTCAATGCCACTGTTTCGAACTCACCCAATTTCTTCTTCTTCGACAAAACCTCCTTCATCAACTTGGCGTAACTCGGCATTTGTTCCAAGGCTTCGGCAAAAGGGATGTTGATATATAGCTTTTTGAAGATATCCAAGAATCGTGAAAACTGCTTATCCAACTTAGCTTTCTGAAACCTATATAGGTACAATATGGGAGGCATTGTGATGGTTGGTTCCGGTTCTTTCTGCTCTAAAGTCTCATCTTGACATTTTCCGGTGTCCACAACTTCCTCAATTTCAATTGATGCCTTGTCCCTCTTTTCCCCATCCTTGACTGCTTCTTGCAATTTCTTTCTACTTCGTAGAGTAACAGCCTTACAATGCTCATCTCTGCCCGGGTTTTTCTCTGTATCGCTCGGAAGTGTTCCAAGTGCTCGGTTATTCAGTGCATGTGCTATCTGTCCCACTTGATTTTCCAGATTCTTAATCGACGCACCTTGGCTTTTCATATTCAGCTCTAGTTGATTCAATGCTTTATCTTGTTCCTCGTTCTTTTTCTCAGACGCTCTAATAAATCTCTCCAAGGTTTCTTCTAAACTTGATTTCCTCTCTGGTTGTTGTTGAGTCTGATTTTGAATCCCTGATGTGTTTTGTTGTCTCGGCGCTTGAGCTTGAGCTTGATTGTTACTCCATGAAAACCCCGGATGATTTCTCCAACCCGAATTATATGCGTTTTGATTCGAGTAAGGTTGGGTAAATTTACTATAGCTCCCTACAAACTGAGCTGATTTAGGATTTATGGCACATTGATCCGTAGCATGACCCCCAGCACATAAGTCGCAAACTATTGCTACCTGCTGTATGGATTGTGGACGCCATATTTCCATCTACTTAGCCATTGCGACCACTTGTGCTATTAATGCTATCATCGCATCTACGTCATACTTTCCCGGTGTTTTCGGAGGATTAGACCTAGTCATGGGCCACTGATAGTTGTTAGTGGCCATTGTCTCTAACAGCTGATATGCCTCATCAAAACTCCCCTGTAACGGCGCCAAAAACTTGTTGGTTGATTTCACAATCAAAGCAAACGTGCAAGTATACACGGTCAACAAGTAATAGAGTGATAAGGTAGAGTGTCGATCCCACAGAGAATTCTAATTAATAAATTCCAACTACTAGCACTATATCAATTCAATTTTATTTAAACAACCAATAATTGTGATTTTTCTAATTAAGAAAACTAAAATTAAACAATTAAAAGAGATTAGTCAAATAGAAATCAAATAAACAAAACTAAGATTTGATTGAATTCAGGTAAATAAGGATTAAGACTCCAATATCCCCAATTATGAACTATAAATCAATTATCCAATTATCCCAATTATTATGTCTACTGAATTGTTAACAGGAATTCTCAAATGCCAAAAGCCCTTTTCCAAGTGATCAATTGCCTTCTATTTAACCCAGATTAATTTTACTATATTCCTATGCAAAACAATTGAATTAAACTCGTTACAATCCCCAATTCCTTATATGTTACATGCGGCAAATAGATATTTTCATTCTATTCACAAACCTAATTATTCACTGTGCAAATAACTAAGTCACATGTCACCATGCCCAGTTCTAACCCTAGAATTCCTCTTTAAATTTCTTCTAGAGTAACAAGGTAATTATTGGCCAGATAATTAATCAATCAGCACAAAGCAAGATGAACAATTTACTTCAACATAAATAATTGGAATAAATCAAATAATTAATTCACAACCATAAAAGGTTCCATTGGAATCTTAATGAAAGAAATTACTTCATAACGGAAATTAAAACCAACAATATTTGAAAAATCATCCTTAATGAATTACACAAATTAAAGAATGAAGAAGAAGAAGAGAAAAGCTCCAAGTAAATTCTTCCAATTGTCCCTTAACTCCTTGATCAGCCTCCAATTGTGTAGATTAGTCCCCTAATTCAATGTAAATAAACCTTATATACTTCCCATCTTGTTCCACAATCCAATTCTAACTCAATTTTTGTCACATAACCACCTCCTTAAAGTTTTTAATGCAAGTCAACGCCCCAAATAACGCCTTTGCACTTGGTCAACTAAATTTCGCTTTTGGCCTTCAAATACTGGATTAGTATTATATTGGCGCCGGTCTTTGAGGTGCGTAAAATTCTAACTATGCCCCTTTTCAGTTCAAATGCTCCCAAACGTTCCTACAGCTCACAAACCTGCAATAACAAAACTAAACACAGTAAAACGAATCTAAATGCTTTGAGAATACAATAAATTAAGCCCAAATATATCCAAGTCATGAGTATATTACCCAATCATCAGCATGGTTGCATAGTAGCACACAGTATTGATTATTGATTCTTATGTGAGAAGTCACACAGTTTTGTTCAATTATTGTTATTATAATTGCTGCATAGTATCTCACGTTATTTGATTCAATTATTTTTGATATTTTATATATTATTAAATCAATAATTGAGACGACAAAGTTATTCATATTATTATTTGTAATATTGGCAATGTCTAGAAGTTCTGTCGAGGAGAGGTTTGGTCACCTAATTGCGCGCTAATAGGGAGAAATCCTTATTGGAAAGCCCCCTCTTTACTGGGAACGACCTGGTTGTTAAATATTGCGAATTATAATAATGATGATAAATGTTGTTAAAAATATTGAGGTGATTTTTATGAAGTATTTGTTGTATTTATGGACCCCCCCCCCCCAATTACCCATTTTTCAAGATAAGTAGTAGAAAATTAATAAAAGTGGGGGCCACATGTGGGGCCGACTAAAAGAAAAATGATGAATTGTGGGGAGGTGAGATTGTAGTGTCACGGGTGGAATCATTATAATTATATATATATATATATATATATATACTTGCAGCATGTGATGATATATATATATATATATATATATAATATTATATTATATTTTATTTAAAAGTTTTCATTTTATTAGAATATTTTATTACATAGTAATGCACAGTAAAAATCAAAATTCAAAAAAATTTCCTTCGGCCGACGCCCGTGAACGAATTACTGTGTACACATGATTTTCTAAATTCAAATACTCTACTTTCCATTCTCCTATAAATAGGATGCTTAGTTAGAATTTAAAATCACACCAGAATCAGAGAATTCTTCTTCTATAATATTGAGCGTATTTCTTTCGAGTTTTAGAAAGCTTTGAGCGTAGAAAATAGTGAAAGTTTTCTTCAAGAATATCCCCGCCCTACCAGTCGGAATACTATTCTTTTCAACGTAAGGGATATTATTTTTGTTCAATATTTGCTTGAAATAGTATTTTCTTCCATACGCTATAGTATGTAAGTAATATTATTTCGTTTCAGATTTCGAATTCTATACTCATTTGGTTAAAGTTTTGGCTTCTATACTCCATGAAATCAGTATAATATCCTTAAATTTTATGTTTCATCCAGTATCTTTTCATGGAAATATTATTCTGAGCATTCTTGTTAAATTTTAACCTTTTCATGCCAGAGTACTATTCACGGGGTACTATTCACTCGAGTAGTATTCACCCGGGGTACTATTCATGATAAAAGTTTATTCGTTTGTGGTCCAAATTATTTTTGGTACAATATTATTCTTGAATTTTACTCCACAAAGCAGTATCATGTTGACAATTTGGACATTATTGATTTCTGGATAAATTAAATTATAAATCTTTAAAAATTATCCTTGAACTTGTTTTATTGAATTCTTATATTATTGTCATCATCCTCATGTTTATATTATGTTGAAAGTCATATGTGGCCTGTAGTGCATAAATGGTCTTGGTATGATTATGACTAAGGATTATTAAGTATAATCATGACCGTAATGTTACAAATGATGTGGTAAAAGTCCTAATTGGCCCGTAGTGCATTGATGGACAGTTGTTGGCATGATCATGACCATTGATGAATACACGAATATCCTTGGCCCGTAGTGCATGGATAATTTGTTGTCATGATACCAAAGAATATCCTTGGCCGTAGTGTAGGGGTGATTCGATGACTTGGATTATTTATTAAGCTGAGTCTCAGCGATAAAAGTGATGGAAAACCTTTTAAATCATAGAAGATAGTAGATATCATGCTCTACTTGACTCTTCTAATGGATTGCTTGTTCCACTGCAGTTAAACTTGATGTTTATTATATTTTATCAGTTAAACACTGTTGAAGGCTAACGATAATTTATTCTGCATTATCTTAGTCATAATATTTCTTACTGGGCTAGTTGAGCTCGCCCTTTGCTTTCATTGTTCTCTTCAGGAAATGAGAATATAGCTGGGACTAAACGATCAACAGAGTGACGGTCTAGGTGATAGCATTAATAGTCCTCACTATTCTATGAAATGGTGTGATAATAAATGTATTGAGGAATCCATTTGAGTTTGAATACTGTCTAGAAGACAATATTCGTATTAGATCTCTCAGTTTATGTTTTGTCATATTTTACACGACAGTTGTATTATTAAGTTGTATTAAAGTTTTGTACAATGTATTTGGCGACTCAAGATGGGTGATGTATACCTATTTTAGGGGCGTCACAGTTGGTATCAAAGCTTAGGGATATGATCCCTTGCTAAGATGTGAGATAAGAACTAGGAGAGAAGAGACGGGGAATTCCTTCGCTAGTATGACCTACCTAAGTTTAATTGGTTGGTCAGAGTATAGGGATAATATGTGCTACGTCAATTAATACTTGTTTTGTGGCAGTATTTGAAAATGACATCTGAGAATATTGAGAATAGCAATGGAGCACAGGAGACCGTAGAGTCATCACAGATCAATACCCAGGATAATGTGCAACAGGAGGACAATAATCCTCAGGTAAAAAACAACAATCAAATGATGAACGATGGGATGTTCAGAGGCTTTATGCAATTCAATATTAGGTGAGAGCGGCTCCTGTCCAAAATGCAGGTGGAAACACTGGCAACTCTCGGACGGTCACCGCTAAACAGTTCAAGAAGCTGGGACCGCTAGAGTTTTCTGGAGAGCCAAAACCACTTTAGGCAGATACGTGGATAAAGCAGATCAGCAAGATATTTGATGTCTTGGGATGCTCCGAGGAGAAAAAGGTTCCCTTTGCCACCTTCATGTTGCGAACAGAGACAGATTACTGGTGGAAATCTGTAAAGCGTACTCAACCTGCCACACTGAAGATGTCTTGGGAGAAGTTCCAAGAACTATTCAACGTCAAGTACTTTCCCGAAAGTATCCGTCACATGAAAGAGGTAGAGTTCATTAAACTGGAGCAAAACAACATGACTGTGTCGCAGTACGAAGCCAAGTTTGCCGAGTTGTCCCAGTTTGCGTCCCACTTAGTTGATAATGAGGAGAGAATGATGCAAATGTTTCTAAGAGGTTTGAAATCCGAGATACGTCATTACCTCATTTCTCACAAACTTTGCTTGTATTCAGATGTTGTTAATAGGGATCAGTTATTGGAGCGCGATAATGAGTTAACTCAACCAAGAGAGAACAGCCGACAAAATGATAATACCAGTGGTAGCAGTCATCAAAGCGGTGACAACAAATGTGCAGGGAATCAACATGCTAGAAATGGTAATCACTTCGGTGGTAATCATGGCCAAGACAATAAGAATGGACATTTCAAGAAGAGGAGATTCAACAATGATGGAAAGAGCGTCGAAGATCAAAGTTTTCGTTGTTAAGGAAGGAGAACGATCACCTATCATATGCTTCAAATGCGAAGGGGAGGGACATATCAGTCCAAACTGTGCGCAGTAGTCCAAAATGTGTTACAATTATGGAAGAGAAGGTCACCTAGCTCTATTTTGTCGTTCAAGGAAGCCAAGTCCAGCTGGGATGGAGGCACCAAAGGCCATTCCAGAAAAGTCAAAATCAATAGTTCTAGGGAGAGCGTTTCTCGTAACCTCCCAAAAAGCAAGGAAATCAAACGAGGTCATCAAGGGTAAGCTTATCACAAACTCTAGTGAAGTTTATAGCTTATTTGATACTGGTTCTACCCATTCTTTTATTTCTCCTACTTGCGCTTAACGTTTAAATTTAACTCTGGAGAAATTGGACTTTAACTTATCTGTTGAAACTCCATTGGGAGAAACCTTCATTACATCCACCATTAAAACCTTCACGTCGATCCTATTTCATTGAAAATACTTGCATTTGACGTAATTCTTGGGATTGATTGGTTAAGTACTCATCATGCAAAAATTGATTATTTTTGTAAGGTTGTTAGCTTTCATATTCCTAACCAACCTATTATGCAAATTCAAGCAACCAAACCATTACAATCAATCACTGTCATCTCAAGCCATAAAGCTATTCTTTTATTGCAAAACGGATATCAAGCTTTCTTAGCTCATGTCACGAATTTAAACAAAAATACGTCAGTTTTGAATGATATTTCTATTGTTAATAAATTTCCTGACGTATTCCCTGAAGAATTTCTTGGCCTACCCCTAGAGCGTGAAATTGGATTTTGTATCGACCTTGAACCCGTTACAAAACCCATTTCCAAAGCCCCATATTGAATGGCCCCTATTGAACTTCAGGAGTTAAAGACCCAACTGCAGGAATTGTTAGACATCGGTTTCATTCGTCCTAGTACTTCTCCTTAAGGTGCTCCTGATCTATTCGTGAAGAAGAAAGATAGGAGTATGCGACTTTATATTGATTATCGAGAGTTGAACCATGTTACCATCAAAAATAGGTACCCGTTGCCTCGTATTGATGACCTGTTTGATCAGTTGCAAGGACCCAAATTCTTTTCAAAGATTGATCATCATTCCGGATATCACCAATTGAAGATTAAAATCGATGACATTGCAAAGACGGCTTTCAGAACTCAGTACGGGCATTATGAATTCCTAGTCATGTCTTTTGGATTGACTAATGCTCCTGCTGCCTTCATGGATATGATGAACCGAGTATTCAAGGAATATTTAGATCATTTTGTGGTTGTCTTTATTGATGACATTCTCATATACTCCAAAAGCCATGAAGATCATGAGCAACACTTTATGCCAAGTTGAAGAAATGTGAGTTTTGTCTTAAGGAAGTAGCATTCCTTGGGCACGTAGTATCAAGTCATGGAATATCTGTTGATTAGGCAAAGATTGAAGCTATTCAAAGCTGGGAGCAACCTAAATTAGTGACCGAAGTACGTTGCTTTCTCAGCTTAGCTGGTTATTATCGGAGATTCGTAGAAGGGTTTTCTTGAATCGCTACTCCATTAACTCAGCTAACTCGAAAAAATACAAAATTCGGTTGGAGCAAGGAATGTGAGAATAGTTTTCAAGAACTCAAGAGGAGACTTATTTCAGCACCTGTTCTAACAATGCCATCTGGCTAGGAGGGATTTTTCATCTACAGTGATGCTTCAGGCAAAGGGTTAGGATGTGTTCTCATAAAACATGGGAAAGTCATAGCCTATGCCTCTCGACAACTCAAAGAATATGAGAGGAATTATCCTACTCATGATCTAGAGTTGGCAGCAGTTGTTTTTGCACTAAAGATCTGGAGGCATTACCTATATGGAGAGAAGGTGGAGATCTATACGGATTATAAAAGCCTCAAATATTTCTTCACTCAAAAGGAACTCAACATGCAGCAAATGCGGCAATGACGTTGGCTTGAACTATTGAAAAATTATGATCATACCATTCAATACCACCCAGGAAAAACGAACGTGGTAGCTGACGCATTGAGTAGAAGATCATATGCAGGTACGAGTGCGTTATTGTTAATGCAAAGGCCCATTTTTTATGACTTGCAAAAGATGGAGATAGAGTTAAAGACTCCAAGGACCCATGTGATGATGGCAAACATACGAGTAGAACCGACTTTAATCGATAAAGTTAAGACTGCTCAACTTACGGACCTGGAGCTGATGTGTATGAAGAAGAAGGTTCAAGAAGGTGTTATTCCGGAAGATAGAATCGATGGAAAAGGAAAACTTTGAGTCAACTCCAGACTTTGTGTTCCTAACGACCCTGATTTAAAGTATAAAATCATGATGGAGGCGCACAACACACCTGTTAGTTCCTAGTAGGCACAATATAGATCTAGAAGGTTGGGGGGGGGGGGGGTTTAAATAGATCTTTTGAATTTCAAATACTTTTTCTCGTTTGTTTTGTATTGCTCATTAAGTAGCATATGATAAACATAAGAATCTTTTCAAACACAGCGGAGTAAGTAAAAGATCCCCTTCATTGATATATTCATAATCAATCATATATTGTTCGTAGAGTTAATTTAGTAGTAAGTAGTTAACATATACATAGTAGTTATAGCAGTTAATGTACATAAGATAAATGAAATAAAGTAAAAGATACAAGTGGTTTTTAAGTGGTTTAGAGACTCAAGCTCTTAATCCACTCTTCTGCTTTCAACAAGTAGGATTTCCACTAAGGAAGGGTAGGACCCTGAATCACTAAGATTCCTTCAAGGCCAGCAGCCTTGGGACTTCAGTTCACTAAGAACTCTTCAAGGCCAGCAGCCTTGGAACTTCTCTAGTTCCCTAAGAACTCTTCAAGCCCAGCAGCCTTGGAACTTCATTTAGACCCTCCGGACAAGGACCCCTCAGGCCATGGCTTCTTGTTGTTGTTAGTGTAGAGCTGCTAAGATGTAATTAAGATCAGAACATCCGTTGTTCTTAGTAGCTTGGTGTGGTCGTCTTTGCTTTCTGCTTCATGTCTGGAACACATATTCTTTGGTGCAGCTGATCTTTATTCTTTTCTGCTCATCTTCATCTGGTATCAGCTGTGCACCATCACCATCTGGATTGGCAAAATTTCTGTGCTTTTGGTAGACTTTGTCTGGAACTTAGCAATCCCTGAACCCTTTTTGAATGTTTTGCAGACAAGATTCTGCACTTGTTCAGTTTTAGCTTTTGGTTCATGGTGATTCGTAGAGTGGCTCTCTTGATCTTCTTTGTACTCAGCCACTTTCCTGAATGTTATCTTCTTGGCCTTCTCGGCTCTCAGCTTGGCTGCCATCTTTAGTTGCATTCTCATCTTTGTTGAGTGAAGCTTTGATCTGTTTGAGTTCTTCTTCAAAGATGCTTCACGTCCACCTTGGTAGTCTCACTGTCACTGAGACTTGTTCTATTGATCTTTGGTGGAACTCATAGAGTCAACAATAGCATTCACCAACTCAACGATTTTTGCAATATAACAATTATCAGCCCCCCTTGATCTTTGAAGCTCTGTTTATTTATACTACTTCCCAATCTTCCCGTTGGAAAGTGGCCGTTGAAAGCTATTCAAATTGCTTTGCAGATCTCGAGTTATTTGGTGCAGACTCTAGGTGTGACTGACATCTTTTTCTGACTTTCTGACACTACAGTCTACTGTTTCACCTACCCCATAAGATATGTTACTTTGATGTCTCGGGCAGGTCGTCGACTTTATTTTTCTCTTCTGATTTCTTGATCAGAGGTTGTCCTTGCATCAATGCTCTCAATAAGGTTTTGTCTGAATGTCAACCTTCAGATTGAACCGTTGCCAATGCTTCAATCCTCAATTGTTCGAACTCAATGATTCTGATGCACTTCTTCTCAAACCTGATCGTAGTGTCTTATTGACTGATGCTTATTAACATGTAGAGTCAACATTACGATCTTGAAGAGCTTTCACTTGATCTCTAGTGAAAAATAACTCATCCTTCTTTCATGCAGTGCTTCAACACTTCTGTTTACCTCAACTGTTCTCAGATACTGATGGCTTGACTCCTTGCTCTGGCCCCTTCTGAATAACAAGACACTCCAGATTTATGGCGTGTCCAACTCGCTTTCACCTTGTAATCTCTCGTTCACTTATCATCAATGGACTAACCCAATGCTTAACCACTTTAGCCTTGTTCTTCAGAGGCAGACCAGTATCATTGTATATACTCCATTAGTTCCTTCTTCGTTTGGCAAACACTACGATCCTGGTTACTTCCAAGATCATTGTCATCTTCTTACTTGACAGCTACTGCACAAGCTGATTTTCCTTAATCAGCTACTGAAGTCTTCTTATGATCATCTTATGGAAGACTTTATCATGAATGGTTTCATAACTCAATCTGGATGTTGATTAAGTTGATGCTTAGATCTTCTAATAGCTTGCATGCCATTCGTTGAGTGCTCTCTGGCTTCCTTTAGGTGAGATGTATCCTTACAGTACCAACCAGAGGCTTCATTCCTTTGGATATTTTGGGAGTGCTCAATTGTTGAGAATTGTGTTTGCTCTACAATTGTTCTTTGGCTTTGTGAGCACATCTGTTGAGGTCTTAGTTCTACACTCTATGATTTAGCTTCGGCTATGCAGACACTACGACTCTAAGATCAGATCTTGACACTACAATTTCTATCGTTGTGCTTGTTGTCTTCATCTGATCTTACTCGACTACGATTTCTGCCTTTGATATGATTAGTAGACTCTACGATTCTGAGTGTAGTCTACAATCCTTAACTTGGCCGTTAGTAGACTCTACGACTCCGAGTGTAGTCTACGATTCTTGACTTAACTTTTGCAGATGCTCGGTCGGCTCGTAGGTAGGATGTCTCTACGATTCTGAACATGACTTCCTTAGCAGTCTACGGCTCCGAGGAAGCTTTACTCGACACACTATGATCCTTCCTTGTCTCTCCTTGAGGTCTATGAACTCGGAGATCTACTATCTTGCAGACTGTGATTCTGCCTTGATAGCTCTCGAGTTATCCTTGACTCTCTTAACAGACTACAATTTCTTGTGCAGTGCTCGACGATCAGACAAGCCTATCTATTACATCATAAGATCAACCTAACATGTTTGATCTTTTTATGTTTATAGTCCTTATACATCATTTCTTTTTAAGGACTTTACAAAGTCATTACCTTATGTAGGATCAACCTAACACATTTGATCAATTCATTCTAAGTCCTTGTACATATATTTCTATACTCTATCAGAGGACTTTACAGCTTTTCTTAATGCAAGAATACTTGCATATTCATTCATATATATCATAATCAAATCATATATAAATAGGAATATCATTCACATGATTATTCCTTACAATCTCCCCCTATTTGATTATGACAAAAACAATAAATGCATATGCATGTTATGAATGAATCTTATATACAGTGAGAAGATGTATTTCTAAAAACAGATAATCATGAATGTCATTTAATGATGTGAAATTTAATACATTAACATTTTACATCCTGTATCCAGAACATACCTAACTAGTTAGAGATGTACCTCTTTGATTTCATGTATGCTTCCAGGATGTCTTTTGATCAACTATTCATTTGTTTGATTTGAATGCCCCTTCTCCCCTTGGGATGTTGAATTCATTTCTTTTGTCTGTTCCTCTGCAGATGTATGCTCCCCTTCTTCCTCTGTCTCCCCCTCAGCCTCAGGCTCATCATTCTTTGGCTCCCCCTTAGATGATGACTCAGCTATTTCTTGTGCTATCTTCTTCTTTGTATGCTCCTCTTCTTTTATTCTATTCTTCTTACCCTTTATTGAGTGCCTCTAACTCTGCCTCTTTCTATGCCTCTTTTTCTTCACCTTTTTGTCATTAATCATTTGGGAGAGCTGCTCCATGTTGAACATTAGTTGTTCCATCAGGTAGGAGGAGTTATCGACTTCAATCTTGAGTTCTTGTTGGCTTAACTTAAGTTTCATTGAGAAGGATTATTCAAGTTATCAATCTTGTCAGAGAGGGCTTAGAGTTGCCCTTTATTTTCCTTCTATGTTCGTAGAGCTTCTTCTTTTTGATCATTTATGGCCTTCAGATAGATGTGATCTCTTTCTTTGATTTTTAGAGAAACATCAGCCATAATAGTTTGGATTCTCTCATGAACTGAGTTGTCTTATGTTGAAGTCAGCATCTTTGACTTTTCATTGATTTGAGATATCTTCTCAATCAAGTCATCAGAATTCTTCAACAATTCCTGCTCCATGGAAATTTGATCTTCTAGTTGGGCAGCCTCTTGTTGATCATTAGATTGAACTCTACGATTCTCATCCTTGGACATATTTTCAAAAGTATTGAGAATCTAAAAAGTCATTGAATACCAATCGTTGTGGGAGGATGAAGGAACATTAGATAGCTGTGCTAGGGCAGATGGAGACATCTTATTCTGGACTTAATCATCATCAGTGGTAGGGTGAACAAACTCTACGATCAGTGTCTTGGCCATATTCCTTTGTCCATCAGAGCCCACTCTACGATAATAAGGAATAAAATGATTTTCAGGATGTCGGTAGACTTTGTAGTGGGGCTTGTCATTTATCATCATGGTTGCAAACTTCTTTACCCTTGGAAAGTTTTGTGACACCTGCTCTAGATTTGGAAACTGAGAATAGCACCAGCTGAAGTAGCTCTCATCAGTATTAGTATGTGCCTTCAACCATGACATCCACAGGAAGAACCATCTCATCAGAAGGTCTTCAGAGTTATACAATATTGTTGTGAAGTCTTATTCCATGTTTTTCCAGTTGTGAAGCATTTCATCTGTGGCCATTCTTACAACTCGAAGTTGTTCATTTCCATGATTTATCCATCTTGCTGCTGGTTCAGCTGGTGGTTCATCAAAGACTTCCACTACAATTCTTCTGCTAATTCTGGCGGGAGAGAGAACAGGATAGTATTCTGGTTCCTCTGATTCGTGATGTGTAGAATCAAAATCTTTCTCCATCTCTTCCCTTGTTGAGCCTGAATCTTGGTTATACCCTTCATCAGATTTATCAGTGAATTCTTCTTGTTTGTCTTCATTTTCAGAGCCTTCTTCAGCAATATCTTTCTTGAAATCATCTTCTCCAATGTTAGTCTCATCTTCAGCACTTTCTTCTTGTGACTCATATTCCTCATCACTTAATTCAATGACTTCAGTAGATTTGCCAGTTTTCTTTTTGGAGGCAAATTGAGCAATCAATTTGTAGCTCTTCCTTCTTCTTGGAGGTTCAGCTATTAAAGAATCAGACTCTTCTTCTTCTTCAGACTTTGAGGCCTTTGAGTCATCAGGCAAGCTTTCTTGATGTTCATCATTGGCAGGGGCAGGTATTTCTTTTTCGATCTCATCATCTTTTGATCCATAATGAGAGCTTATTTGAACATTTGCATTTGGAGATTCAAATGGGTCATTTTGCAGCTTCTCTTCAACTTCAAAGTGAGTACTCTGAGAATTGGCCATAGGACTTAAATATTCTTCTTCATTAGCAGAGTTTACATCTTCTTTCATGGATCCAGCTCCACCTTCATTGCTGGATCTGATCTCCGGGGATTCAGTCTTGAGATCATCAGTTTCCTTTTCTTCTTTTGACTCTACGTCCTCTTCTTTGTCAGATGTGCTTCCTTGGGGAACTGGAACTGATTTATTCATCCCTTTTGCTTTCTTCTTAGGTGGTTCTTGGAGTAGTCTGTTACTCCTTCTTTTTGGGTTTTCTGCATTTGATGCTAGTTTTTCTACTGCTCCTTGTTTCTTCTTGTTAGTGGAGACATGTCTTGACGAAGCCACATCACTCTTCACATTCTTAGGCTTCTTCTTCGCCAGTGTGGCAGCAACTGATGCAGACTCATCAGACTCAGAGCTTTCCACCTCGTTTGCTTTTCTCTTCTTTGTAGAGACTTTTCTGCTGCTTCTAGTTTGTGTTAGCCTCATGTTTTCCTTTGGGTTTTTCTTCCAATTCATAAACAGTTGTGGAGACATTACTTTGTGCACATTCAGTGGTTCTATAACGCCCCCAAATTCAGGTACTTGAAACCCGAACTCAGTGCATTACGATACCATTTCTATGAGCGGAAATAATAATATTATTATAAATATCAAACTTAATTTACATATTAGAGTTTTCTAAATCCCAGGTACGCGACCTTAAAACATTTCATTACATGATAGATAATAAATATAATCACTTTATTTACGTCTAGCTATTACATAAGATAACACAAACTTATTCTGATAGCTTCCCTTTCCCTTTGTTCTTGGCAGAGCCCTCTGGCTGATCATACTTAACTGAAAACATTTAAATTAAGCAAGGATGAGCATTTGAGTGCCCAGCAAGTAATAACAATTATAAATATTAGCTGAAAGGATTAAATGTTTTCTTTGTACTACCCTTCTACAACAAATCAAAAGTTGTGAAGTAATCTGAACCGAAAATATCAACTCTATATCAAATTTCTAAAACTGCGTACTGACTATAAATAGGGTTAAGGTGACATACTATGAACATTTTTTTCATTTTTGCTAAGGTTTAGCAGAACTTCATCCGCAAACCGTCATAACTTACGAACACGAGGGTGTACATCCCATGGGCCCTGTATTGATCAATACTACATGCAAGAATGATATTATCGTTCACTCTGATCGCCTCGGGCGCATAAAAGTTTTCCCATGTTCGGGATGTTCGTACTTAGTCGGGAATCCAAATCAAAACAATTTGATTGGATACAAAAGGTTTAATCATATTCAACGATATTTCTGAATCTATGTCTAGCTGGGTCAAATAGCTTAGGCGTATATATATATATATATATATATATATATATATATATATATATATCAACATGTGATTAAATATAAGGATTATCCAGTGGGGACACTTGTATAACCATATTTTAAATAGTATATATATATATATATATATATATATATATATATATATATATATATATATATATATATATATATGAATTACCATATACTAACATATTGATAAACAATGATCGGATATAGAATATATCACAATAGGATTAATAATCTAGCATAATAATAATATAATTCCAAAACTTCTTACTCATGTCCATTGCATAAAGAAAATGCAAAGGTAAGATACTTGCTCAATAATAATTGGAGTAAGTAAAGGAAACTTACCTGGTCTGCTGCTTATTGTTACGAAAACTTAGTTTTATCTTTTATATAACGACCTATCATTAATAAGATCATTCGTTCGATTAGAATAACATACTATAACACATAACACTGCTTATTGTAGTCAGTACATGACCTAATCACATTGTCACACATATCCAACAGTCATTACATCATAAACAAACATTGTCTGGTCAAAAATATCTAAGTTTAGATCAATTTACGAAACATGCTTGATTGTCATAAAGCGGCTTTATCGGATAATTATCGAGTCTAAGACTCTACACTGAAGTTCTAAATAACTTAAACATTGGTCAAATTATTTTTAAACGACTTATAAAAATATATAAACAATTAAAATAATTTCTCATAATTTTTCAAATATCAGAATCATTATAAAATGATTTAAATATCAAATAATTCTATCATCAATAATATTTAAATAATATTAAACTATTAATGAAACCATTGCCAAATATTAAAGTTATTTATAATAACTCAATATTTTTAAAACATTTATATTACTCTTAAATGATTTTTAAAACATTTAAAATCATTATTAAATAATTACCATTAATATTAAAATATTAAATTAATATCATTAATATTAACTAAATTAATGAAAATCATCACAAAATAACTTAAAGTATTTTCTTATAACATAATATAATTTTAAATGATTTTTCAAGTATTAAAATCATTTTAAGTAATTTATTTAATATTATATTTAAATAAATTAAATATCAATAATATTCCAAAAATACTAAATATTAATGAAATATATTCAAAATAATTAAAAACCTATTTTTAGACCTTAAAATAATTTTTAGGAATTTATTTTGTATTTTTAATAATTAAAAACTATTTTTCTCTATTTATAGATAAAATAATAATTTCCATAAATAAAGCTGTTGTTCTTTAAAGGCCCTATATGCACAGCAACTGTCGCTATAGGTGTTCTTGAGCATGTTCATCACCAACTCAGAAACTCATGTCAGAGTTCAAGGTGCCTTGTTTGACCGGTTGTAGATCGTTTGATCAAAGGGTTTCTGGACTGGGTTAAGTGTTATAAGTATAGTATAAGTGTAATACTATAACTATCAACAAAGACTCTGGCCAATACACAACATATAAGAGAGATCTAAGCTCATTAATTCACTGTCAGACATGTTCTTCAATTTCTGGGTTTTCTAGAAATTGAAGAACAGTCGAGGTTCCCACTTTCTAATCCTTATAACGTGCAATCTGGGTTTGCTTAGTGTGTTCTAAATGTTAATACTTATAGCAAACATGTAATAGAGCAATTCTATAACATAATATCAGTGTACTATCAACACAATCACAAGATTCAAGCTGGTCAAACATTGTCAAAAAAAATGGGTTTTGAAGAATCTAGGTTTTCTAGATTTGTTCTTCAGGCATATCGGTCAACATAGTTTGACCATCATTATCTACGATCCAGTGAAAGATCTGGTGGGTCTAAGGGCTTTGATGTGTAGTCTACATACCAGAAAACAAGCTTAAAGTAACAACATGGTCTAAATATCAAACATGTGCAAGATCAGAAGCTTAGAAAATGCTTGTTAGAAATTCTGGAAATCTGGGAATTTTCTGGGTTTTCCAAAAATTGACTTTGTGCTCGAACAGTCTACTTTGACCATCCACTATATTCAATCTATTTGTTATTTAAAGAATCTAAAGGCATGTATATATAGTCCATATAATAGACTACAATTTTGTTTCAACAACATCATCACACTACTAAAAATCTGTCAGATTCTTGCCTTGAAAAACATTGTCAGACACTGCTAAAGAGCATTATGGGTTACCCAGAAACTCTTGGTCATGCTTGGTCAATTATGTTTGACTGCTTATAACATGAAATCTATTCATAATCTGGGCTTGATTCAAGTTCCAGATCAAAGCTGTCACAACATAGAATAGATCTATAACATTAAATACAACAAACAACTAACACATAAGAATCTATGGGCTCTGACATTCGCTGTCAGACCCTATTTTAAACTTATCCAGATTTATAAAATCATCAATTTCGAGCATCTAAGTGTTATGGAGCTGAGTTATAACAACCCAGATCACTCAATAGCACCTTCTAACATAACTCTGAACAATAAACAACAACAAATAACATGAATCACATAAATTTCTAAGTTTAGGATTTTTATACCTTTTTAGCTTTGATCCTTGAATCTTACTCTTGATTCTGATCCTTGGCAAGCTATGAAGTGTTCTGAACTTTGTTTTTAACTCACTACCACTCAAAATTTTTGGATGAGAGAGAGAGAGAAGGCTTGGATAGGTTAAGAAGTAAGGTAGCTTACTTTGATTGTTTGTATGCTTTTAAATCTATGATGTAAGGTATTTAATCTAGCAAGTTGGATGATTAAAGTTGCTTACTAGACCATGTGGCTAGCTAGAGTTGGTCACCAACTCCTTACTAGGGCTAGATTTACACTCCACCTTATTAAAGTAATTAAAAGGGTAGTTTGGTCATTTGGCATTTACTTTTTGTGGCAAAGTTGTCAAATCATTCTAACCCTTAGGGTTTAAACCTTAGGGTTTAACCCTTAGGGTTCCTAAGCTCTAAATCTAGAATTGTGTAATAAGGCTAAAAATGGAAATCTTAGTTTCTAATAATGTTGATTAGGGTTCCCTAATTACACTAGGTTTCCTAATCACCTAGGGTTTGTAAATTAGCCTTTAAAATATATAAAAAAAAATTTAAATCGCAAAAATTTCTTATTGAAAAATATTGGGTTATTACATTCACCCTCCCTTATAAGGATTCCGTCCCCGGAATCACCGCTTTAAAACCTATAAACACCAAGGAAAAATAGCATACACGGTCATTACAAGTAGATCTTGATCATAATTGATTGTATCGATCTTTAACTATTCAGCATAAAGTTTATCTATCTGCTTTAACAGAAATTTGATTTCTAATAGAACTCAAATTCCTCCTTCAAAATTTATTTATAAAATTAATTTACTATATATATACGAAAATCATATATAAGAAAATAACATTTGATTCGAATAATACTTGGAGTCGCATCCCCATCTGTCACGGTATCTTGAACGGTCATGCTGAAGACTCTTGCGGTTGATTCAGTTGAGTTGTTTGTTGAAGTTGGTCCTGTTGTCGCCAGTGTCCCGCTACTTTTCTCAGTAACCACACTTCCTGCATCATTTCTCCTTTTCAGACAGTCTTTCACCTTATGCTCCATTGATCCACACCTGAAACACCCTTTATTCATCCTAGGATTAGGGCAGTTAGGAGAGATATGTCCCTCCTGCCCACACTTATAGCACACAAACTTACCCTTAAGACCCTCATCGGAATGACCCTTCCCACAATTCTTACACTGCACAGCCTGCTTTTTCACACCTTCTTGCTTGACTTGGACACTCCCAACATTGCTCCACTTCCTTTTCTCACCCCTACTTCCACTACCTACTTCTACCTTCCCAGCTCCATAACCCTTATTCTTTCTCTCCTTATTGTAGAGGCTCATGGCCTCACTTCCCCCTTCAGCTATGATAGACTTTTGTAAGAGTGCGGCAAACGTATTGATCTGCATTACCTCCACCTTATTGTAGAGCCAGGGTTTTAGGCCTAGCTCAAACCTCCTTACTTTTCTATCCTCCGTATCCACTTGGTGTGGAGCGAACCTAGCTAACTCATTGAACTTTGCGGCATATTCCGCAACTGTCAAGTTATCCTGCTTTAATTCCAAGAACTTCACCTCCATCCTAGCATGTACACTGGCCGAGAAATAATTCTCAAAGAATATCTTCTTAAAGCTAGTCCATGCTATCACTCCTTCTCCTGCCCTAGCTTGATTTGCCTCCCACTAGAAATTCGCCTCTTCTTTCATCATATAGGTGGCAAAAGCTGTCTTTTGCCCCTCATCTACCCTAGCAACTAAAAATGCTTTTTCTATTTCCTTAACCCAAGTTTGGGATTTTATCGGGTCAGTGGTACCTATAAATTCGGGCGGTCCTACGTTCTTAAAATCTTTAAAGTTCGCAAATCGATTGTCTGGCGGATTTCCCGCGGCTGGCATTCCATTCTGCATATCTTGAGTGACCACATTCGCAAAATTCTGCATCGGGTCTGGTTGTCCCCCAGCTTTGTTGACAGGTTCTTCTACCCTTTGGTTTCGTTTACGTCTTGGCGGCATTATCTGATCATAATTGATCTTTTATCGACTTTCCTTCTATAACACAAAATTTTCTACTAAAATAATCATAAATTCAAAATATTATATTTTGAAAACTTGGTTACTATATTAATCAGTGCTCAGATAAATAATTACTATCTTTATACCAACTTATTTCATTAATCCAACAAAGATTCATATTCATAGCGTTTGACATACCATAACACATACTGCTTTAAACATCTTCTATCCCCTTGTGACTCAAAAGTTGGGATTCGCTGCCATAACTCATACAAAAATTAAGAATATTACATTATACCTACATACCTATCATAAACACATCACATAATCATATATATTCAAGTAAAACTAATGCCACTCATTTCTTATGCCTTCACTAAGGATTAATTGCTTAGTATTCTATATATTTCCATTATCCTCAATAATCCATTCACACCTAACTATACCTAGTTCGTCAAACTTTACCACGCATTATGAGTTTAAGAACTCACCACAGATATATGTGTTTAAGAACTCGAGCTTGTCCTTATATTCTTTAACTATACTCTACCTATTAGTTATACTATCGTTGCTTGGTTAGATACTACATTTTTCCAGTATAATCACCTCATCAGGGTTGCTTTCAATGTAAGCCTCTATTTCAGCTATCAGCTTTGATATTGGCTTGGTTATGGAGGTTGACTCCTTCTTTACGATCTGAGGGTATCCTAATCCTTTTCCTCCTGACATCTACACATAAATTATCCTAATTAGCATATAATATATACACACAGCAATTAATAGTTTTATTTAAGTTATCTTTTATTTTTATTTGACGATGAATTTATTCAATTCATCTCTTTTTAAATTCTATGTGAGTTATTTATACTTTCGACGTTTTCCTCTGCTCTAAGGTTATAGCCTAAGGTCTACTTCCACCTACGGTTTCTAACCCTAAAGCTCTGATACCAACTTATAACGCCCCCAAATTCAGGTACTTGAAACCTGAACTCAGTGCATTACAATACCATTTCTATGAGCAGAAATAATAATATTATTATAAATATCAAACTTAATTTACATATCAGAGTTTTCTAAATCCCGGGTACGCGACCTTAAAACATTTCATTACATGATAGATAATAAATATAATCATCTTATTTACGTCTAGCTATTACATAAGATAACACAAACTTATTCTGATAGCTTCCCTTTCCCTTTGTTCTTGGCAGAGCCCTTTGGCTGATCATACTTAACTGAAAACATTTAAATTAAGCAAGGATGAGCATTTGAGTGCCCAACAAGTAATAACAATTATAAATATTAGCTGAAAGGATTAAATGTTTTCTTTATACTACCCTTCTACAACAAATCAAAAGTTGTGAAGTAATATGAACCGAACATATCAACTCTCTATCAAATTTCTGAAACTGCATATTGACTATAAATAGGGTTAAGGTGACATACTACGAACATTGTTTTTTATTTTCGCTAAGGTTTAGCAGAACTTCAGCCGCAAATCGTCATAACTTACGGGCACGAAGGTGTACATCCCATGGGCCCTGTATTGATCAATACTACTGCAAGAACGATATTTTCGTTCACTCTGACCGCCTCGGGCGCATAAAAGTTTTCCCATGTTCGGGATGTTTTTGCATAGTCGGGAATCCAAATCAAAACAATTTGATTGGATACAAAAGGTTTTATCATATTCAACAATATTTCTGAATCTGTGTCTAGCTGGGTCAAATAGCTTAGATGTATATATATATATATCAACATGTGATTAAATATAATGATTATCCAAGTGGGGACACTTGTATAACCATATTTAGGAAATAACAAACAGTATATATATATGAATTACCATATACTAACATGTTGATAAACAATGATCGGATATAGAATATATCACAATAGGGTTAATAATCTAGCATAATAATAATATAATTCCTAAACTTCTTACTCATGTTCATTGTATAAAGAAAATGCAAAGGTAAGATATTTGCTCAATAATAATTGGAGTAAGTATAGGAAACTTGCCTGGTCTACTGCTTACTGTTACGAAAACATAGTTTTAAGTTTTATATCACGACCTATCACTAATAAGATCATTCGTTCGATTAGAATAACATACTATAACACATAACACTACTTATTGCAGTCAGTACATGACCTAATCACATTGTCACACATATCCAACAGTCATTAAATCATAAACAAACATTAATACGATTGAAATATCTAAGTTCAGATCAATTTACGAAACATGCCGATTGTCACTAAAGCGGCTTTATCGAGTAATTATCGAGTCTAAGACTCTACACTGAAGTTCTAAATAACTTAAACATTGGTCAAATTATTTTTAAACGACTTATAAAAATATTTAAACAATTAAAATAATTTCTCATGATTTTTCAAACATCGAAATCATTATAAAATGATTTAAATATCAAATAATTCTATCATCAATAATATTTATATAATATTAAACTATTAATGAAACCATTGCCAAATATTAAAGTTATTTATAATAACTCAAAATATTTTTAAAACATTTATATTACTCTTAAATGATTTTTAAAACATTTAAAATCATTATTAAATAATTACCATTAATTTTAAAATATTAAATTAATATCATTAATATTAACTAAATTAATGAAAATCATCACAAAATAACTTAAAAGTATTTTCTTATAACATAATATAATTTTAAATGATTTTTCAAGTATTAAAATCATTTTTAAGCAATTTATTTAAGATTATAATTAAATAAATTAAATACCAATAATATTCCAAAAATACTAAATATTAATGAAATATATTCAAAATAATTAAAAACCTATTTTTAGACCTTAATATAATTTTTAGGAATTTATTTTGTATTTTTAATAATTAAAAACTATTTTTCTTTATTTATAGATAAAAATAATAATTTCCATAAATAAACTGTCGCTGAAGGGCCCTATAGCGACAGAACTGTCGCTATAGGTGTTCTTGAGCATGTTCATCACCAACCCAAAAACTCATGTCATAGTTCAAGGTGCCTTGTTTGACTAGTTGTAGATCGTTTGATCAAAGGGTTTCTGGACTGGATTAAGTGTTATAAGTATAGTATAAGTGTAATACTATAACTATCAACGAAGACTCTGGCCAATACACAACATATAAGAGAGATCTAAGCTCATCAATTCACTGTTAGACATGTTCTTCAATTTCTGGGTTTTCTAGAAATTGAAGAACAGTCGAGGTTCCCACTTTCTAATCCTTATAACGTGCAATCTGGGCTTGCTTAGTGTGTTCTAAATGTTAATACTTATAGCAAACATGTAATAGAGCAATTCTATAACATAATATCAGTGTATTATCAACACAATCACAAGATTCAAGCTGGTCAAACATTGTCAGAAAAAATGGGTTTTGAAGAATCTGGGTTTTCTAGATTTGTTCTTCAGGCATATCGGTCAACGTAGTTTGACCATCATTATCTACGATCCAGTGAAAGATCTGATGGGTCTAAGGGCTTTGATGTGTAGTCTACATGCCAGAAAAGAATCTTAAAGTAACAACATGGTCTAAATATCAAACATGTGCAAGATCAGAAGCTTAGAAAATGCTTGTTAGAAATTCTGGAAATCTGGGAATTTTCTGGGTTTTCCAGAAATTGACTTTGTGCTCGAACAGTCTACTTTGACCATCCACTATATTCAATCTATTTGTTATTTAAGGAATCTAAAGGCATGTATCTATAGTCCATATAACAGACTACAATTTTGTTACAACAACATCATCAAACTACTAAAAATCTGTCAGATTCTTGCCTTGAAAAACATTGTCAGACACTGCTAAAGAGCTTTATGGGTTACCCAGAAACTCTTGGTCATGCTCGGTCAACTATGTTTGACTGCTTATAACATGAAATCTAGACATGATCTGGGCTTGATTCAAGTTTCAGATCAAAGCTCTCACAACATAGAATAGATCTATAACATTAAATACAACAAACAACTAACACATAAGAATCTATGGGCTCTGACATTCGCTGTCAGACCCTATTTTAAACTTTTTCCAGATTTCTAAAATCATCAATTTCGAGCATCTAAGTGTTATGGATCTGAGTTATAACAACCCAGATCACTCAATAGCACCTTCTAACATAACTCTGAACAATAAACAACAACAAATAACATGAATCACATAAATTTCTAAGTTTAGGATTTTTATACCTTTTTAGCTTTGATCCTTGAATCTTACTCTTGATTCTGATCCTTGGCAAGCTATGAAGTGTTCTGAACTTTGTTTCTAACTCACTACCACTCAAAATTTTTGGATGAGAGAGAGAGAAGGCTTGGATAGGTTGAGAAGTAAGGTAGCTTACTTTGATTACTTGTGGCTAGCTAGAGTTGGTCACCAACTCCTTACTAGGGCTAGATCTACACTCCACCTTATTAAAGTAATCAAAAGGGTAGTTTGGTCATTTGGCTTTTACTTTTTGTGGCAAAGTTATCAAATTATTCTAACCCTTAGGGTTTGACCCTTAGGGTTTAACCCTTAGGGTTCCTAAGCTCTAAATCTAGAATTATGTAATAAGGGCAAAAATGGAAATCTTAGTTTCTAATAATGTTGATTAGGGTTCCCTAATTACACTAGGTTTCCTAATCACCTAGGGTTTGTAAATTAGCCTTTATAATATATATAAAAAAATTAAATCGAAAAAATTTCTTATTGAAAAATATTGGGTTATTACAGGTTCTCCCTCATTATCATTGATCTTGCTTCCTAGCTTCTTCATCATCACTATGCTTAGCAGTCTTCCATGAAATACTTTTGTAAGTGGTTTATCTGTAGATTTCTTCAACTAAGCTTTTTCTATCCATTTGGAGATTTGATCGAACAAGATAACTCCAAAGTTGATTTTCTTCTTTAGAACTATGGCAGACATAATTTTTAACTGCTGGTCGAGTATTGTGTCGTGTGCAGTGACTTTGCAAAATATACATTTTCCCACTATCTCAGCAAGGAACTCGAATTCCTTAGGAAATTCCTTCTTCTTCATATCCTTCAGACTAGGGTTTCTTTGGTACCGCATTAGCCTCTTGCCTTCTTCAATGTCGACTTCATCCAGGTTTATCAGACCTTGATTGGGAAACCCTAGACATTAATTGATGTTTGATGCTCATATCTTCAGACTAGATCCTTTCACCTTAGTAGTCAAAAGCCCAGAGTTCGTTAAAGCATTTGAGTAAAACTGCTTCACTAGCTCTGTATAAACCGGAGTGTTGGCCTCCAGGCACTCAGAGAACCCAGCTTCCTTTACGAGTTCAAGTATGTCCTTGAACTTTGTTTTTGATTCTTCAAACTTTGTAAAGCCGAGTTGAATACCCGTTGAAACTTTCCATTCTGCCATTGGAGCAGTTCAAGGTATATGGTATGTGGTTCGGAGAGATTTAGCTGAATGTGATTTGGGCTTTGGAAGTGTTATTGGTTTAGCTTCGAAGAATATTCTAGGGTTTGGAAAAGGGAGGGAGAGAGGTTCAATGGGTTCTGGTACCTGTTTGCAGATTTTGAATTTATCTTTATGGCAGTTTCTTCTTACACTGCATACGCTATGACGTGTCAACTAGCTATTGGTTGCACGATGCCCAGAAACCAGCTGTAACTCCCCATTAACTTTTCAGTTAGATGTCTCTTTTAGAAGAGTAGACGTATGATTGACGTGGATTGACCGTTGACTTCTTGGGTTCGTAGAGTAGCATGATAAGACAGTTATGGACTATACGTTTTCCTTAGTTAACTCAACGATAAACTTTTGAGAGATGTTGTAGTGGATGGTTTTGGCAATTCCTCTCATTTTGAATTTTCATGATTCAATCACAGATTTGCTTCATGAAGCCTTGGGTACTTCTCTTTAGGAAGACATCTTTCCAACCAGCATTCGAACTTATCTCCTCACAATTTGAATGGTTGGGTAATTGTCCTATTCTTCTAGCTCCTCATGAGTTAAGTGTAGCCTCTTGTAAGACTATGATCGTCGAGTCTGTTTCTATGATTGCTAAGGTTGCACTATGATCGTTAAGGTTGCATCATGATCGTTGAGTTATCTCAAACTCTACTCTGCGATCATTGACTGTCTTGGTCCTTGAGATAAACTTGACTAAGCAATCCTTCTGGGTTAAGGTAGTTCAGGAAGGGCCAACCTCTTAGAGTGAGCTAAGGGTCAGGTTTGTCCCTGAGGCTCTTTCTAGATGAAGTACTTTAGGAGTAATTTACACTTATATCTCATTTGACCTTTTCTGGTGGGGAGGTCCTCTATCAACTTTAGACAATTTGTATTTACTGTAATCGTGGTGTCCTCCTGCTGTTATACTACGATCAGATGTTTGATTGTAGGCACTCCACAATTTTGGGTTTGGTGGCTGATAGGTTATCAGTAGTACATTTTGAGATGTTTCTACTGACTATGGGTCTTCATTTGGTTCATCAGCCACAAAGTTTTGGGACTCTGTAGGTGGTATATTACTTTATAGAATATTTCAGTGCCGTTGTTCCTTAACAGTAACTGCTCCCCCATGGTTGATATTGTCTTTTCAGTGAGGTGTGATTCTTTTCCTTCATGTATATTGGGAAGCATCCCTGCATATCTCCTTATGGTTGAAGTCATTAAATCTTCAGAGTTGATCATTCTTCGATCCTTTGACAGCACTACGAGCGTAGTCTTCCTTGTCAGCTTGTGCTCGTGAAGTTTTGCTCCCGTAATAAGTTCCTCATGTTTGATGCTCGATGGTCCTCTGATGTGGAGTTCCTTGAGGACAAGTTTTGCATGCTTGAGCATCTAAGTCCTTTTTCATCTTTAGTTGAGTGGCCTGCTTTTATATAAGGGTTAACAGCCACTTGAGCTTCATTTAAATTAGCTCTGCAGGTCTTTAAGGCCAGACTTTAACATGTAGGAGTTTTGGTCAGAATTATTTCTGAACAGTCCTAAGCCTTCTGCTGGTTGAATCTTCTTAACTGAAGTCTTTTGCTTTAGCATTCCTTAGTGTGGTCAGATAGACCAAGTACCTGTATGTTATACATTTCTAATTTTTGGAACCCATGATTAAATGGGTCCTGCTAGGTTAGTTTTCTAAACCCTTGTTCCTCATATATTCGGATAATCATCATATTGTTCACCATCAGTCGATTCATTCATATAATTTATTTAGCTAATACATTTTGAGATGCATGGAGATGAGTGTGTGTGAAATTTGTCATTTTAACAAAACACTCTTTTTCTTTGATGGTTTCATCATTTGTTAGGTTATGTTCGCAGGGTTTAAATGTTCACAGAGTGAGAATCAACTCTGCGATTTATTAGAGTCTGGTTGATTCATAGAGGTGATCAGTTTCTATGAATCTCCAAGATTCTCTTGTAGAGTTAATCATACTCTGTGTTATTAAACACTTAGACAATAGGGAGTACATACACATTAACCCATCAGCAAAGATTAATTCACATTCATTCGACCTGTGATTCTCTTAAAACCCACTTCAGGTTTCTTTCAAGTTGTTATCTTCAACCTAAAACTTGGATGGAGAGAAAGTTTATAGACATTTGAGTTTTCACCATCAGTGTACTTTCTCTCTTCACCTTTTTAGGTAGATTATGATTCCTTGAAGGAATATTGTTATAGTTCATAAGGGAGGTGCAAGTATGATGAACATATTTATATTAGTTAGGAATCATACTTTTTTGTTGTCAGTTTTATAACAGTCATTTATCTTAGATATAATGAGTTTAGGCATTGATGTGCATAGTTTCTCAATTTCTCCTGACAGCTAGTTGCTCTAGTTGATCTTCAATCAATCAGTCGTGGTCTTGAAGATGTAAGCTAAGAGAATATCAGCATCTTTAGTTCTTTGACATCCTTGAGTTCACAAGGTTTACATCCAGCTGTAGGTTGGCCAGACACATGTTTGAGAAGTTCTTATTTCTTCTCTTGATAAGCATTACTTAGCATGTACAACCTTTTCATCTTTTCAGGCTGATGAATGTTTGATTCATTTTTGTTGATGTCTCTTGAGCTATCTAGCCTGGTCTCTAAACTACAAGATTGATTGCGAGCAAGGATTGGTCTTGTTGATATGGCAATCAAGAACATGGACCAATCTGAGCAGCTTCAGGTGTATATGCACATTTTCCTGTACACAATATTTCCAACGTGTGAGCTCATCTGCATATAACAAGTGACTTACTAGTAAACTAAGTTTAGAACAATGTTTGTGCCTAGGATCAGACTCAAAGCGATTAGCTTTTGAACATAGCATGAGAACCTGCTCTGATACCAATTGTTAGTTCCCAGTAGGCACAATATAGATCTAGAAGGGGGGGTTAAATAGATCTTTTGAATTTCAAATACTTTTTCCCATTTATTTTGTGTTGCTCATTAAGTATAATATGACAAACATAAGAATCTTTTCAAACACAGCGGAGTAAGTAAAAGATCCCTTCATTGATATATTCATAATCAATCATACATTGTTCGTAGAGTTAATTTAGTAGTAAGCAGTTAACAAATACATTGCAGTTATAGCAGTTAATGTACATAAGATAAATGACATAACGTAAAAGACACAGGGGGCTTTTAAGTGGTTCAGAGACTCAAGCTCCTAATCCATTCTTCTGCTTTCAACTAGCAGGATTTCTACTAAGGAAGGGCAACACCCTGAATCACTAGGATTCCTTCAAGGACAGCAGCCTTCGGACTTCAGTTCACTAAGAACTCTTTAAGGCCAGCAGCCTTGGAACTTCTCTAGTTCCCTAGGAACTCTTTAAGCCCAGCAGGATTGAAACTTCATTTAGTCACTCTGGACAAGGACCCCTCAGGGCCTGGCTTCTTGTTGTTGTTGGTGGTGGTGTAGAGCTGCTAAGATGTCATTAAGCTCAGAACATCCTTTGTTCTTAGCAGCTTGGTGTGGTCCTCTTTGCTTTCTACTTCATGTCTGGACCATATCTTCTTTGGTGCAGTTGATCTTTATTCTTTTCTGCTCATCTTCGTCAGGTATCAGCTGTGTAACATCACCATCTGGATTGGTTAAGTTTATGTGCTTTTGGTAGACTTCGTCTGGCACTTAGAAATCCCTGAACCCTTCTTGAATGTTTTGTAGACATGATTCTGCACTTGTTCAGTTTTAGCTTTTGGTTCATGGTGATTTGTAGAGTGGCTCTCTTGATCTTCTTTGTACTCAGCCACTTTTCTGAATGCTATCTTCTTGGCCTTCTCGGCTCTCAGCTTGGCTGCCATCTTTAGTGGCATTCTTATCTTTGTTGAGTGAAGCTTTGATCTGATTGAGTTCTTCTTCAAAGCTGCTTCACTTCCACCTTGGTAGTCTCACTGTCACTGAAACTTGTTCTGTTGATCTTTGGAGGAACTCGTAGAGTCAACAATAGCATTCACAAACTCAACAATTTTTGCAACATAACAATTATCACCCCCCCCTTGATCTTTGAAGCTCTGTTTATTTATACTGCTTCCTAATCTTCCCGTTGGAAAGTGGTCGTTGAAAGCTATTCAAATTGCTTCGCAGATCTCGAGTTATTTGGTGTAGACTGCAGATGTGACATGACATCTTTTTCTGACTTTCTGACACTGTAGTCTACTGTTTCACCTACCCCATCAGATATGTTACTTTGATGTCTCGGGCAGGTCGTCGACTTTATTTATCTCTTCTGATTTCTTGATCAGAGGTTGTCCTTGCATCGATGCTCTCAATAAGCTTTTGTCTGAATGTCAACCTTTAGAATGAACTGTTACCAATGCTTCAATCCTCAGTTGTTCGAACTCAACGATTCTGATGCACTTCTTCTCGGACCTGATCGTAGTGTCTTATTAACTGATGCTTATTGACATGTAGAGTCAACACTACGATCTTGAAGAGCGTTCACTTGATCTCTAGTGAAAAACATCTCTTCCTTCTTTAGTTCAGTGCTTCAACACTTCTGTTTACCTCAACTATTCTCAAATACTGATGGCTTGACTCCTTGCTCTGGCCCTTTCTGAATAACAAGACACTTCAGATTTGTGGCATGTCCAGCTCGCTTTCTCATTGTGATCTCTCGTTCACTTATCATCAATGGACTGACCCAATGCTTAATCACTTCAGCCTTTCTCTTTAGAGGCAGACCAGTATCTTTGTATATACTCTATTAGTTCCTTCTTCGTTTGGCAAACACTACACTCCTGGTTACTTCCAAGATCATTGTCATCTTTCTACTTGACAGCTACTGCACAAGCTGATTTTCCTTAGTCAGCTACTGAGGTCTTCTTATGATCATCTTGTGGAAGACTTTATCATGAATGGCTTCACAACTCAATCTGGATGCTGATTAAGTTGATGCTTAGATCTTCTAATAGCTTGCATGCCATTCGTTGAGTGCTCTCTTGCTGCCTTTAGGTGAGATGTATCCTTACAGTACCAACCAGAGACTTCATTCCTTTGGATATTTTGGGAGTGCTCAATTGATGAGAATCGTGTTTGCTCTACAATTCTTCTTTGGCTTTGTGAGAACATCTGTTGAGGTCTTAGTTCTGCACTCTACGATTCTTCTTTGGCTTTTTGAGCACATATGTTGAGGTCTTAGTTCTTCACTCTACGATTCAGCTTCGGCTATGCAGACACTACGACTCCGAGATTAGATCTTGATACTACGATTTCTATCGTTGTGCTTGTTGTCTTCATCTGATCTTGCTCGACTACGATTTCTGCCTTTGATACGATCAGTAGACTCTATGATTCTGAGTGTAGTTTACGATCCTTGACTTGGCCGTTAGTAGACTCTACGACTCCGAGTGTAGTATACGATTCTTGACTTGACTTTGGCAGATGCTCGGTCGGCTCGTAGGCAGGTTATCTCTACGATTATGAACATGACTTCCTCAGCAGTCTACGGCTCCGAGGAAGATTTACTCGACACACTACGATCCTTCATTGTTTGTCCTGGAAGTCTACGAACTCCGAGATCTACTATCTTGCAGACTGCGATTCTGCCTTGATAGCTCTCGAGTTATCCTTGACTCTCCTGGCAGACTACAATTTCTGGTGCATTGCTCGACGATCAGACAAGCCTATCTATTACATCATAAGATTAACCTAACATGTTTGATCTTTCTATGTTTATAGTCCTTATATATCATTTCTTTTTAAGGACTTTACAAAGCTGTTCTGCTTATGTAGGATCAACCTAACACATTTGATCAATTCATTCTAAGTCCTTGTATATATATTTCTATACTCTATCAGAAGACTTTACAGCTTTTCTTAATGCAAGCATACTTGCTTATTCATTCATATATATCATAATCAAATCATATGTAAATAGGAATATCATTCACATGCTTATTCCTTACAACACTGTTTGCAATCCATCTTGGGAGTACCAAAATGTATCATGATCTTTGACATACATTTTGGTGGAGCAATATGAAGAGAGAGATAGTGGAGTTTATCTCAAGGTGTCTAACTTATCAATGAGTCATGCAAGAGCATCAAGTGCCAAAAGGTCCATTGCAACCACTTGAAATTCCAGAATGGAAGTGGGAGCACATTACCATGGATTTCGTTACTGGTCTTCCAAAGGTTTCTCAAGGCATAGATGCAATTTGGGTCATTGTCGATAGATTGACCAAGTCTACTTATTTCTTACCTATACGAGAAACTTATACACTTGAATGTCTTGCTCGTATGTACATAAACGAGATTGTAAGATTTCATGGTATGCCAGTATCCATAGTTTCTGATCGAGACCCAAGATTCACTTCAAGATTTTGGGTTAGTTTTCAAAAAGCTATGGGAATGGATTTATGATTTAGTTCGGCATATCATCCTCAAACGGACGGGTAGTCGGAAAGGACTATTCAAACTCTTGAAGATTTATTAAGACTCTGTGTCCTTGACTTCAAGAGAAGTTGGGACCAATTCTTACCATTGGTGGAGTTTTCCTACAACAACAGTTATCAAGCAAGTATTGGCATGGCTCCATTTGAGGCATTGTATGGAAGAAAGTGTCGTTGTCCAGTATGTTGGGATGAGGTGGGTGAAGCAACATTGTTGGGACCGGAGTTGGTACATATGACAACGAAAAAGATTCAAACAATCTGACAACGTATAAATACCTCACAAGATCGACAAAAGAGTTATGTTGATCTTCATCGAAAGGACGTGGAATTCAATATTGGAGATCATGTGTTGTTACGTGTTGCTCCATGGAAAGGAGTTATGAGATTTGGAAAGAGAGGAAAGCTCAATCCTCGATTCATTGGTCCATTTTTAATCCTCGAATGAGTAGGAACTGTGGCCTATAGACTCGCCTTATCGCCAAGTATGTCTTGTGTTCATCATATTTTTCACATATCTATGTTATGTAAATATGTGATAGACCCGAACCACGTTATTGAGTTAGAACCGGACGAAATAGCGGAATATGTAACGTATGAAGAGGTACCTGTTCAAATCTTGGATAAGAAGGAATATATTATACGCTCCAATGTTATACCTCAAGTCAAAGTTTTGTGGAGAAACCACGACGTTGAGGAAATGACCTGGGAGTTAGAATCTGAAATGAAATCAAGGTATCCTCACCTATTCGTCATACTAGGTATGTACCCTAATTTCGAGGGAGAAATTTCATAAGAAGGGGAGGTTGTAAGACCCCAACTTTTATGAATAAAGATGAATTTTTCTGTAAATATCATTTTGAATAATTATTGTGTTGATTTGTTATAATATTAAAGTTGTGGGTAATATTTATAAATTTTGCAAAGTAAGCAAGTTGTTATATAATATTCGATTGGTCGGGGAATATTCATTTTAACAGGGAATATTCGTACGACGACACAATCATTGGTGGACCCCACAACGTAATTATTGTCGGAATAAGAAAACGATAGAAATATCTTTTTATGAAAATAAAGGCGAAAGTTTTACCGTTAACTGTTGAAATACCCGGTGTTAAAAGTACAGTAATACACGTGGTTGCATAGTAGCACACGGTATTGATTATTGATGCTTACGTGAGAAGTCACACAGTTTTGTTCAATTATTGTTACAGTAATTGTTGCATAGTATCTCACGTTATTTGATTCAATTATTGTCGATATTTTATATATTATTAAATCAATAATTGAGACGAAAAAGTTATTCATATTATTTTTTGCAATATTGACAATGTCTAGAAGTTACGTCGAGAATTTGTTTGGTCACCTAATTCTTGGCCAATAGGGAGAAATCCTTATTGAAAGCCGCCTCTTTCTGAGGAATGACACAGTTGTTAAATATTACTAATTATAATAATAATGATAAATGTTGTTAAAAATATTGAGAAGATTTTTATGAAGTATTTGTTGTATTTATGGACCCCCCCAATTACCCATTTTCCAAGATAATCGGTAGAAAATTAATAAAAGTGGGGGCAACATGTGGGGCCCGTGCCACTAGAAGAAAAATGAATTGTGGGGAGGTGAGATTGTAGTGTCACGGGTGGAATTGTAATAACCCAATATTTTCAATAAAAAATTTTGCGAATAAATTATATATATATATATATATATATATATATATATATATATATATATATAAAGGTGGAAATATGTGCAAGGTAAAGTATATGTATATATGTGATAAATAGAATTATTTATTAGATGAATAATTGTAAATAAATTCTTTTTAAGAATTATTGATAATTATAGATTATATTCTTATAACAAATTAATTTTGTAATAAAATATTTAATATTTATTTTCCATGAAAATATGATTATGGTATATATGATATAATCACTAGGATTATTATGATATGTATTTTATTATATTAGTTAAGTTAATTATTTTAACTTAATTAATAATGGTATATATGAAGGTTATATATCAGGATATGTATTCAAAACCCTAAATCTGGATTTTGAATAAGGAATGAGAATAATAATATGATATTATTTATATTTCAATGCTATAAAAAAACATGATATGTGTGTAATGTAAATTGTGGAACAGTTATGGTGAAACAATACAAACCCTAGTATTACTGATAAACTATAGTACATAAGTCAACTATGACTGTAAGATTTGTTAAGCTATTTGTTATGCAATTAATGACCATTATTATGTTTAATGTTAACTAGGCAAACCTTAATTAATATTTAGAAACCTTAATTACTAAATTAGAACCCTAATTGCTAAGTTATAAACCATAATTATTAATTTAGCAAGCTTAATGGTAATTAGTACTACATCCGTTCCTTAATATAGGTCGTTTTAGAGAAATATTTTTGTTCCTAAATATAAGTCGTTTGGGAATTTCAAGTGAGCATTAATTGCTTAGTTTCCAATATTACCCCAAGTATTAAATGTAACTTTGGTTCTCTCACTATTTTATGTCCGATAAATAACAATCTCTTCTTCCAATACAAGGGCAATATAGACAATTGATACTATAATTAATGTTATACAATCACTACCTTAATACTTGTGCATAACTCTAAAATGACCTATATTAAGGAACGGAGGGAGTATATTATAAAGCCTAATTGATAAGTTCTAAGTAATTAGGAAACCTAATTTAACTAGGGAACCCTAATTCATATTTTTAGAAACTAAGATTCCCATTTTGCCCTTATTACACAATCCTAGATAATGAGATTAGAAAACCTTAGGGTTAAACCATAAGGGTTAGAATGAATTGCCAACTTTGCCACTAAAAGTAAAAACTAAATGACCAAATGCCCTTCTTGTATTATTTAATAGATAACTTGTATAGGTTGCCATAACTTTAGTTGGTAAACCAACTAAACCTAGCCATGTGCCTTTAAACAAAATATCTCAGCCATCTTGCATCACAATTACATTAGATTCAAGTATTATATAAGATCAAGGAGAGAGAAGTTTCATTAATTAGCTCCTTTATACACCAACACTCAACCAAAACCCTCTCAGCTTCAAACATCCGAATTTTAGTGTTGGACCAGTCCCCAATCAAGCCCCACTATCACTTGTAGCAGATCAGAAGCATTAGACCAAGAATTTGTTCACAGAGGTATAAAACCTAACTTAAAAATCTGAACTTTGATTCCATGTTAGATCTTGTGTTTGAATGTTTAAGTATGTTGTTTACAGTCTATATAAGTGATCTGGGTTGATTAATGTTGGATGCATAACATCTAAAAGCTCGGATTTGAAGTTTTACAAAATCTGGAAATTTTTGTTTTTATGACTGACAACCGAATGTCAGACCTTCTAGATCTCAACATGTTTACTGTTTTGGCTGTTTAAATGTTTAAACTTGTAGTATGCCATGTGTACTGTAATTTGAAAGTGGAATCATGGTCATTCGATTTACAGATTACAAGAAATTGTTGGTCAAAGTCGGTTGACCAACCATGACCAAGTGATTTCTGGATAACCTAGAAATCCTTTAACCGTGTCTAACAAGCTTTTTATGGTCCCAGATCTGACATGTTGTTGTTGCTATGTTATTGTTGTTGCATCTAACTTGTAGTATGTTCTTTGGACTACATGTTTATGCCTTCAAAGCTCCTAAACATCAAAGGGGGTTGTTATAGTGGACGGTCAAACCAAGCTACACAATCATGGAAGTTATTTTCTGGGTAACCCAGAAAACGCTTGAACATGTCGTCTGACATGGTTTGACCGACATAAATCTAACAACTCTGTTGTTGTTATATGTATTTTATGTGATAGATCTCTTGACTTACATGTTGGCTACACACTAGAACCTTTAGATCATAAAAAGGATACAAGAACAGTAAGTAATGGAAGCCCAAAGTAGGCCTCACGAACTGTTCTTCATTTCTGGGTAACCCAGAAAATGAATAACAACTCTGATATTATGTTCTGAGCCTTAGATCTTGCTTGTATGTTATAATATGAACCAAAAAATTTTATGTACTTGTAGCACTGCATATATACTACAATATTTGACCCTAAGCTTTCCCAGAAATATCATATATTAAAAATTACACTTGGTCAAACATGGCTACTTGATAACCGTTTATGAATGTTCTTGAGCCTCAAGAACACCTAAGGCGACACTTACTGTAAGACCCCAACTTATTATTAATGAAATTTAATTTTCTCTATTTATTATTTTGAAATAGTAAGGGTTGATTTGATTAATGTGGATAGTTAAGGGTAAAATACGCAAATACTTCAAAATAAGCAAGTGGTTATAAAATATTCATTGTTGCTTGGGAATATTCGTTTGGTCGTGGAATATTAAATCTTGTCGGGGAATATTAACGACGACGCAGCCAATACGTGTAGGCCCATACATGTAAAAGCGATTGGATGAAGAAAACGACAAATATAAGTTGTTTAAAAATAACAAACAGTAGTTATTCTGAATTAATCTTGTTAAAATACTCGGTGGTTAAAACACAGTAGCACACGGTATTGCACCAATTATTGATTCTTACGTAAGAAGGCACTACTCAATAATGGTTACAGTAATTACTGTTCAGTATTTTATTGATTTAATAATTGCTGCGTTGATATTTTATATTGTTGTTGTTTTAATAATTGTCATTACACAGTATTTTTCATTATCGAAGCAATAATTCATATTATCTGAATAATATTATTAGATAACATTATTGGCAATGTCTAGAAAGTTCTGTCTAAGGAGAGGTTTGGTCACCTAATCGGCGCCCAATAAGGAGAAATTCTTATTGGAAAGCCCCTCTTTCTGAGGCTGCTGGTTGTCAATATTGTGATTTCGTAATATTATTTGTGAATAATTAATTATTGATTCATATGATGAGGAAACTATTGATTTTATGTGGATATAGATGGAGAAAATTTTAATGTGACAATTGTTGAAAATTGAAATTTTATCTTTTTTCGATAAAATAATTCATTTAAATATATTATTATATTTTAATAATATAATAATGGTGATATTTTTTACAACGAATGTGGGATATATGAGTATACGAGGAGGAAGAGTATTTTTGTTGCAATAAATGTTTAAAACATGTTAAACATGTCGATTGGACCCCATTTATTGGTGAAATTTGATTATAACTGTAAAATCCCCGTTTGTGGATTTCGGTCAATTTTGTTTGGAATTTGGAAAAACTTTCTTACGCAAAGTTGTAGAGAATTGAATTTCCTATAAAACTCGCAATGAGATTTGAATTTTCTGATAGAAGGGCTATTTATTATGAATTATTGAAGTTCCGAAGCTCCGAAATAATTGATTTTTGGAAGTTTAAAATATTTTAAATAATCAAAACGTTTTTTGTTTGTTTTGTGGGCTACAACATGTGCATAATGAGCTGAGATCAGATCTAGGAAGGTGGGCGTAGAAATCTTAATATATATATTAATATTATATTAAATTTTACGCTTTGGTGTTCTAAGCATTTTCCTATAAATAGGGTGCTTAGGTTAGAATTGAAAATCACACCTAAGCTCAAGTTTTTCTCTCTATATTATCGAGCGTATTCTTGTGAGTATTTTGAGTATAGTTTGAGTATTGTTAGATTTAAGTGCAAGTTCCTTCAAAGACTATACCCGGTATTCCATTTAGAAGTACTAATCTTTTCGAGGTAAGGGATGTTATTTTTTTCTTCTCAAATGATATTATTTCTTCAATATCATTATGCTAAAATATTGGTTGGAACTTTTATCAAATTTGGAACTTTTTCATGTCTGGGTTACTATTCATGAGTTACTATTCACGAGTTACTATTCATGAGTTACTATTCACGAGTTACTATTCAAAGTACTATTCACATGAAGCGTGAAGATGTTTTTTGTGGAATTTCTATCTTTTGTGTCTGAGTTTCTATTCACGATATACGGCACTATTCACGATATCTGATACTATTCATAGAAAATGAAATTTCTTCTCTTTGTCCAAAATATCTATTCGGATACTAGCTTTGATTGTATCCATGTTTTGATCATTCTTGAATTTTACACCACGTGATTATTTTTGAGGTATTTTTGGACATGGATAAAACAAAGTACGAATCCTTAAACCTTAATCCTTGTCATTTTGTTTCACATTGGATTCGTTTCTTTAAAAATATTTTCATCATCCTCGGTCTTCAATGATGATATTATTGAATATCTTTGGCTGTGTAGTAAAAAGATGAATGATTTCTGAAGAATATCTTTGGTAGTAGTGCAAAGATGAGCAGTGTTTAGATGAACATGACTAATCGATGAATATCTTTGGCTTTTAGTGCAAAAGATGAATATTTGATTCGGATGTATATTGATTGATGTTACGGGTGGATAAAAGAGAGGCGATGAACTTTTAAATTCATACATAGAAGATAGTAGTTTGCATTCTCTACTTAACTCTTCTAATGAATTATTATTTCATTGTGAATATTGATTTAAAATTTGTTGTCTCATTGTATTCTATTAGATTTTTCCTGTTGAAGACTAACGGTAATTTGTTGTATATTATCTTAGTCATAATATTCTTTATTGGGCTAGTTGAGCTCACCCTTTTCCTTTTTGTTCCATTTTTCTTCTCAGGAGGCGAGAATATAGCGAGTACGAGTCGGGGTATGGAATGAAGGTTTTAGAAAGAATTGTTTAGTAGTCCTCACCATTTTTGTAAAATAATGTATCAATAAATGTGATGAGGATTTATTTGAGTATAGATATTGTGCAGAAGATAATATTTGTATTCAAACTCACAGTTTTACTGTTGTAATAATAAAGTTGTAGTTGTTTCTGTACCATGTATTGACAACTCAGAATAGGTGATGTATACCTATTTTGGGGGCGTCACAGTTGGTATCAGAGCTTAGGGATATGATCTCTGGCGGAGATCGGGGAATAGAACTAGGAGGGGAGAGACGAGTAAATCCTTCGCTAGTGTGTCCTACCTAAGCTTATTTTTTTTTAGTTGGTTAGTATATAAGGATATTATGTGATATATTTATTTCCTTAATTAACCCTTGTTTTATGACAGTATTTGAGAATGTCGACTGAGAATATTAACAATGGAAATGAGACCGTGGAGACGCCTATACTCACCAACGAGGAGAACGTGCAACAGGCTGGCAATGTTCCTCCTGTGAACAACACCACTGAGCAGATGATGAACGAGGGGATGTTTAGAAGTTTTTTGCAGTTCATGCAAAATCAGACAAGGGAGACTCGTGTTCAAAATACAGGAGGAAATGATAGCAATTCACGGGTTGTCACAGCCAAGCAGTTCAAAGAGTTGGGACCACGAAATTAAGGAAAGCCGGATCCGATCATGGCGGAAACATGGGTCAAGCAAATTACCAAGATATTCGATGTCTTGGGATGCACGGAGAACAGAAGGTTCCATTCGCCACCTTTTATGTTCGCGTGGCGAGGCGGATCATTGGTGGGAGTCTCGTGAAGCGTACTCCATCCAAATTTGACTCAAAGATGTCTTGGGAGACGTTTGAAGCTATTTAATGACAAATACTTTCACGAAAGTGTTCATCATATGAAGGAAGTGGAGTTCATCGATTGGAACAAAACAACATGGGCGGTGTCTCGAAGACGAGGCAAAGTTTGCGAGTTATCCGAGTTTGCACCTCATTTGGTGGAGAATGAGGAACGATGACGCGGATGTTTCGAGAGGTTTGAAACCCAAGATACGACAATATCTCATTTCTCATAAATTTTCTCTCTATTGAGATGTTGTTAATGAGGCTCAATTGTTAGAGCGAGATAACGAGTATATTCAACCAAGGACCATAACCAGGATCGCATTCGAGATAGCGAAACCAATGTAATAATGATAACCAAACGGAGAAAGAAAAACAGACGGACAAAAATGGTAACCACTCTGGTGGTAATCATGGCCATGAAAATAGAAGAAGCGAGTCAGAGGAGATTTTAAAAGAGGAGATTTAACAACGACTATGTGAAGACGCAAAGGGTGCCAAAGAATCGGGTTCTAAGGGAGGAGAACGACCACCCATTATATGCTACAAATGCACGAAAAGAGGACATATCACCAAACCCGCCCACAACAGTTCAAGGTATGCTATAATTGTGGAAAGGAAGGACATATCGCCGAGATTATGCGAGAGTGAAACCTAGTTCAATGGGGACGGTGACTCAAAAGATCGTCCCGTAAAAGTCAAAGTCAACGATTCCGGAAGAGCGTTTGTTGTGATCGGTCATAATGCGAGGAACCCAAACGAGGTGATCACGGGTAAGCTATTTATAAATTCTTGCGAAGTTTATACCTTACTTGATACCGGTGCTACCCATTCATTTATCTCTCCCGCATGTGCTCAACGCTTAAACTTGACTCAGGAGAAATTAGACTTTGACCTATCTCGTGGAAACTCCGTTAGAGAAACTTTCATCACATCCAATCGCTTATAAATCTTGTTTGATTCAAGTTGGCACCATCACCTTGCCTATTGACCTTATGTCTTTAAAGATACTTGCTTTTGATGTGATTTTAGGGATTGATTGGTTAACTACTCATCATGCCAAAATTGATTGTTTTCGTAAGGTTGTTAGTTTTCATATTCCTAACCAACCTGTTGTATGAATTCAAGCAACTAAACCATTAAAATCAATCACTGTCATATCTAATCATAAAGCTATTCGTTTATTGAAAAACGGATGTCAAGCTTTCTTAGCCCATGTTATGTATTTGAATAAAGACACGTCAAATTTGAATAATATTCCGTTGTTATTGACTTTCCGACGATTTCAAGAACTTCCGGCCTACCCCGTAACGTGAAGTTGAATTCTTTATTGATCTTGAAACTCGCTACAAAGCCCATTTCTAAAACCCCATATCGAATGGCTCCTATTGAACTTGAGGAGTTAAAGGTCCAACTACAGAGGAATTGTTGGACATCGGTTTCATTCGTAAAAGTACATCTCCTTGGGGTGCTCTGTTTTATTTGTAAAGAAGAAAGACGGGAGTATGCGATTTCAGTATTGACTATCGGAATTGAACCATGTCACCATCAAGAATAGGTATCCTCTACCTCGTATTGATGACTTGTTTGACCGATTGCAAGAGGCACAATTCTTTTCAAAATCGATCTTCGATTCGGATATCATCACCAAGATTTGAATCGAGGATATTCCAAAGACCGCCTTTAGAACTCCCAGACGGGCATTATGAATTCTTAGTCATGTCTTTCGGACCGACTAATGCTCCCGCGGCTTTCATGGATATGATGAACCGAGTATTCAAGGAATATTTGGATCGCTTTTGTTGTTGTCTTTATTAATGACATCCTTATATATTCTAAAAGTCGTGAAGATCATGAGCACCATTTGAAGCTGGTACTCCAAAGGCTTCGTGAAAACAAACTATATGCCAAATTAAAGAAATGCGAGTTTTGGCTTGAGGAAGTAGCATTCCTTGGGCACGTGGTGTCGAAACATGGAGTATCTGTTGATCCGTGCCAAGATTGAAGCAATACAAAGTTAGAGCAGCCAAGTCATGATCAAGTACGTAGCTTTTGGGCTTAATTTGGTTATTATCGGAGATTCATGGAAGGGTTTTCTCGAATCGCTACTCCATTAACTCGCCTAACTCGGAAGGATACAAAATTCGTTTGGAGCGAAGAATGCGAGAAAAGTTTCCAAGAGCTTAAGAGGAGACTTATTTTAAGACTGTTCTAACAATACCATCTGGTTCGGATGGATTTGTTATCTATAGCGATGCTTCGGGCAAAGGGTTAGGATGTGTTCTCATGCAACGTGGGAAAGTCATAGCCTATGCCTCGCGACAACTTAAAGAGTATGAGAGGAATTATCCTACTCATGATCTAGAGTTAGCGTGATCGCTTTCAAGCGCTTAAAGATATAAAGGCACTATCTATATATGGGAGAAAGTGGAGATATATTCGCACCATAAAAGCCTTAAATATTTCTTCACTCAAAAAGAACTCAACATGCGGCAGCGACGTTGGCTCGAGCTATTGAAAGACTACGACCACACTATTCAATACCATCCTCGAAAAGCGAACGTGGTAGCTGACGCGTTGAGTAGAAGATCATATGCGAGGAACGAAAAGCGATGATGTCAAGTATACGATAGAGCCAACTTTAATAGAAAAAGTTAAGGTTGCTCAAGCCACCGACCCGGAGCTGATGCGTATGAAGAAGAAAGTACAAGAAGGAGCTATTCAAGAAGCGAGAATTGATGAAGAAGGAATACTTCGAGTCCACTCTAGACTTTGTGTTCCTAACGACTCTGATTTGAAGTACAAGATTATGATGGAGGCACACAATACACCATTTGTAATCCATCCTCGAAGTACTAAAATGTATCGTGATCTTGACATACATTTTGGTGGAACAATATGAAGAGAGAGATTGCAAAGTTTATCTCAATGTGTTTAACTTGTCAACGTGTAAAGGCGGAGCATCTAGTACCTAAGGGTCCGTTGCAACCACTTGAGATTCCGAAATGGAAGTGGGAACACATTACCATGGATTTCGTTCATTGGGTCTTCCTACGGTTTCTCAGGCATCAATGCTATTTGGGTTATTGTTGATAGATTAACCAAGTCCGCTTTCATTTCTTGCCGACACGAGAGACTTATTCACTTGAACGTCTTGCTAGTATGTACGTGACGTGAATGAGATTGTGAGGTTGCATGGCATGCCCTGTATCCATAGTTTCGGATCGTGACCCAAGATTCACTTCAAGATTTTGGGTTAGCTTGCAAAAAGCTATGGGCACGGATTTACGATTGATTCAGCAGATACCATCCTCAAAGCGGACGGACAATCGAAAAGGACTATTCAAACTCTTGAAGATTTAATAAGACTCGTGTCCTAGACTTCAAGGGCGATTGGGATAAGTATTTACCATTGGTAGAATTCTCCTACAACAACAAGATTATCGTGCAAGTATAGGTGTGGCTCCATTTGAAGCATTATATGGATGAAAGTGTCGCTCTCCGAGTATGTTGGGACGAGGTGGGTGAAGCAACATTGTTAGGACCGAGAGTTAGTACGTATGACTACGGAAAAGATCCAAATGATTCGACAACGATACAAACCAAGACAAGATCGATAAAAGAGTTATGCGGATCTTCATCGAAAGGACGTGGAATTTAGTGTGGGGATCATGTATTGTCATGAGTTGCTCCATGGAAGGAGTTACAAGATTTGGGAAGAGAGGAAAGCTCAATCCATGATTTATTGGTCCATTTCAAATTCTTGACCGAGTAAGAAATGTAGCCTATAGACTCGCGTTACCTCGAGTATGTCTCGTGTTCATAATGTGTTTCACATATATCATTTCGTAAATATGTGAAAGACCCAAACCACGTTATTGAGTTAGAACCCAGGACTAGATAGTAGAAGACTTAACGTATGAGGAGGTACTGCCAAGATTTTAGATAGGAAGGAGCATGTCCCACGCCAAGAAAGCTCATACCACAAGTTAAAGTTTTGTGGAGGAATCATGCTATAGAGGAAATGACCGGGAATGGAAACGGAAATGAAAGCGAGGTATCCTCACCTTTTCAAACACAGTATCGACGCCAATTTCGAGGGACGAAATTTCATAAGGAGGGAGGTTGTAAGACCCCAACTTATTATTAATGAAATTTAATTTTCTCTATTTATTATTTTGAAATAGTAAGGGTTGATTTGATTAATGTGGATAGTTAAGGGTAAAATACGCAAATACTTCAAAATAAGCAAGTGGTTATAAAATATTCATTGTTGTCGGGGAATATTCGTTTGGTCGTGGAATATTCGTACTGTCGGAGAATATTCGTACGACGGCGCAGCCATGTGTGGGCCCCATAACGGAAAGCGATTGGATGAAGAAAACGACAAATATAAGTTGTTTAAAAAATAATAACAGTAGTTATTCACAATTAATACTGTTAAAATACTCGGTGGTTAAAACACAGTAGCACACGGTATTGCACCAATTATTGATTCTTACGTAAGAAGGCACTACTCAATAATGGTTACAGTAATTACTGTTCAGTATTTTATTGATTTAATAATTGCTGCGTTGATATTTTATATTGCTGTTGTTTCAATAATTGTCATTACATAGTATTTTTCATTATCGAAGCAATAATTCATATTATCTGAATAATATTATTAGATAACATTATTGGCAATGTCTAGAAAGTTCTGTCTAAGGAGAGGTTTGGTCACCTAATCGGCGCCAAGAAGGAGAAATTCTTATTGGAAAGCCCCTCTTTCCTCAGAACCGCCGGTTGTCAATATTGTGATTCGTAATATTATTTGTGAATAATTAATTATTGATTCATATGATGAGGAAAATATTGATTTTATGTGGATATAGATGGAGAAAATTTTTAATGTGACAATTGTTGAAAATTGAAATTTTATCTTTTCTCGATAAAATAATTATTTAAATATATTATTATATTTTAATAATATAATAATGGTGATATTTTTATAACGAATGTGGGATATATGAGTATACGAGGAGGAAGAGTATTTTTGTTGCAATAAATGTTTAAAACATGTTAAACATGTCAGTGGACCCCATTTATTGACTAAAATTTGATTATAGCCTGTAAAATCCCCCGTTTGTGGATTTCGGTCAATTTTTGTTTGGAATTTGGAAAAACTTTCTTCTGCAAAGTTGTAGAGAATTGAATTTCCTATAAAAATTCGTGAGATTTGAATTTTCTGATAGAAGGGCTATTTATTATGAATTATTGAAGTTTCGAAGCTCCGAAATAATTGATTTTTGGAAGTTTAAAATATTTTAAATAATAAAAACGTTTTTTGTTTATTTTGTGGGCTACAACATGTGCATAATGAGCTGAGATCAGATCTAGGAAGGTGGGCGTAGAAATCTTAATATATATATTAATATTATATTAAATTTTCTGCTTTGGTGTTCTAAGCATTTTCCTATAAATAGGGTGCTTAGGTTAGAATTAAAATCACACCGTAAACTCAAGTTTTCTCTCTATATTATCGAGCGTATTCTTGTGAGTATTTTGAGTATACTTTGAGTATTGTTAGACAGTGCAAGTTCCCTTCAGACTATACCCGGTATTCCACTAGAAGTACTAATCTTTCGAGGTAAAGGATGTTATTTTCTTCTCAAATGATATTATTTCTTCAATATCATTATGCTGAAATATTGGTTGGAACTTTTTATCAAATTTGGAACTTTTTCATGTCGGGGTTACTATTCATGAGTTACTATTCACGAGTTACTATTCATGAGTTACTATTCACGAGTTACTATTCACGAGTACTATTCATGAAGCGTGAAGATGTTTTTTTGTAGAATTTCTATCTTTTGGTGTCGGAGTTACTATTCACGTATCAAGACTATTCACGATACTCTGACTATTCAATTTAAAAAATAAAATTTCTTCTCTTTGTCCAAAATATCTATTCTGGATACTAGCTTTGATTGTATCCATGTTTTGATCATTCTTGAATTTTACACCACTGTGATTATTTTTGAGGTATTTTTGGACATGGATAAAACAAAGTACGAATCCTTAATCCTTAATCTTTTTCATTTTGTTTCCTTTGGATTCGCTTTTAAAAATATTTTTCATCATCCTCGGTCTTCAATGATGATATTATTGAATATCTTTGGGCCTGTAGTGTAAAGATGAATGATTTTCGAAGAATATCTTTAGTCAGTAGTGCAAAGATGAGCAGTGTTTAGATGAACATGAACATTAATCGATGAATATCTTTGGCTGTAGTGCAAAGATGAATATTTGATTCCGGATGTATATTGATTGATGTTGTGGATAAAAGATAGACGATGAACTTTTAAATTCATACATAGAAGATAGTAGTTTGCATTCTCTACTTAACTCTTCTAATGAATTATTATTTTCATTGCGAATATTGATTTAAAATTTGTTGTCTATTGTATTCTATTAGATTTTTTCCGTTGAAGACTAACGGTAATTTGTTGTATATTATCTTAGTCATAATATTCTTTACTGGGCTAGTTGAGCTCACCCTTTTCCTTTTTGTTTCATTTTTCTTCTCAAGAGGCGAAAATATAGCGAAAGTACGAGTCGTCAGGTATGGAATGAAGGTTTTAGAAAGAATTGTTTAGTAGTCCTCACCATTTTTGTAAAATAATGTATCAATAAATGTGATGAGGATTTATTTGAGTATAGATATTGTCTGCAGAAGATAATATTTGTATTCAAACTCACAGCTTTTCTGATTGTAATAATAAAGTTGTAGTTGTTTACATACATGTATTGACAACTCGTAATAGGTGATGTATACCTATTTTGGGGCGCCACACTTACTATCACTAAAGGATATATGCATGCAGACTTATTAATTTTAATTAATTAAATTTCTAAAAATCATTTAAAAATAATAAATAAATTTATAAAATTATAAAATCAATTTTAAAAATTATTTTAAGTTATAAAATTAACTTTTAATAATTTGACATATTTTCCATAAATGTTAGTAATTATTGAATATTATTGATATTTAATTTATTTAATAAATGCATTAAATAAATTAATTAAAATGATTTTATTATATTAAAAATCATTTTAAATGATAATAAGGTATTTAAAATATTCAAGTTATAAAATGTAACTTTTAATATTTTAAAGAAATTTCATTAATTATTTAATATTAATGATATTAGATTTATTTAATAATTATATTAAATAAATTAGTTTAAAAATTATTTTAATATTATAAAAATCATTTTAAATGAAAATAAAGAGTTTAAAGATATTCTAAGTTATAAAATATAACTTTTAATATTTTAAGATAAATTTCATTAATTATTTAATATTAATGATATTAGATTTATTTAATAATAATATTAAATAAATAATTTAAAAATGGTTTTATTGATTGAAAAATAATATTAATGAATAAACTTTTATCATGATAAAAGTTTATTCATTAATATTAAATAAATTATTTTGGTACAATATTATTCTTGAATTTTACTCTACAAAAAGCGGTATTATGTTGTGATTTGACGTTATTGATTTTCGGATAAATTAAATTATATATCTTTAAAATTTATCCTTGAACTTGTTTTATTGAATTCTTATATCATTGTCATCATCCTCATGTTTATATTATGTTGAAAGTCATCTGTGGCCTGTAGTGCATAGATGGAATTGATATGATTATGACAAGGGATTATTCGGTATAATCATGATCGTAATATTATAAATGATGTGGTAAAAGTTCTCATTGGCCTGTAGTGCATTGATGGACAGTTGTTGGCATGATCATGACCATTGATGAATACACGAGTATCCTTGGCTCGTAGTGCATGGATAATTTATGGTCGTGATACCAAAGAATATCCTTGGCTGTAGTGTAGGGGTGATTCGATGATGTGGATTATTTATTAAGCTGAGTCTCAACGATAAAAGTGATGAAAACCTTTTAAATCATAGAAGATAGTAGATATCATGCTCAACTTGACTCTTCTAATGGATTGCTTGTTCCACTATATTTTATCAGTTTATCACTGTTGAAGGATAACGATAATTTATTCTGCATTATCTTAGTCATAATATTTCTTACTGGGCTAGTTGAGGTCACCCTTTTGCTTTTATTGTTCTCTTCATGAAATGAAAATATAGATGGGACTAGTCGGGGAACGGAGTGACGGTCCAGGTGATAACATTAGTAGTCCTCACTATTCTGTGAAATAGTGTGATAATAAATATATTAAGAACTCCATTTGAGTTTGAATACTGTCTAGCTAGAAGATAATATTCGTATTAGAACTCTCAGTTTATGTTTTGTCATATTTTACACGACAGTTATATTATTAAGTTGTATTTGAATTTTGTACCATATATTTGGTGACTCAAGATGTGTGATGTATACCTATTTTGGGGCGTCACAGTTAGAATCTGAAGAGGTATCATCATCTCTTCGACATACCAGGTATGTACATAAATTTCGAGGGCGAAATTTCATAAGGAGGGGAGATTGTGAGATCCTGAATTTTATGAAATGAAAGTATTCAATTTTCTTATAATTATTATTTTATTTAGTAAATGGTTAAATTGAGAAAGGGTTAATGTTAAGGGTGATATGTTAAAATTTTACAAAGTACGCAAGTTGATATAAAATATTCGTTGTGTCGGGGAATATTCGATTGGTCGAGGAATATTCGTTTTAACAGGGAATATTTGTACGACGGCATAATCATTGGTGGACCCCACAACGAAAGTATTGTCGTAGTTACAAAATGACAGAAATATCTTTTTATAAAATAACGGCGGAAGTTTTATCGTTAAACTGTTGAACTACCCGGTAGTAAAAGTACAGTAATACGCGTGGTTGCATAGTAGCACACAGTATTGATTATTGATGCTTACGTGAGAAGTCATTCAGTTATACTCAATTATTGCTACATTAATTTCTACATAATATCTCTCATATTATTGATTCAATTATTGTCACAGTATCATCTGCATAATATTTATTATTATTAAATCAATACTTGAGACGACAAAGTTATTCATATTATTATTTGCGATATTGACGATGTCTAGAAAGTTCTGTTGAGGAGAGGTTTGGTCACCTAATTGCGCGCTAATAGGGAGAAATCCTTATTGGAAAGCCCCCTCTTTTTTGGGAATGATCTGGTTGTTAAATATTGTAAGTTATAATATTAATGATGAATACGTTCGTGTTGATTAAAGATAAAATTGATATTTTTATTGTGTTGGGATTATTAGTGTTAGTGGAAATCAGCATCTATTCCGATAATAATTGATGTCTGGAGGTTATATTGACCAATCTGGTAATTAATCGGATAAATAAGCAATTAATTACTATTAATTCACATGCTTATAACTATGTGTTCACATGTGTACTATTGATTCACATGTATGTACTATTAGGGGAGGTGATGCAAGATTGATAATACTTGCAAGACTAAATTAAAAATGGAGGTATAGATGAAGGTACTATACTATAATTATTTTTTTTCACATGTATAGAACTATTGAGTCACGTTATTGTACTATTGATTCACATGATATACTATTAGGGGAGGTGGTGCAAGTTTGATAATACTTGCAGGACTATATTAAAAATGAAAGAAAAGATGAAGGTATTATACTGTAATATTTCGAGCCCCAAAACCTTCAATTATCAAAACTATATTTTCCTATAAATAGAAGCTCAATCTTCCTTCATTCTTACCAATTCACTAAGACTCACAAGAGCAATTATAGAGAGAGAAGCTATAGAGAGAAAGAAGAAGAGTAGTCTGTTACTTCACTCATAGAAATGGTATCGTGAAGCACCGAGTTCGGGTTTCAAGTACCCGAGTTTGGGGGCTTTATAATTGCTATTAATTCACATGCTTATAACTATTTGTTCACATGTGTGTACTATTGATTCACATGCATGTACTATTAGGGGAAGTGATGCAAGATTGATAATACTTGCATGGCTAAATTAAAAATGGAGGTATAGATGAAGGTACTATACTATAATTATTTTTTCACATGTATAAAACTATTGAGTCACATGATTGTACTATTGATTCACATGATGTACTATTAGGGGAGGTGGTGCAAGTTTGATAATACTTGCAGGATTAAATTAAAAATGAAGGAAAAGATGAAGGTAGTATACTGTAATATTTTGAGCCCCAAAATGTGCAATTATCGAAACTATGTTTTTCTATAAATAGAAGCTCAATCTTCCTTCATTCTTACCAATTCACTAAGACTCACAAGAGCAATTATAGAGAGAGAAGCTATAGAGAGAAAGAAGAAGAGTTGTCTGTTACTTTACTATTCCAGTATCCAGTCTTCTTCTAAGGTAAGGGGTATTATTTATTTCATATTCTGAAGAGATATTATTTTTCGTATTCGTATGAATATTATTTTCGTTCAATATTCGTAAGGAATATAATCTTCTTTCAATATTCGTAGGAATATTATTTTCGTTCAACAGTCGTAAGGGGTTTTATTTCTTTCGTATTCTAAAGAGAGTTATTTTCTTTCAATACTTGTAAGAGTTGTTACTCCATTCTTTATTATTACATTGAATAACTTTATTTCACGGACTCTGCGCATGGATGGTGAAATTCTTCTGTTATTCCATTCTTTATTATTCTGTTGGAATAACCTATCTATGAGGACTACCGCATGCATGGTGAAATTCTTCTGTTAATCCATTCTTTATTATTCTGTTGGAATAACCTGTCTACGCGGACTACCACATGCATGGTGAATGACTCTTCGTATTCATTCTTTATTAAATTGTGGAAATGATCTGTGTACGTGGATTATCGCATTGCGGATTAAAATCCATTTGCAGTTTCGTATATTCTATTATACTCGTATGAGATATTCTTTCTTTTGTACTCGTCATGGAATATCGTTTTCTTTTGTATTTTCCTTTCATGGGTACTATTCACGTATACGACACTATTCATGTATACCGTACTATTTATGAATACGGGTACTATTCACAAAGCACTATTCATGAAGTACTATTCACGAGTACTATTCATAAAGTACTATTCATGGGGTACTATTCTCGAAGTACTATTCATGACAAAAATTGATTTCTTTTCGGTCCAAATCATTTTTGATACAATATCATTCTTGAATTTTACTTCACAAAGCAGTATCTTGTTGACAATTTGGATATTTTTAAACTCTGGATAAATTTAAAGTCTTTAATATTTATCCTTGATTTCGTTTGATTAATGCTTATATCATTGTAATCATCCTCATGCTTATATTATGATGAAAGTCATCTTTGGCTTACGTGGATAGATGGAATGTTGATTGGTATGATTATAACCAAGGATCATACGGTATAATCATGACCAGTAATGTTACAAATGATGTGGTAAAAGTCATCATTGGCCCGTAGTGCATTGATGGACAGTTATTGGTATAATTATGACTAGGGATTATTCGGTATAATCATGACCATTGATGATTACATGAATATCCTTGGCCCGTAGTGTAGGGATGACTCGATGATTTGGTTTATTTATTAAGCTGAGTCTCAGCGATAAAGTCGATGAAAAACTTTTTAAATCATTGAAGATAGTAGATATCATGCTCTACTTGACTCTTCGCATGGATTGCTTATTCCGCTACAGTTGTTGATCTAAAACTTGTTGTCTATTGTATTCTATTAGTTGTTATACTATTGAAGGCTAAATATAATTTATTCTGCATTATCTTAGTCATAATATTTCTTACTGGGCTAGTTGAGCTCACCCTTTTCTTTCACCGTTCTCTTCAGGAAATGAGAATATAGCTGGCACTGGTCGGGGAATGGATTGACGATCCAGATGGTTGTTTTAGTAGTCATCACTATTCTGTGAAATAGTGTGATAACAAATGTAATGAGGACTCCATTGAGAGTGGATATTGTCTAGAAGGCAATATTCTTGTTTAAACTCTAAGCTATGTTTTTTTGTATATTACCCGATAGTTGTATTATTAAGTTATATTTGATTTATGTACCACGTATTTGGTGACTCAAGATTGGTGATGTATACCTATTTTAGCAGCGTCACAATGAGTATATTTCTATTTCGTGGGTAGGAATCTCTTTGTCCCTTTCATCATATCTACTTCACAAATGTATAATGAATTTGGTACTGATGGTGTAACAATTGAATGACTTTTAGTACAATGTTTATCGCATTAAAGGTGGACGCATTATTATAACAAAATCAATATATTTATAAATGTAATTGATATGTTATGGAAAAATATATTGAAAAGTTTATATAAAAAGAACTTACTATAAAAAATAATATATTTTTTCATTGCAATTTTAACAAATTATACAATTTATTATTGAAACTAGCCTGTACATTGCACGGGCTATCAACTAATATTGTTAAATCCATCTCTCTTCTTTTTTATTTCTATCTCACATATTCTCCATTCCCTTATATTTTCTTCCACATATTTATTGAGTTAGAACTGTAAATTTCCCTCTAAGACACGTATTATGTGAAATATTTGTATTAGAGCAAGTTTAATGCTAAGCACACAAAACACTATATCAGTAAAATTAGGTTTAAATTTGAAAATTGATATGGCTTATTTACTATCTCCTAGTTTGATACTATGCTTAAAGATCAATATGATTCCTCTGAGGCAATTCATTTGGATTTCATACTGACTGATGTGGATTCACAGGCATGTAGAGTAGAAAATATTTTATTTAGTTTTTGTATTTCTGCTTAATTTGTTGCTTGAGAAAAAGTAACAGTTTAACTTTGGGAGTATTTGATAAGTAGGTTGTATACCTAATTATTGGATGCTAACTTACTATAATTGTTGTTTAATATCAGTTATTTTAGTTACTTTTCATGTATTTCTTCTCGTTTTGTAGGTTTCACGTTCAAAAACTCGCTCGATGAAATCTTTTGACAAAAATGGCATAACATCTATAAAGACTGATGTGTGGAAGCACAAGAGATGTGGCATGTGGAGAGGGAGAGGTAATAAGTATGGATTGTGTGGATTGAAGTATAGAACACAACATCAGATGAATTCAAGAAATATAGCAAAGCACAGTTGTGCTCGTTTTACAAAGGAGGGTCACACACAAGACCTAAGCTTTCAAAGAAGTTGCTCACTGGCCAAGAATCGCATGGCGCCCCCAAAATAAGAATACATCACCTATTCTGAGTCGCCAAAAATATGGTACAGAATACAAATACAATCTTTAATATACAACAAAAGAGCTATGAGTTTTAATACAAATATTATCTTCTAGACAATATCCACACTCAGAATAAGTCCTCATTACATTTATTGTCACACTATTTAACAGAATAGTGAGGACTACTAATACTATCATCTGGACCGTCACTCCGTTCCCCGACTAGTCCCGGCTACGTTCTCATTTCTCAAGAGAATAAGTGAAAGAAAGGGTGAGTTCAACTAGCCCAGTAAGAAATATTATGACTAAGATAATGCAGAATAAATTATCATTAGCCTTCAACAATGTTAAACTGATTAAATATAATAGACATCAAGTTTAACTACAGTGGAACAAGCAATCCATTAAAACAGTCAAGTAGAGAATAAAATCTACTATGTTTTATGATTTTAAAAAAAGTTTTTCATCACTTTTATCGTTGGGACTCAGCTTAATAAATAATCCACATCATCCCTGCACTACGACCAAGGATATTCATTAGTATCACAACCACAAATTATCCATGCACTACGAGCCAAGGATATTCGTGTATTCCTCAATGGTCATGATCATGCCAACAACTGTCCATGAACGCACTACGGGCCAATGGGGACTTTTACCACATCATTTGTAACATTACAGTCATGATTACACCGAATAATCCCTGGTCATAATCATACCAAGTCAATCCATACACTACAAGCCACAGATGACTTTCAAAAAAAATATAAACATATGGATGATGACAATGATATAAGAATTCAATAAAACAAGTTGTTCAAGAATTAATTTATTCAAGAACTAATAAGTCCAAATTGTCAACATGATACTTCTTTGTAGAGTAAAATTCAAGAATGCTCAGAAGAATATTTCCATGAAAAGATACTGAATAAAGCGCAAATATCAAGGATATTCCACTAATTTCATGGAGTATTAAAGTCAAAACTTTAACCAACTGAGTATAATAAAGAATTGAATAACAAAAGAAATCACCATGCATGCGGTACTTCAGATGATAAAGTTATTCCAATGTAATAATAAATAACGGAACTGTGTCAAAGCGTAATACGACCAATGTGATATTCCAATGTAATAATAAAGAATGGAATAACAACAAAAATCACCACGCACGCGCAGACATCGCATCGACAAAGTTATTCCAACATAATAATAAATAACGGAACTGTGTCAAAGTAAATTCATGCGCATGCATGGATGTTCCAATAGAATAATAAAGAATGGAATAACAATGTAAATCACCATGCATACGGTGCCAGATAGATAAGTTATTCCAATGAATAATAAATAATCGGAACCAGGTCCGGCGTAAGAAAACGCATACGATGAGGATATTTCATTTCAATGTAATAATAAAGAATGGAATAATGTAAGTTCTCTTCATGAATATGAAAAATAATACCCCTTACGAAAGTACAACAAATAATATCCCTTACCGTAAAAGAAGAGTATTTCGACTGGTAGGGCGAGGATATTCTTTAAGAAAACTTGCACTACGCTGAAAGTTTCTTAAAACTCTAAAGAAATCCACTTAAGATTATAGAATAGAATTATCTAGATTTTTGGTGTGATTTCAACTCTAACTAAACATCCTATTTATAGGAAAATAGAAAGGATACTATGCAATACAATATATAAAAATAAAATATAATATATATTATATTATATATATACAAATGCTCATCATAAATTCACGGGATGCATTCTCGTGATCACCTCTCTGCCAAAATTTCAAACCTGCAAATATATATATATATACTAGTACTCCTTCCCGTGCCAAATTACCAACTTCTTCTCTCTTTTTTTCTCCACCAAAGTCCACTATCACCAATTATATATATATATTTATTTATTAACACATGTTTATATATATATATATATGTGTGTGTGTGTGTGTGTGTGTGTGTATTATATACAACTCCCTCCCGACCATTCCATTACTCTCTCCCCCACCCCTTTTTAGCAACTTCCATAATACATATATAATATAACCACACCCACCTAAAATCACCACCAACCAAATCACCACCCACCACACCCATTATAAATATAATACTTATATATATATATATATATATATATATATATATATATATATATTCACACACAATTTTTACTTTCCCACCCACACATCACTTTCACTATACTCTTACACATTTTACTATCACACACACACACCTCACACCTTTCACTATCACACACACACATATCTTACACTCATCACTTTCATACTATCAATTTTCCACCATTTTTCACCAACACACACATTATATATATACACACATATATATATATATATATATATATATATATATATATATATATATATATATATATATATATATATATAAACACATCACATATTTATATATAAATTTCCTCTCCTTTACGTATACTCCCTCCCACCCCCATTTCCAAAATCAGTTTTCAACACATATGGGCCCCACATGTGGCCCCCACTTGTGGGCCCCACCTTAAAATAATTTTCTACCTATTTTTTTGAAAAATAGGTAAATGGGGATCCAAATAATAGGCAAAATTCTATAAAAAAAAATCATCTTAATAATTTTAACAACATTTATCACCTTTATTATAATTCACAATATTAATCGACCAGGTCGTTCCCAAGAAAGAGGGGGCTTTCCAATAAGAATTTCTCCCTATTGGCGCACAATTAGGTGACCAAACCTCTCCTTGATAGAACTTCTAGACATCGTTAATATTGCAAATAATAATATTAATAATTCCGTCATCTCAATTATTGATTTAATAATATATAAAATATCGACAATAATTGAATCAAATAACATGAGATACTATGCAACAATTATTGAATCAATAAATTGAACAAAACCCGAGTGACTTCTCACGTAAGCATCAATAATCAATACCGCAGTGCTACTACTAATGTAACCACGCCAGACATCGCATTACTTTTACTACAGTAGTAGTTCAACAAGATAATTGGTAAAACTTCCGTCGTTATTTTCATAAAAATATTTTTGTCGTTTTCTCAATCCGACAATAATTCTATTGTGGGGTCCACCAATGATTGTGTCGTTGTACGAATATTCCCTACTAAAATGAATATTCCCCGACCAATCGAATATAATACAACAACTTGCATACTTTGCAAAATTTATAAATACTACCCACAACTATAACATTATAACAAATCCACACCTTAATATTAAAAAAAATATTTCGAGAAAAATTAAATCTTTATTCATAAAATTTGGGGTTTCACAATCTCCCTTCCTTATGAAATTTTGCCCTCGAAATTTATGTACGTACCTGATATGCCGAACAGATGAGGATACCTTGTCAGACTCTAAATAACCTTTGAGCGTATAACCTTTGAGTGTTTAATACGATCCTTCTTATCCAAGATTTTAACAGTTACATCTTCATACGTTAAATTATCCGCTATCTCGTCCGGTTCTAAATCAATAATGTGGTTCAGATCATCCACATATTTACGTAACATCGGTACGTGATAAACGTTATGAACACACAATATATTTGGCGGTAAAACGAGTCTATAGGCCACAGTTCCTACATGATCGAGGATTTCAAATGGGCCAATTAAAATTGAGGGTTGAGATTTCCTCTCTTCAGCAACTCTTGCTATTTAAAATAACGTCCTCTTGAACCTTCTTCTTCATGTTCATCATCACTCAAGAGCACGTAGCTTGAGCACTTTTAACTTTTATCGATTAAAGTCGGTTCCAATCATATATTCGTTATCTTCACATATGTTCGTATATTCTCACTTGTAAACGCATACGATCTTCTACTCAACGCGTTAGCTTCCACGTTCGCTTTTCCACGATGGTATTGAATGGTACGATCGTAATCTTTAACAGCTCGAGCCAACGTCTTTGGCGTATGTTACGTTTGTTTTAGTTGAAGAAATATTTAAGCGTTTTAGAAATGGGTTTTCATCTTTGGGTCAATACAAAATTTGATTTCACACGCCTGGGGTAGGCTAAGAAGTCTTCAAGAATACGCTAGGAAATTTATTAACAATAGAAATATCATTCAAAACTGTGACTCTCATCCAAGACTTGGATAACACGTCACATTGATACCTATCAACTTGTCATCGTCATTCACGACGTCACCTTACAAAAAGTCTGGATTCGGTGTATTCAACACAAGGAAGTCAACAGATAAGGCTCGAGGCTCTTTACTTATGGCTTGATATGACAATGATTGACTTTAGTGGTTTGGTTGCTTGAATTTGTATAACAGGTTGGTTAGGAATATAAAATCTAACAACCTTACGAAAAGCATGATGAGAAGTTAACCAATCGATTTTTTTTAAAAAATTACATCAAAGACAAGTATTTTCAAAGAGATAAGATCGATAGGTAACGTGAAAGTGTCGATTTTAATTAAACAAGATTTATAAACAGTGGATGTAATGAAGGTTTCTCCTAATAAAGTTTTAACAGATAAGTTGAAGTCTAATTTCTCTAAAGCCAAGTTCAAACGTTGAACACAACTAGGTGAAATATAAGAGTGGGTAGAACCGGTATCGAATAAGGTATAAACTTCGCAAGAGTTTATGATTAGCTTACCCGTGATAACTTCATTTGGGTTCCTCACTTGTTGGGAAGTTATGACAACCGCTCTCCCTTGAACTACCCGGCTTTGACTCGCCTGGGGCAGCATTTGGTGTCATCACTACCGTTAGAATTAACTTTTCTATAGGACATATTCCACCCTCAACTGCTTCTTCGTACTCCTGATTCATGATCTGAGTCATCAATCTTCGATCCATATCGAATTTAGATTGACCACTCTGTACAGGGTAATTCAAAACTCGATGTTGGGTTCTCCCAATTGCTATCAAAAAAGGGAAATACACATCATCCATTTTAGCCTTTTTGGATCGGACGTCTCTTTCTACAATATCAAAATGTCATGCGGCTTTTACCCATGCATCCTTCATTCTCACTCGTTCAGTTGTTTATTCTTTCAGCTGACCCTTGATATTTGAATTCTCAGATTCCAACTTTAATATTTTACACTCTGCCAAAGAGTGCTTCTGTTCAAGCATCACATATCGGGCAACACAATTTTGAATTGTTGCATCCCTTTGTTCCACGACCGCTTGCCGTTCTTCAACCTGTTCTTCTAACTCACGAATACAATCTTGCAGTTCTACATTTTAATCAAAAATTTCTTCTAATAAATTCTCCTCAGGTTCCTCTTCTTCCTTAGGTTCCTCTTCTTCCTCACTCTCAGCTGCTACCTCTGCAACCAGCTCGGGAACAACTATTAGTTCTTCACTCACCACGTATATATCTCTAATTTCTTCTTCGTCTGACATCACATTAACCTGGTTAGTGATTAAAGGTGTCTCAACGGTCTCATTCACTCCATTGCTAACATTTTTAGCTGCCATTTTCAAACACTGCCACAAAACAAGGGTTAATTAAAGAAATTGACATGCCATATAATATCCCTATATTCTGACCGACCAATTAAATAATAAATAAACTTAGGTAGGTCATACTAGCGAAGGAATTCCCCGTCTCTCCCCTCCTAGTTCTTGTCTCACATCTCAGCCAGTGATCATATCCCGAAGCTTTGATACCAACTGTGACGCCCCCAAAATAAGTATACATCACCTATTCTGAGTTACCAAAAACATGGTACATAATACAAATACAATCTTTAATATACAACAAAAGAGCTGTGAGTTTTAATACAAATATTGTCTTATAGACAATATCCACACTCAGAATAAGCTCTCATTACATTTATTGTCACACTATTTAAAAGAATAGTGAGAACTACTAATACTATCATCTGGACCGTCACTCGCGCTCCCCGACTAGTCCCGCCACGTTCCCATTTTTCAAGAGAACAATGAAAGAAAGGGTGAGCTCAACTAGCCTGAAGAAGAAATATTATGACTAATATAATGCGTAATAAATTATCATTAGCCTTCAACAATGTTAAACCGATAAAATACAATAGACATCAAGTTTAATCAGAAGCGAACAAGCAATCCATTAAAAGAGTCAAAGTAGAATAAAACCTACTATATCTTTTATGATTTTAAAAAGTTTTTCATCACTTTTATCATTGGACTCACCTTAATAAATAATCCACATCATCCTGCAGACTACTACCAAGGATATTCATTAGTATCACAATCACAAATTATCCATGCACTATGGGCCAAGGATATTCGTATTCATCAATGGTCATGATCATGCCAACAATCGTCCATCAATGCACTACGGGCCAATGAGGACTTTACCACATCATTTGTAACATTACGATCATGATTATACCGAATAATCCTCGGTCATAATCATACCAAGTCCATCCATGCACTACTGAAGCCACGTATGACTTTCAAAAAAATATAAACATGAGGATGATGGCAATGATATAAGAATTCAATAAAACAAGTTCAAGAATTAATTTATTCAGAACTAATAAGCCCAAAATTGTCAACATGATACTTCTTTGTAGAGTAAAATTCAAGAATGCTCGGAAGAATATTTTCATGAAAAGATCTTTGGATGAAGCGCAAATATCATGGATATTCCACTAATTTCATGGAGTATATAAGTCAAAACTTTAACCAATGAGTATAATAAAGAATGGAATAACAAAAGAAATCACCATGCATGCGGTACTTGCATAGATAAGTTATTCCAATAGAATAATAAATAACGGAACCGGTCGGCGTAACGCATGACCGGCATGTGATATTCCAATGTAATAATAAAGAATGGAATAACAGCGTAAATCAACATGCATGCGGTATATGTCGCGATGACATGTTATTCCAACAGTAATAATAAATAACGGAACCCGGTCAAGGTAAAATTAACAGATAGGATGTTCAAACAGAATAATAAAGAATGAAATAACAATGTAAATCACCGTGCATGCGGTGCTTAGCATGTAATAATAATCAAGTTATTCAAACCGAATAATAAATAACGGAACCGAATTAGAGTAAAACATGAACAAGATATTCAAATGTAATAATAAAGAATGGAATAATGAAGTTCTCTTCATTAATATGAAAAAAATAATAACCCCTTACGAGTACAACAAATAATATCCCTTACCGTAAAAGAAGAGTATTCCGATTGGTAGGGCGAGGATATTCTTTAAGAAAACTTGCACTACGCTCAAAGTTTCTTAAAACTCTAAAGAAATCCGCTCAAGATTATAGAATAGAATTCTCTGGATTTCTGGCGTGATTTCAATTCTAACTAAGCATCCTATTTATAGGAAAATAGAAAGGATACTATGCAATAAAATATATAAAAATAAAATAAATAAAATATATTATATATATATATATTATATATTATATATATATACACATGCTCATTATAAATTCACGAGATGCATTCCCGTGTGATCACCTCTCTGCCAAAATTTCAAACTTGCAAAATATATATATATATATATATATATATATATATATATATATATATATATATATATATATATATATACTAGTACTCCTTCCCCGTGCCAAATTATCAACTTCTTCTCTCTTTTTTTATCCACCAAAGTCCACTATCACCAATTATATATATATAAAAATACTTCCCTCCTAATCATCACACACACACACACACATATATATATGTATATATATATATATATATATATATATATATATATATATAACTCCTCCCTCCCTCCCAGAGACCATTCCATTTCTCTTTTCCCCACCCTTTTTTGGCAACTTCCATAATACATATATAATATAACCACACCCACCAAAATCACCACCAACCAAATCACCACCCACCACACCCATTATAAATATAATACTTATATATATATAAATATATATTCACACACAATTTTTACTTTCCCACCCACACATCACTTTCACTATACTCTTATACATTTCACTATCACACACACACACACACCTCACACCTTTCACTATCACACACACACACACACATATCTAACACCCATCACTTTCATACTATCACTTTTCCACAATTTTCCACTCACACACACATTATATATATACACACAGACATATATATATATATATATATAAACACATAACATACTTATATATAAATTCCCTCCCCTTTACGTATACCCCCTCCCACCCCCATTTCTAAAATCAGTTTTCAACACATATGGGCCCCACTTGTGGCCCCCACTTGTGGGCCCCACCTTAAAATAATTTTCTACCGATTATTTTGAAAAATGGGTAAATGGGGATCCAAATAATAAGCAAAATTTCATAAAAAAAAAATCATCTTAATAATTTTAACAACATTTATCACCTTTATTATAATTCACAATATTAATCGACCAAGTCATTCCTAGGAAAGAGATGGCTTTCCAATAAGGATTTCTCCCCGTTGGCGCGCAATTAGGTGACCAAACCTCTCCTTGGCAGAACTTCTAGACATCGTTAGTATTGCAAATAATAATATTAATAATTCCGTCATCTCAATTATTGATTTAATAATATATAAAATATCGACAATAATTGAATAAAACTTAGTGACTTCTCACGTAAGCATCAATAATCAATACCGTGTGCAACCACGCATATTACTGTACTTTTACTACCGAGTAGTTCAACAGTATTAACGGTAAAACTTCTGCCGTTATTTTCATAAAAATATTTTTGTCGTTTTCTCAATCTGACAATAATTCCGTTGTGGGGTCCACCAATGATTGTGCCGTTGTACGAATATTCCCTGCTAAAACGAATATTCCCTGACCAATCGAATATAATACAACAACTTGCATACTTTGCAAAATTTATAAATACTACCTACAACTATAACATTATAACAAATCCACACCTTAATATTAAAAAAAATATTTCGAGAAAAAATAAATCTTTATTCATAAAATTTGTGGTTTCACAGCTGCGCCCAGACTAAGCACAAATCCGACAATTCTTATTAGATAATTCTCCGTGGGATCGACACTCTACTTACTCTTTATTACTTGTTGACCGTGTACACTTGCACACATATATTGATCGCGAAATACGACAAACATAGTTCCATACCATGTACACTTGCACTTGCACGCATAGCTAACTGATTTGATATAGAGTTCCCGCACTGCAAGTGAACTCAGCGGTCGCACGGTTCGACAGTTAAAGGTTTACATGTTTTGGTTTGAAGCTGGTTTTAGCAGATATGAGGATTACGTCGTCCCCGCCATGGGCGAGTAGGAGATGTTGAATTTTGGGTATCCAAATGGGGCACCCATGGAGGGTCCGACCCATTTAGTTTTATCAGTTAACCTATCCAATTAACCAAGTTAGTAAGTCATTTAATTTATAAACGTTATGTGATTAGGAGTTGGAGGTTTTACAAGGAAGTGGTTCAACCGCTTCGGCTTTTTATATCCACGCCTCTTCTTCTCAATGCATGAAAATTATTCAGTTGGCCAAAATACAATTATCCTAATATAGACCTAAACCTAATTGTTACGAACCGTGAGATAGTGCTTCGTTCTCAGATCGCAGTTCGGAGACGCTGTTGAGTTTTCAGGGAACGTTTAATTGCAGAAGATTTTCACATCAGAAACTTTCACGCTACAAGATGTATGCCTTTAATTCATCTGTTACGTATAAAATTCTACACCACACAACCTCAATGGAGTAAAAAGATTCGAACTATTGATATCAATAATATTTGACTGGCTTTTGGCCGATGGAACGTCCTACTTGATGATTGCTATAGACATTGTTCAATTTAGAGAGGCTCTTATTTACTCCCTCCGTCCCAGGATAAAAGTCCATATTACTATTTTGGGTAGTCCCGTGTTAAATGTCCACTTTCCTTTAATAACCAAACTTTTACACAATTTTTTCAATTATACCCTTAGCATTAAATATCTCATATTTTTCTTATTCTAATTCTCTCTCCATATTCAATGAGTATAATTAGTTCTGTTGAAAATATTTTTAATTGAAAAGCTAGAAAGTCACTCTCACCTAAATTATAAATGATTAATGACATATTATTATGAGCAATTTTGTCATTTTATTCTTCTTCTTAATATGCGTGAAAAATTCACCAGGACTTTTATTCAGGGACGGAGGGAGTAGTATAATAAACACAAATTTAAAATACATAAAAATTGAATTTCAATCATTTTACTAATTCAAATATCGTCAAACATTCTAATTCAACAAATATCGTCAAACATTATAATTCAAGAAGAAAACTATTGTCAAACATGCTAATTTAAATCACAAGGGTTGTTATCTATAGTTAATATCTTATATAAAGAAATAACAATCAAGAAATAGATTTCTTGACCAATTAAACCTATCCAAATTTAATTAACATAGTCAAACAATGAATAAAGATAGTAAATACATACGCATGCATGCAATACTATTAAAGCCATCCATCGCATCCTGAGTCGAAAAAACATTCAGAGTTACGGAGTAAAACAAAACTTTTATTTTAAGTTCCGACTTTTGCCAAAAACATTTTTGCTCAATAGCAATGGCATTAACTTTGCAAATCGTCTTCTCATCATCATTGTTACTTTTTGTTGTTTTACTTCCTAATGTCCTGGCAATAGTGATACGAAATATCGCCCGATCTCTATTTCATAGGCACCACGGTAAACCTAAGTTAAAGCCTGGGCCATGGAGGAATGCTGAAGCTACCTTCTATGGAGGAGCCGATGGCTCAGGAACAAAGGGTATGAATAACATAAACTTTTTACTTTTACCGTCTCTTGCTTGGGCTAACTTGGCGTTTTAAATAATAAATTTAATAAATTTTCAATCCCAAGCTTATGACAATTTTTTAGTTATAACATGGGATAAGACATGTAATAAAGTCACATTTCTAAAAATTTTCTATGATCTTGGTGATGCATTTAAATTTTTTCTCCACCATCCATACATTAATTACTATAACTACGTAGGCGGAGCATGCGGTTATGAAGGTGTTGAACATGAAGGTTATGGATTACAGACAGTTTCATTGAGCGATAATTTGTTTAACCATGGACTAGGTTGTGGAGCTTGTTATGAAGTAAAATGTGGCAATAACAACAAATGGTGCAAGCCGGGGCAGCCATCTATTAACGTTACAACCACTAATCAATGTGGAGGTTCAAGCGATCATTTTGATTTAACTGAGCCAGCATTTCTTCAAATTGCTCAACGTGAGGCCGGAATTATTCCTATTCAATATCGTAGGTACGTAAAATTTACGTATGCATCATGCATATATACAACTACATGAGAAAGGCCAACATAAATATTAATTTTGGTACTTGTGTCAAAATAATTTAAAACAAAGAAATATTGAGCCATTTCTACAAAAAGGGACATGGGGCATTTATTTAAGCACTGGAAAAAGTAGTAACTAGTTTCTTTCATTGCAGGGTTCCATGCAAGAGGCAAGGAGGAATACGGTTCTCTTTATCAGGAAATCCTCATTTCAACCTTGTATCGATATCAAATGTGGGAGGAGCCGGAGATGTCACGAATGTGCAAGTAAAGGGCGACAAAAAGTTAAAGTGGACAACATTGAATCGTAGTTGGGGTCAGAAATGGCAGACTGATGCCATGTTACAAGGGGAATCACTAAGCTTTCGTGTTACAACAAGTGATGGTAAAAAATCAACTCCATGGCACGTTGCACCAGCAGATTGGAAGTTCAATAAGAGCTATCAAAGGAAGAATTATAGCTAGGAAACTTGAGAGACCAATATATAGGTTCTGGTCTCTTTATTTTCTAATGTTTGTTTTGTTGGGGCAAAGTAATGAAAAACTGCTTGAAGAAAAATTGATACCAAATTTCCAGAGCTGCTGCTCCTGCACTTTTTATTACTTTATCTTGAAATTGCATACATGAAAAAACATACATGACATGTATTTATAACTGCCTACAAGCTCTAGAATAATCTGTAGAACTTATCTGCTTTAATAAGGCTTTTTGGAATATGAAACACTTGAGGGAAAACCAAACACTGCTATGAAAAAACTCAACAGACATATTGACTTTGAAAATTGCAAATTACTTTTCAACATCCCCTCTTAATTTGTAATTTTCAGCTGTTTCTTGAACTTCATAAGTTTTTCAAAACCAACAAACTTTGTGAAGATATCCGCAGGTTGTTCATTGGTGTTGATGAACTCTAAGTAAACTTCTCCTTTGCTAACCAAATCTCGAATGAAGTGGTGCCTTAGCTCAATGTGCTTCGACCTTGCATGAAAAACAGGATTTTGTGTCATTGCGATGGCTGACATGTTATCACAGTAAATTATTGTAGGCTCATGAACTTTTTGCCGCAAATCTAGTAGAATTCTTCTTAGCCAAACAGCTTCACATCCCGCTTCAGTAGTTGCTGAATATTCTACTTCAGTAGATGATAATGCAACTGTTTTTTGCTTTCTTGAACTCCATGAGATTATCTTTGATCCCAAGCAAAATATGTATCTAGAGGTGCTCTTTCGATCATCAAGCAAACCAGCCCAGTCACTGTCCGAATAACCAACCAAGTTGTTGTCCAATTCCTTTTGATATTTGATGCCAAGATGTTTAGTACCTCAAAGATACCGAAGAATTCTCTTTACTACAGCATAATATAAATTACTTGGTTCATTCATAAATCTGGACACATAGCTTGTAGCGTGCATGATATCTAGCCTTATATGAGTAAGGTAGATCAGGGAGCCAACTAAGCTTCTATACATGTTTTCATCCACAGTTTTACCACCATCATTTTGTTGTAATTTTTCATTCAAAAACATGGGCGTATTGATTGGTTTACAATTTTCCATTTGAAAACTTTTGAGCAGATCATCAAGATATTTTTCTTGAGAAATGAAAATTTCGCCTTTCGACTACTTCACTTGGATCCCAAGAAAATATTTCATTAATCCAATGTCAGACATTTCAAAGCTCTCCATCATCTTTCTTTTGAATTTCTCAACCATCTCCCTTTTTGTGCCCATATAAATTAAATCATCAACATATAAACAAACAATGAGAAAATCTTCCGCACCTTTCATTCTTCACATAAAGCGATGGTTCATTTATACTTCTTTGGAATCCATTTTGATAAAAATAGCCATCGATCTTGCTACTCCATGCTCTAGGAGCTTGCTTTAATCCATATAATGCTTTTCGAAGTTAATACACTTTATCTTCATTTCCTTGTACCATAAACCCCTGAGGTTGCTCCACATAAACTTCCTCAACTAATTCCCCATTCAAAAATGCAGATTTCACGTCAAGTTGAAAGACATCTAGTTCTAGTGGGGTTGCAATTGTAAGAACAGTCCGTATAGTCTCCATACAAGGAACCGGAGCGAATGTTTCTGTAAAATCTATTCCAGGCTATTGAGAGTATAGTTTTGCTACGAGTCGAGCTTTGTGTTTTTTGAATGGAACCATCTTCCTTAAACTTAGTTTTAAAGATCCACTTAAGTCTGATCACCTGTTTTCCTTTTGGCAAATCAGTAAGCTCCCATGTCTTGTTTTTTTGAATCATTGAAATTTCCTCGTGCATTACTTTCACCCATATTTCTTGCTTATTTTCCTCTTGAAAATGTTGCGGCTCAAAGGCTAAAAGTGCAACATCACATGAATCAAGAATCTCTTATAGAGAGCAGAACTTCTTTGGTGGCGAATTTGAAACATAATCTCCATCATCGAATGTATTCGTTGGTGGTGGTGAGTTTGTTGGACCATGATAGGAGCTTTCTTTAGAATTATATTCTTGAAGTTCCAATGGTTCAAAAAATTCATTGTGACTTGATGTCGAATTCTCTTTCTAGTCCCATGTATCCATCTCATCAAATATTACATCTCTAGAAACTACTAGCTTGTTCGATTCTGGGTTTAGAAGTCGATATCCTTTAGATTCGCTGCAATAACCACTATATAGAAATTTCTCACCCTTCTCCTCGATTTTGTCCCTATTTTGAGAGAGAATTAGTGAATAGGCAACACAACTAAATAATTTAAAATTATCCACAAGTTGCTTCCAATGATTCCAAGCTTCAAATGGAGTTTTATTATGAACAACTTTTGTAGGTGATCTATTTAGAATGTAGATAGCAGTATTTACCGCTTCTGCCCACAATTTCTTGGGTAGTCCTTTTTCCTTTTAACATGCTTCTGGCCATCTCCACAATAGTTCGATTTTTTCTCTTCGTGACTCCTTTTTGTTCGGGGGTGCGCCGAACAGTAAGTTGCCACTGGATGCCATTATCCTTGCAATAATTCGTGAAAGGTGTGTAGATAAATTCTCCACCTCGGTCGGTTCTTAGAGTCTTCATTTGATAACCACTTTGTCTTTCTACCAGTGCTTTGAACTATAGAAATGTTGAGAATGCCTGCGATTTTTGCTCTAAAAAATACACCCACATCATCCTTGTAAAATCATCAACAAACAGAATAAAGTATCTTTTGTTATTGAGAGAAGGAGATCGAGAAGGTCCTCAAATGTCAGCATGTACCAGCTCTAACAGACCTTTTGATCGCCAAGAAAACTTTGAAAATAGAAACCTGTGCATTTTCCCATAGATTCAGCCCTCACACACATTGGATTGTGAGTTAATGTGAGGAAGTTCGACAACCATATGCCTTTCTTTTAACAACTTCAGCCCTCTGATATTCAAGTGGCCATATCTCAAATGCCACAAATATGAATTATCAACACTTTCGCTTTTAAAAGAAAATTTTTGTTCTTGATGCATCTTAAATGAAAATACTTTGTTTGAGGCCATTTCAATTTTTGGAACAATGATATTGGTTTTCTTATCAATTATTTTGCAACAAGTATTGTCAAAGAGCACAGAATAATCTTTCCTCAACAATTGCCCAACACTTAACAAGTTAGTGGTAAGATTAGGAACATAATACACATCATCAATGAACTTTTTGTTACCTCCCTTCGTATAAACTGCAATAACACATTTTCCTTCAGCCCTTTATAGTTTTCCATCACCAAGCTTAATGTCCAGTGAGAAATTATGACCAAGCTCCACAAATAAATGTCGATTTCCCATCATATGGTTACTGTAGCCGCTATCAATATACCATAAATCTACTGGATCATTATGAGCTTTTGTATATGACAAATATAATTGATCTTCTTCGACTTCCTTCATAAAATTTGCCTCATACTTTCCCTTTTTATCTTGGAACCAACAATCTCTCTGAGAATGGTTAGGGACTTTAAATTTGGTGCATCTAAATTGGCAATTTCTTGATTCATGGTTTGACTTTTTACAAATAATGCAATAAAAGTCACAATTACCAGATTTATATTGCTGATTATTTCCGGTGCAATCTTGATTTTGCTGTGAATTTTCTTTTCTTCCATTACTTCTACCTCAATTAGTTTTCTGATTTTGATGTATGTCTCTTCCTCTCAGATTTTTACATTGCCTTCTTCCGTATTTGTAACATCCCCAAACCCAGGTCCTAAATCACCACGGATTTGGTATACTATTTTTATAAGTATCGCGAAAGATATAAACATAAATTATTTATACATTAAACTTTATACACTATTCCCCATGGTCGAGTAACCTTAACTTATACACAATTCATAAACTATCTAACATATAACATTATTGTCATACTAGACTATTACAATTTAACTGCACACATAGTCCCAAGCTGAACTTGGCTTTATCCTTTCCTGTATCCGAACGTATTTTCCTTATCAGCAATGTTTATCATGATATAGCAAAGGTGATCAATAAATTTGCCCAGCAAGTTTAAGTTCAATAAATTAAGGATATATCATGATTGAAAGAATTGAATAATAAGCTGGCTATAATTTTATAATATAATTGGGAACTAGCATGAACAAACTTTCATAGCTGAACGAACATTGAACATGAACATAGCAATTATATCTGGACCAAATGGTAATGAAGGTGATCAGCCTTTCATACTTGATGAATACATGCAATATGCACAGAGTACGATTCAACAATTCTTAGACATGGCAATCAACAATGATTAACCACACGTATATTTGAATGAAACAACTCGAGGTCGAGTTAAGAAAAACTTGCACAATAAATAAGTATAATAAACTTGCCTATTTGGTCGATTACTGTTACACAATTTATTAAGCTTTGTTTGAAGACCTAATATATAAATAATATCGATATGCAAATTAGAATAATATCATCACAGAATAATACTATTATATATATATATATATATATATATATATATATATATATATCATAGAATAACCTAAACATACAACAAATAACCCTATCAATCCCCAAACTATCTAAGACTCAGTATCAAGTCAAACTATTTCAGTCCGAGTTGAAACCAACACAAATCTGACATCTCGACGGTCTAGTTGGATAAATCTCGAGTCTAAAATCACTAAGACTCGGTCTAAACTGGTTCACAAATATTTTAGATAATTTATTATCAGTAAAAAATATTTTTCAAAGACTCGTAATAACTTTCAGATAATTATTACCATTTATCATGATTTTTCAATCATTAATATCATAATTATATGATTTAAATACCACAATATTCTAATATCATTAATATTTATTTAATATTAAATATTAATGAAATACACATCATAATATTATAATATATTTATAATATCTCAAAGTATTTTAATACCTTAAAATCATATTTATATAATTTTTAAGCAGTTAAATTCATTGTCTCAGATAATTGCTATTAATATTAAAATATTAATATTTTTATGACAAAATATCAAAAGTTATATTTTATAACTTAAAATATTTTTACAACACTTAAATCATTTTTATATGATTTGTAAATCATTAATTCTATATTTCCATAATTTATTTAATATATTAATTAAATAAATTAATCACCATTAATATTAATTAATTAATGAAATTCATCACAAAATATTAAAAGTCATTAAAAATAACTTAAAATATTTTCTTACACCATAATATAATTTTTTTATGATTTTTCAAGTATTAAAATTATTTTTAAATAATTTATTTAATATTATAATTAAATAAATTAAATACCCTTAATATTTCAAAAATATTAAACATTTATGAAATATATTCAAAATTATTAAAAACCCAGTTTTGGACTTTAAAATAATTTTTAGGAATTTAGTTTGTATTTTTCATAATTAAAAACTAATATTCTCTAATTATTTAATAAAAATATTAATTTTCAGAAATTAAGTGTCGCTAAAGGTGGCTGTAGTGACAAAATTGTGGCTATTGGTGTTCTTGGCCAAACCCCGAACCTTCAAGTCAGTGACTAAGGTGCTACATTTGACCAATTAGAGATCATAGATCTTAAGGTTTATGGGCTGAGTAAAGTGTTATAATTGTAATATAAGTGTAATACTACAACCGTACACAAATTTTCTGGCCATACCACAACATACCAGTAAGATCTAGGCTCCAGAAACTATTGTCAGAGCTGTTCTTCATTTTCAGGTTTTCGAAATGAAAAAACGATTGTGTGGTACCTTCTTTGGTGCTCTGTAACTTTGATTCTAGGTATTGTTTATGCGATCTATGAGTTCATACATGTAGTATGAATGTTAGGCTACAATTATCATGCACCAAACCAGTTTAATAACATCACACATGAGAGATTAAGGTTGGTCAAAGTCTGACAAAAAAACGGTTCTTGAACAATTTTGGCTTTTCCATATTGTTCATCCAGCTGGTGGTCAACTATAGTTTGACCTATAATATCTTTGAACTTGAGAGAGATCTGGTTGTTCTATGGACTTAGATGTGTAGTTCGCTTGACAGGCTACAAAGATCAAACATCAAAATAGCCATAACACTAACATACTGCAAGATCTGAGGCTCAGAAAACGTTGTCAGACGAGATCTGGGTTTCTGGGTTGCCCAGAAACTCAATCTTTGTGAACGGTCAACGAGATTTGACTGCATATAACTTACGATCTAGACATACTATGACCCTGTTTCCAATTCCAGATCACAATCTACATGACATACTACACATATATAACTTCAAACACCATAAATCAATAACACAAAAGAATCTAGAGTCCCTGACATTTGCTTGTCAGACGACTCATGAAGGTTCAAGAACAGTTTCTAAAAACTTGATTTTTGTACATCTAAATGATATGGATCCATGATCCAACAACCCATATCACTATGTGACACCATCTAACAAACAAACAACAACATTAACTATAATCTTGAAGATCTAGAAATTTTAGGGTTCTTATACCTTTCTAATGCTTGATCTTGAATCTGATCCTTGTGATTTAATCTTAGAATGCTAACACCTGATAATGGCTTATCTTTTTGTCTCACTCTCTCTCAAAATTTCGAAAATATAGTGAGAGAAAGTCTTGACAAATATGCTAAGTAAAGTAAGTTACTTTACTTACTCTATAACATTAATATACTAGATTCAATGTATAAGGCTGATGATAAGGGCAAGATGGCTGAGATGCTAGAGTTATATGGCACATGAAAGTCTTAGAGTTTGTCACCAACTCTCATTTTGGCAAGATTTACACTCAACATAATAAAAAATGTGACAAAGGGCATTAATGTCATTTGATTTCTATTTTTTATGGAAAAATTGACATTTGATCCAACTCTTAGGGTTCAACCCTTAGGGTTAAAACCTAAGGTTTCCACAAATCAATTTTCTAGGATTTCCATATTAGGGTTTTCAAAATAGAAAAATTATTATTTTTAAATTATAATTAGGATTCTGTAATTATATTAAGATTTCCTAATCATAATTTAAGCTTGCTAATTAGGATTAATTTATCCTAATTAAAATTGCTAATTTAGGAATTAAGTCCATAACTACACATTAGGGTTTCTAACGAAATAATTAGGGTTTCAAATTTTAACATTAGGGTTCCTAATTTTACAAATTACGCTTTTCTAACTATTTTGTTAGGCTTTACCCTAATTAATCTTATAATCAATACACTTAAGTCTCTGAGATCCCAAGTTAGGATTTCCATCTTTCGAATTAGGGTTTTGAATTCCCGGAACTGAAATTAGGGTTTTCAGAACCAGTTTCTAGGGTTTCTTATCAGTCATTAGGGTTTTCTAACTGAACGTCGATATTTGATAATAATTTTAGGGTTTGACACTGATAAAATTTATCTGGTCAACCCATGACCCTTAACCACATTCTGTACACATACATAACCATACACACAGAACATATACACGTATATACTTAATCCTAAATAATTCACCACAAAAAATTTTAAATTCATAAAATTCCTTCCCAAAAATGTCAAATCCATTCACTTATTTTCTGTCTAGGTTCTAATATCGAACCTTAAATCAATCAATTATGATTTTAAATTTTTTCTAAATTCTCGGGTTGTCACAGTATTGATTTTGACGTCCTCCTTGTCCTCTGCCATAAGATCTCCATTTTTGAGCAGAACCTCCTCTTTGTCCATGATCATTGATATTCAGTTTGGCTTTGAGGGCTTGTTCAATAGGTTGTTCAGTAGATCTCTTCATCCTTTGTTCATGTGCTTCGAGTGGTCCCATAAGCTCATACATGGTAAGCTTTGATAGATCTTTTGATTCTTCAATTGCAGCAACTACATGATCAAACTTGGTAGGCATGCTTCTAAGAATCTTTTCAACAATTTTCTTGTCATGGAGAGTGTCTCCATAGCCACGATCGATTTATGATTTCAGCAACTCTAGTAAAGAATTCTTGGACAAATTCACTTTCTTTCATTGTAATATTCTCAAAATCTCTCCATAGTGATTGAAGTTTTAAAGAGATGACTTTCTCAGATCCCAAAAACTCTTTTTTCAGTAATTCCCATGCATCCTTTGCCTAGGAGACTCCAAAAATTCTAGGATAGATAGATTTGCTTACACCTTGATGTATAAATCTGAGAGCACTCGCGTCCTTCTTCTTGTTTTTCTTGTTTTCATTGTCCAAATTTGTTGTGCATTAGTTCAGGCTGCAGAGCTTCCAGTTCTGGGGGGTTTTGTAATACCCGATAATTTCCATGTCTTATGAATATATTAATGGGAATAAATATTTATAAATGATTTCATGTTATGAGACGAGTTAACTCAATTATATTGAAGTGATTTATGTGGAGTTGTAACAAACTCATTGAAATACCTTGTGTGACACCATGATGAGAAATAGAAGTGATTATATTAATTAACAAAAGAATTGTTAAGGAAAACAAATTGATTGATAGTTATTATAGAATATTAAATAATTTCATATAAGGAAATACACTCTTAAACTAGTAACATCACCAATATGACTGTTAATTTATGTTGTATAAAAAGATTGTGGAGATGGATGTTGGAATTGGCTTGAAGCTAAGCTAGTTTTAGCCTTTGCCAGATGCGACAGTTTCGCCCCCAAGCAAAGTACAAAGCTGGCGCTTGTGAGTCGATGGTCGATTGGAGAAACTTGGTTTTCTTCTGTATAAAAGAAATGGAACATCTTTGTTATATGTGTGACATTAATAAAACCGCGACAACCCGAAAAATCGGATTGTCCAGAATTTAAGTCTAAAGAATTAGTTATTAATAAAACGAATTTTTATTAACACTATTCTATGCTATGTGTTTATTAATTGTTCTATAACCTAGAATGATTATAAATCGGGAGGATTCTGGCTACGAGCTAGACTGAATGAGTAAGAATTTTCAAGACGCAAAATGAAAGTTTTCCGGGAACAAAATATTTTTTGGGGAAAAAGACGAAATAGGCACTATTCATCCGTTTATGCTCGGAGATTTATTTTGAATTTCCGAGAAACGCGTAATGATATAATCCTAAGACGTAATGGAATATTCAATAATATTTCAGTTATGACAAAAACGAAGTTTTCGCCTGCGGACTTAAAACCTAAGGGTTAGGAAAAGTGAGTTCTGAGAATTTTATGATTTCGTATAATAATTAGAGTTATTATGCGTGAGAAATACGAGTATAATACTAGTTATTATACGAGTATAGTATGAAGATTAGTACGACGTATAATACGAATATCGTACGAATGATATACAAAGAGAATACGAGAATACGAGAATGGAATGCGTAAAATACGATTAGTCTAAATGGACTTTGAAGAATCCAATTGGACTTGGATTATATCAGGCTTAATGGAATGTGTAATCAAGCCTAGGGTAGTCCCAATAAGAATTAATGTAAGGCCCAGTGTTAGATTTAATTAAGCCCGATCCAGGAAAATACACTGCGAATCGAACCGGTGGGTCACCAGATGGGTAAACCCCATGGGGAAGACCCATGGGCATGAGGGGCGGCCACTTGGCCACCAAGTAAGGGTGGTGGCCAAGTAAACTTGGTGGCTAAGCTTGGAATAGTAAGGAGGTTAGGGGCAAAATGACCAATTTGCCCTAAGCCTTGGTTTTCTATAAATAGAAAGCTTAAGTTCATTATTTTGAGCTTTTGAAAATCCTACAACTTTGAGAGAGAGAGAGAGAGAGAGGGTTCAGATGGGAGAAGAGAAGAAAAGGAAAAGGAAAATCTTGCTCGAGTGCACGCTTTGTCCGACGGAAGGAGATTAAAGAAGAACGGTAATCCGAACCCTAATTTCTTCTAATTTTCTTTAAGTTTAATATGTTTAAAAACATAACTTAATGAGGATAAGAATTAGATGAAGTTACGAATGATTTCATATGGTTGAAATCGTAAGAAAACGAAGAAATAAGTATTAGGAATTTAGTTTATAATTTTCTTAAGGAAGTATAAGATTCGTAAGGATTTTGAGCGATCCGAATGAATTTTATGAATGAGTAGGTCAAATAAGTAAGGAATGATGTTCTATAACATCAAATTCCAAGAAAAAGTAAAATCGTAATCCAAAATATGGATTAAAAACGAAGAACACGCGAAGAACGCGAAGAACGTTGTTGATGGACAAATTTAAAACCATTGTAGGATAATTGTTGTTGATGGACAAGTTTAAAACCATCACGTATAAGTTAGTTGCTTATTGCTTGGTTAGGAATGTGATGCCCCCAAAATAAGTATACATCACCTATCCTGAGTCGCCAAATACATGGTATAGAATACAAATACAATCTTTAATATATAACAAAAGAGATGTGAGTTTTAATACAAATATTGTCTTCTAGACAATATCCACTCTCAGAATAAGTCCTCATTACATTTATTGTCACACTATTTAACAGAATAGTGAGGACTACTAATGATATCCTCTGGATCGTCACTCCGTTCCCCGACTAGTCCCCGCTACGTTCTCATTTCCTGAAGAGAACAATGAAGCAAAAGGGTGAGCTCAACTAGCCCAGTAAGAAATATTATGACTAAGATAATGCAGAATAAATTATCATTAGTCTTCAACAATGTTAAACTGATAAAATACAATAGACATCAAGTTTAACTGCAGCGGAACAAGTAATCCATTAAAAGAGTCAAGTAGAGAATAAAATCTACTATCTTTTATGATTTAAAAGGTATTTCATCACTTTTATCATTTGGGACTCAAATTTTAATAAATAATCCACATCATCTAATCACCCCTGCACTACGACCAAGGATATTCTTTAGTATCACGACCAAAATTATCCATGCACTATGGGCCAAGGACATTCGTGTATTCATTAATGGTCATGATCATGCTAAAAACTGTCCATCAATGCACTACGGGCTAACAGTTGACTTTTTTTCTGAAAAAGTCAACTGTTGACTTTTTGACCAAATAGTAAAATCCAAAAAATTTTGTGCATATAGTCTATTCTTACTAATTTAATCGTTCCGGACTCAAATATCACGTCTGCGTCTCCAAATTCAACTCTGAGCACAACTTCAATTTTAATAACATTCATCATTAATATTATAACTCACAATATTTATCAACCAGATCGTTCTTAGGAAAGAGGGGGCTTTCCAATAAGGATTTCTAGCGCGCAATTAGGTGACCAAATCTCTCCTTGACAGAACTTCTAGACATTGTAAATATTGCAATTTAATAATATGAATAACTTTGCCGTCTCAATTATTGTTTAATAAAATAACATATTATGTAGATGATACTGTGACAATAATCGAATCAATAATATGAGAGATATGATGCAGCAATTATTCTAGCAATAATTGAGTATAGCTGAGTGACTTCTCACGTAAGCATCAATAATAAATACCGTGTGCTACTATGCAACCACGCGTATTACTATACTTTTACTACCGAGTAGTTCAACAATATTAACGGTAAAACTTCCGTCGTTATTATCATAAATATATTTTTGTCATTTTCTCAATCCGATAATAATTCTGTTGTGGGGTCCACCAATGATTGCTTGTGGTTATGCGAATATTCCTCGCTAAAAGCGAATATTCTCAGACCAATCGAATATAATATAACAACTTGCATACTTTGTAGAATTTATAAATACTACCCACAACTATAACATTATAATAAATTCATTCCATAATATTCAAAAATGATAATTATAGAAAAATCATCTTTATTCATAAAAGTTGGGGTCTTACAACCTCCCCTTCTTTTATGATTTAAAAGGTATTTCATCACTTTTATCGCAGGGACTCAGCATAATAAATAATCCACATCATCGAATCACCCCTACACTACGACTAAGGATATTCTTTAGTATCATGACCACAATTATCCATGCACTACGGGCCAAGGACATTCGTGTATTCATCAATGGTCATGTTCATGCCAACAACTGTCCATCAATGCACTACGGGCCAATGAGGACTTTTATCACATCATTTATAACATTATGGTCATGATTATACCGAATAATCCCTGGTCATAATCATACCAAGTCCATCTATGCACTACAGGCCACAGATGACTTTCAAAAAAAAATATAAACATGAGGATGATGACAATGATATAAGAATTTAATAAAACAATTTCATGAATTAATTCACGAATAGAATAGGAACACCCCAAGGAGACGTACTAGGACGAATGAAACCGATGTCTAACAATTCCTTTAGTTGGGTCTTTAACTCCTGAAGTTCAATAGGAGCCATTCGATTCAAGGTCGATACAAAATTCAATTTCACGCTTTGGGGGTAGGCCAAGATGTTTTTCAGGGAATACGTCAGGAAATTGATTAACAATAGAAATAACATTCAAAACTAACGTATTTTTATTTAGATCCGTGACATGAGCTAAGAAATCTTGACATCCGTTTTTCAATAAACAAATATCTTTATGGCTTGAGATGATAGTGATTGATTTTAATGGTTTGGTTGCTTGAATTCGCATAATAGGTTGGTTAGGAATATGAAAGCTAACAACCTTACGAAAACAATCAATTTTTGCATGATGAGTAGTTAACCAATCAATCCCTAGAATCACGTCAAATGCAAGTATTTTCAATGAAATAAGATCGACATGTAATGTGAGGGTACCAATTTGAACTAAACAAGACTTATAAACAGTGGATGTAATGAAGGTTTCTCCCAATGGAGTTTCAACAGATAAGTTAAAGTCCAATTTCTCCGGAGTCAAATTTAAACGTTAAGCGCAAGTAGGAGAAATTAAAGAATGGGTAGAACCGGCATCAAATAAGGTATAGACTTCGCTAGAGTTTATGATAAGCTTACCCGTGATGACCTTGTTCGGGTTCCTTACTTTCTGGGAGGTCACAACAAACGCTCTTCCTTGCACTACTGGCTTTGACTTTTCTGGACGGCCTTTGGTGCCTCTATCCTAGCTGAACTTGTCTTCGGTGAACGACAAAATTGGGCTAGGTGACCTTCTCTTCCACAATTATAACATGCTTTTGACGGCATCACGTAGTTTGGACTAATGTGTCCCTCCCCTCCACATTTGAAGAATTTAATAGGTGGTCGTTCTCCTTCCTTCACAACGGGTGCTGGTGCTGAAGTCTTTCCATCATTGTTGAATCTCCTCTTCTTGAAATGTCCATTCTTATTGTTTTGGCCTTGCTTACCACCGAAGTGGTGACCATTTCTCACATGTTGATTCCCTCCACGCTTGTTGTCACCGCTTCGATGACTGCTCTCACTGGTATTATCATTTTGCTGGCTGCTCTTTTTTGGTTGGGTTGACTCGTTATCGCGTTCCAATAACTGAGCCCTATTAACAATATCTGAAAACAAACACAGTTTATGAGAGATAAGATATTGACGTATCTCAGGTTTCAAACCTCTTAGAAACATTCACGTCATTCTCTCCTCATTATCAACCAAATGGGACGCAAACCGGGACAGCTTGGCAAACTTGGCTTCGTACTGCGACACGGTCATGTTGTTTTGCTTCAGTTTAATGAACTCTACCTCTTTCATATGACGAATACTTTCGGGAAAGTACTTTTCGTTGAACAGTTCTTGAAACTTCTCCCAAGACATCTACAGTGCGGCAGGTTGGGTACGCTTTACAGATTCCCACCAGTAATCTACCTTTGCACGCAACATGAAGGTGGTGAAGGGAACCTTTTGCTCCTCGGAGCAACCCAAGACATCAAATATCTTGTTGATATGTTTTATCCACGTCTTTGCCTTAAGAGGTTTTGGCTCTCCAAAAAACTCCGGTGGTCCCAGCTCCTTGAACTGTTTGGCGCTGACCGTCCAAGAGTTGCCAGTGTTTCCACCTGCATTTTGGATAGGAGCCTCCCTCGCCTGATGTTGCATGAATTGTATGAAGCCTCAGAACATTCCATCGTTCATCATTTGGTTAGTGTTGTTATTTGCATGAGGATTGTCGCCATCCTGATGCACATTGTCCTGGTTATTGATCTGTGGAGACTCAACGGTCTCCTGTGCTCCATTGATGTTCTCAACATTCTCGGATGCCATTTTCAAATACTGCCACAAAACAAGGGTTAATTAACATATCACATATTATCCCTATACTCTGACCGACCAATTAAATACCAAATAAATTTAGGTAGGTCATACTAGCGAAGAAATTCCCCGTCTCTCCCCTCCTTGTTCTTGTCTCACATCTTAGCTAGGGATCATATCCCTAAGCTTTGATACCAACTGTGACACCCCAAAAATAGGTATACATGACCTATCCTGAGTTGCCAAATACATGGTATAGAATACAAATACAATCTTTAATATACAACAAAAGAGCTGTGAGTTTTAATACAAATATTGTCTTCTAGACAATATCCACTCTCAGAATAAGTCCTCATTACATTTATTGTCACACTATTTAACAGAATAGTGAGGACTACTAATGCTATCCTCTGGACCGTCACTCCGTTCCCCGACTAGTCCCCGCTAGGTTCTCATTTCCTGAATAGAACAATGAAAGCAAAAGGGTGAGCTCAACTAGCCTAGTAAGAAATATTATGACTAAGATAATGCAGAATAAATTATCATTAGTCTTCAACAATGTTAAACTGATAAAATACATTAGACATCAAGTTTAACTGCAGCGGAATAAGCAATCCATTAAAAGAGTCAAGTAGAGAATAAAATCAACTATCTTTTATGATTTAAAAGGTATTTCATCACTTTTATCGCTGGGACTCAGCATAATAAATAATCCACATCATCGAATCACCCCTGCACTACGACTAAGGATATTCTTTAGTATCACGACCACAATTATCCATGCACTACGGGCCAAGGACATTCGTGTATTCATCAATGGTCATATGATCATGCCAACAACTGTCCATCAATGCACTACGGGCAAATGAGGACTTTTATCACATCATTTATAACATTACGGTCATGATTATACTGAATAATCCCTGGTCATAATCATACCAAGTCCATCTATGCACTACATGCCACAGATGACTTTTAAAAAAAATATAAACATGAGGATGATGACAATAATATAAGAATTCAATAAAAAAAATTCACGAATTAATTTATCCAGGAACTAATAACGTCCAAATTGTCAACATGATACTTCTTTGTAGAGTAAAATTCAAGAATGCTCAGAAGAATATTTCCATGAAAAGATACTGGATGAAACGCAAATATCAAGGATATTCTACTAATTTCATGGAGTATAGGAGTCAAAACTTTAACCAATTGAGTATAATAAGGAATTGAATAACAAAAGAAATCACCAAGCATGCGGTAGACCGCAAGACAGCAAAGCGAGTTATTCAATAAAATAATAAAGAGCGGAACCAGTCCCAGCATAAAACGCATACGAATATGATATTCCAACAAAATAATAAAAAGACGGAACCGGTCCCGGCGTAAAATGCACCATGAGCAGGATGTTGAACAAAATAAATAAAAGAGAACGGAATTAAAGGCGTAAAAGCCTGTATACATGATGTTCCAAATGAATAATAAAGAATGGAATAATAGAAGAATTTCACCATGTATATCAGTGCCAGATAACCGAGTTATTCCAACATAATAATAAAGAATGGAATAATGAAGTTCTCTTCATAAAGACGAAAGAAAGAAATAATACCCCTTACCTTTGAAAAAGCTGGATATAGGAGTAGTGAGGTAGCGAGGCTTCTCTTCTTCTATGATTTTTCTCTAGAATTTCCTCTATAATAATTGCTCTATAGCTTTATTGAATTGGTGAGAAATGAAGGAAGAATGAGCTTCTATTTATAGAAAAATATAGTTTCAATAATTGCACGTTTTGGGGCTCGAAAAATTACAGTACAATACCTCCAACTTTTTCTTTATTTTTAATTTTGTCATGCAAGTATTATCAAACTTGCACCACCTCCCCTAACAGTAAATAATGTGATTCAATAGTAAATCATGTGAATCAATAGTTCTAGACATGTGAAAATACGAATTACAGTATAATACCTCCATTTATACCTCCATTTTTAACTTAGTCATGCAAGTATTATCAATCTTGCACCAACTCCCCTAATAATAACAAGAATGTGAAACAATAGTATACACATGTGAACAAATAGTTATAATCATGTGAAATAATAACAATCAATTGCTCATTTATCCGGTTAAATACCCGATTGGTCAATATAATCTCCAGACATCAATTATTATCGATATAAATATCGATTTTCACTAACACAAATAATTCCAACACAATGAAACTATTTTTATCAAAAATATAAATTTTGAAATTTCGAAGTTTGACTTTTCTCGAAAAAGTCAACTGTTGACTTTTTGACCAAATAGTAAAATCTGAAATTTTTTGTGTTTATAGTCTATTTTTTCTAATGTCATCGTTCCTGACTCAAATATCACGTCCGCGTCTCAAAATTCAACTCCGAGCACAACTTCAATTTTAATAACATTCATCATTAATATTATAACTCACAATATTTATCAACCAGGTCGTTCCCAGGAAAGAGGAGGCTTTCCAATAAGGATTTCTCCCTATTGGCGCGCAATTAGGAGACCAACCCTCTCTTTGACAGAACTTCTAGACATTGTAAATATTATAATTTAATAATATGAATAACTTTGCCGTCTCAATTATTGATTTAATAAAATAACATATTATGCAAATGATACTGTGACAATAATGGAATCAATAATATGAGAGATATGATGCTGCAATTACTGTAGCAATAATTGAGTATAATTGATTGACTTCTCACGTAAGCATCAATAATCAATACTGTGTGCTACTATGCAACCACGCGTATTACTGTACTTTTACTACCGAGTAGTTTAATAGTATTAACAGTAAAACCTCCGCCGTTATTTTCATAAATATATTTTTGTCGTTTTTCGATCTGACAATAATTCTGTTGTGGGGTCCACCAATGATTACGCCGTTGTACGAATATTCCCTGCTAAAATGAATATTCTTCTACCAATCGAATATAATATAACAACTTGCATACTTTGCAGAATTTATAAATGCTACCCACAACTATAACATTATAACAAATTCATTCCATAATATTCAAAAGTGATAATTATAGAAAAATCATCTTTATTCATAAAAGTTGGGGTCTTACAACCTCCCCTTCTTATGAAATTTTGCCCTCGAAATTAGGGTACGTACCTGGTATGTCGAATAGGTGAGGATATCTTGACTTCATCTCAGATTCTAACTCCCAAGTCATTTCTTCCACGTCGTGGTTTCTCCACAAAACTTTGACTTGAGAGCGTAGAATATGATCCTTCTTATCCAAGATTTTAACAGGTAACTCTTCATACGTTAAATCTTCCTCTATCACGTCCGGTTCTAATTCAATAATGTGGTTCGGGTCTTCCACATATTTACGTAACATGGATATGTGAAAATGTTATGAACACGAGACATATTTAGCGGTAAAGCGAGTCTATACGGCACAGTTCCTACTCGATCGAGGATTGAGCTTTCCTCTCTTTCCAAATCTCGTAACTCCTTTCCATGGAGCAACACGTAACAACACATGATCTCCAATATCGAATTCCACATCCTTTCGATGAAGATTAGCATAACGCTTTTGTTGATCTTGTGAGGTTTTTATACGTTGTCGGATTGTTTGAATCTTTTTCGTAGTCATACGTACAAAATTCGGTCCCAACAACATTGCTTCACCCACCTCATCCCAACATACTGGAGAACGAAACTTTCTTCCATACAACGCCTCGAATGGAGTCATGCCAATACTTGCTTGATAACTGTTGTTGTAGGAAAACTCCACCAATGGTAAGAACTTGTCCCAACTTCCCTTGAAGTCAAGGACATAGAGTCTTAATAAATCTTCAAGAGTTTGAATAGTCCTCTCTGATTGTCCGTCCGTCTGAGGATGATATGCCGAAGTAAATCGTATATCTGTGCCCATAGCTTTTTGCAAACTAACCCAAAATCTTGAAGTGAATCTTGGGTCTTGATCAGAAACTATGGATACTGGCATACCATGCAATCTTACAATCTCGTTTATATACATATTAGCAAGACGTTCAAGTGTATAAGTTTCTCATATCGGTAAGAAATGAGCAGACTTGGTCAATCTATCAATAATGACCCAAATCGCATCTATGCCTTGAGAAACCTTTGGAAGACTAGTAACGAAATCCATGGTAATGTGCTCCCACTTCCATTCTGGAATTTCAAGTGGTTGCAATGGACCTTTTTGGCACTTGATGCTCCACCTTGACTCGTTGACAAGTTAGACACCTTGAGATAAACCCCGCTATCTCTCACTTAAAATTGCTCCACCAAAATGTATGTCGAAGATCTTGATACATTTTGGTACTCCCAGGATGGATTGCAAACGGTGTGTTGTGTGCCTTCATCATGATTTTATACTTTAACTCAGGGTCGTTAGGAACACAAAGTCTGGAGTTGACTTGAAGTATTCCTTCATCATCGATTCTTGCTTCTGGCATAGCACCTTCTTGCACTTTCTTTCTCATACACATCAGCTCCAGGTCTGTAGCTTGAGCAGCTTTAACCTTATCGATTAAAGTAGGTTCTACTAATATATTCGCCATCAACACATGGGTCCCCGGAGTCTTTATCTCTATCTCCATCCTTTGCAAGTCATACAAAATGGGCCTTTGTGTTGAGAATATCACACTCGTACCCGCATCTGATCTTCTACTTAATGCGTCAGCTACCACGTTCGCTTTTCCAGGATGGTATTGGATGGTATGATCATAATCTTTCAACAGTTTAAGCCAACATCACTGTCGCATGTTGAGTTCCTTTTGAGTGAAGAAATATTTGAGGCTTTTATGATCCATAAAGATCTCCACTTTCTCCCCATACAAATAATGCCTCCAAATCTTTAGTGCAAAAACGACTGCTGCCAACTCTAGATCATGAGTAGGATAATTCCTCTAATATTCTTTGAGTTGTCGTAAGGCATAGGCTATGACTTTCCCATGTTGCATGAGAACACAACCTAACCCATTGCCCGAAGCATCACTGTAGATGACAAATCCCTCCGATCCAGATGGTATTGTCAGAACAGGTGCTGAAATGAGTCTCCTCTTGAGTTCTTGAAAACTCTTCTCACATTCCTCGCTCCAACCGAATTTTGTATCTTTCCGAGTTAGCTGAGTTAAGGGAGTAGCAATTTGAAAAACCCTTCTACGAATCTCCGATAATAACCAGCTAAGCCGAGAAAGCTACGTACTTCGGTCACTAATTTAGGTTGCTCCTAGCTTTGAATAGCTTCAATCTTTGTTGGGTCAACAAATATTCCATGACTTGACACCGCTTGTCCAAGGAATGCTACTTCCTGAAGCCAGAACTCACATTTCTTCAACTTGGCATAAAGCTTATATTCACGAAGCTTTTGGAGTATCAGCCTCAAGTATTGCTCAAGATCTTCACGGCTTTTGGAATAAATAAGGATGTCATCAATTAAGATGACCTCAAAGTGATCCAAATATTCCTTGAATACTCGGTTCATCATATCCATGAAGGTAGCAGGAGCATTAGTCAATCCGAAAGACATGACTAGGAATTCATAATGCCCGTACCGAGTTCTAAAAGCCGTCTTTGGAATGCCATCGGTTCTAATCTTCAATTGGTGATAACCGGAACGGAGATTAATCTTTGAAAAGAATTTGGCTCCTTGTAACTGGTCAAACAGGTCATCAATACGTGGCAATGGGTACTTATTTTTTATGGTGACATGGTTCAACTCCCGATAATCAATACAATGGCGCATACTCCCATCTTTCTTTTTCACGAATAGAACAGGAGCACCCCAAGGTGACGTACTAGGAAGAATGAAATTGATGTCTAACAATTCCTGCAGTTGGGTCTTTAACTCCTGAAGTTCAATAGGAGCCATTCGATATGGGGCTTTGGAAATAGGTTTTGTACCAGGTTCAAGGTCGATACAAAATTTAATTTCACGCTCTGGGAGTAGGCCAGGATGTTCTTCAGGGAATACGTCAGGAAATTGATTAACAATAGAAATAACATTCAAAACTAACGTATTTTTATTTAGATCCCTGACATGAGCTAAGAAAGCTTGACATCCGTTTTTCAATAAACAAATATCTTTATGGCTTGAGATGATAGTGATTGATTTTAATGGTTTGGTTGCTTGAATTCGCATAATAGGTTGGTTTGGAATATGAAAGCTAACAACCTTACGAAAACAATCAATTTTTGCATGATGAGTAGTTAACCAATCAATCCCTAGAATCACGTCAAATGCAAGTATTTTCAATGAAATAAGATCGACAGGTAATGTGAGGGTACCAATTTGAACTAAACAAGACTTATAAACAGTGGATGTAATGAAGGTTTCTCCCAATGGAGTTTCAACAGATAAGTTAAAGTCCAATTTCTCCGGAGTCAAATTTAAACGTTAAGCGCAAGTAGGAGAAATAAAAGAATGGGTAGAACCGGCATCAAATAAGGTATAGACTTCGCTAGAGTTTATGATAAGCTTACCCGTGATGACCTTGTTCGGGTTCCTTTCTTTATGGGAGGTCACAACAAATGCTCTCCCTTGCACTATCGGCTTTGACTTTTCTGGGAGGGCCTTTGCTGCCTTTATCCTAGCTGAACTTGTCTTCGGTGGACGACAAAATCGGGATAGGTGACCTTCTCTTCCACAATTATAACATGCTTTGGATGGCATCGCGCAGTTTGGACTAATGTATCCCTCCCCTCCATATTTGAAGCATATAATAGGTGGTCGTTCTCTTTCCTTCAAAACGGGTGCTGGTGCTGACGTCTTTCCATCATTGTTGAATCTCGTCTTCTTGAAATGCCCATTCTTATTGTTTTGGCCCTGCTTACCACCGAAGTGGTTACCATTCTGGCATGCTGATTTCCTCCACGCTTGTTGTCACTGCTTCGATGACTGCTCTCACTGGTAGTATCATTTTGACGGCTGCTCTTTTTTGGCTGGGTTGACTCGTTATCGCATTCCAATAACTGAGCCCTATTAACAACATCTGAATACAAACACAATTTATGAGAGATAAGATATTGACGTATCTCAGGTTTCAAACCTCTTAGAAACATTCGCGTCATTCTCTCCTCATTATCAACCAAATGGGATGCAAACCGGGACAGCTCGGCAAACTTGGCTTCGTACTGCGACACGGTCACATTGTTTTGCTCCAGTTTAATGAACTCTACCTCTTTCATATGACGAATACTTTCGGGAAAGTACTTTTCGTTGAACAGTTCTTGAAACTTCTCCCAAGACATCTACAGTGCGGCAGGTTGGGTACGCTTTACAGATTCCCACCAGTAATCTGCCTCTACTCGTAACATGAAGGTGGCGAAGGGAACCTTTTTCTCCTTGGAGCAACCCAAGACATCAAATATCTTGTTGATCTATTTTATCCATGTCTCCGCCTTAAGAGGTTTTGGCTCTCCAAAAAACTCCGGTGGTCCCATCTCCTTGAACTGTTTGGCGGTGACCGTCCGAGAGTTGCCAGTGTTTCCACCTGCATTTTGGACAGGAGCCGCCCTCGCCTGATGTTGCATGAATTGCATGAATCCTTGGAACATTCCATCGTTCATCATTTGGTTAGTGTTGTTTTTTGCATGAGGATTGTCGCCTTCCTGATGCACATTGTCCTGTATATTGATCTGTGGAGACTTAACGGTCTCCTGTGCTCCATTGATGTTCTCAACATTCTCGGATGCCATTTTCAAATACTGCCACAAAACAAGGGTTAATTAACATATCACATATTATCCCTATTCACTGACCGACAATTTAATTATCAAATAAACTTAGGTAGGTCATACTAGCGAAGGAATTCCCCGTCTCTCCCCTCCTAGTTCTTGTCTCACATCTTAGCCAGTGATCATATCCCTAAGCTTTGATGCCAACTGTGACGCCCCCAAAATAGGTATACATGACCTATCCTGAGTCGCCAAATACATGGTATAGAATACAAATACAATCTTTAATGTACAACAAAAGAGCTGTGAGTTTTAATACAAATATTGTCTTCTAGACAATATCCACTCTCAGAATAAGTCCTCATTACATTTATTGTCACACTATTTAACAGAATAGTGAGGACTACTAATGATATCCTCTGGACCGTCACTCCGTTCCCCGACTAGTCCCTGCTACATTCTCATTTCCTGAAGAGAACAATGAAACCAAAAGGGTGAGCGCAACTAGCCCAGTAAGAAATATTATGACTAAGATATTGCAGAATAAATTATCATTAGTCTTCAACAATGTTAAACTAATAAAATACAATAGACATCAAGTTTAACCTGCACGGAACAAGCAATCCATTAAAAGAGTCAAGTAGAGAATAAAATCTACTATCTTTTATGATTTAAAAGGTTTTTCATCACTTTTATCGCTGGGACTCAGCTTAATAAATAATCCACATCATCGAATCACCCCTACACTACGACCAAGGATATATTCTTTAGTATCACGACCACAATTATCCATGCACTATGGGCCAAGGACATTCGTGTATTCATCAATGGTCATGATCATGCCAACAACTATCCATCAATGCACTACAGGCCAAGGAGGACTTTTATCACATCATTTATAACATTACAGTCATGATTATACCGAATAATCCCTAGTCATAATCATACCAAGTCCATCTATGCACTACAGGCCACAGATGACTTTCAAAAAAAATATAAACATGAGGATGATGACAATGATATAAGAATTCAATAAAACAAGTTCAAAAATTAATTTATCCAGGAACTAATAACATCCAAATTGTCAACATGATACTTCTTTGTAGAGTAAAATTCAAGAATGCTCAGAAGAATATTTCCATGAAAAGATACTAGATGAAGCGCAAATATCAAGGATATTCTACTAATTTCATGGAGTATAGGAGTCAAAACTTTAACCAACTGAGTATAATAAGGAATGGAATAACAAAAGAAATCACCAAGCATGCGGTAGATCCTTACAGCCTAAGTTATTCCAGCGAGAATAATAAAAAGCGGAACCGAGTTCGGCGTAAAACGCACAGACAGGATATTCCAACAGAATAATAAAGACGGAACCAAGTACGACGTAAAACGCACAGACAGGATGTTCTAACAGAATAATAAAGACGGAACCAAGTCCGGCGTAAAGCACAGACATGATGCTCCAACAGAATAATAAAGAGCGGAACCCGAGTTGGCGTAAAAGCACGAACGAGGATGTTCCAACAAAATAATAAAGAATGGAATAATAGAAGAATTTCACCATGTATGCGGTACTTCGCATAACCAGGTTATTCCAACATAATAATAAAGAATGGAATAACAGAAGTTCTCTTCATAAAGACGAAAGAAAGAAATAATACACCTTACCTTTGAAAGAAACTGAATATAGGAGTAGTGATGTAGCAGGCTTCTCTTCTTCTACAGATTTTCTCTCTACAACTTCTCTCTATAATAATTGCTTTATAGCTTTAGTGAATTGGTGAGAAATGAAGGAAGAATGAGCTTCTATTTATAGAAAAATATAGTTTTAATAATTACACGTTTTGGGGCTTGAAAAATTACAGTACAATACCTCCAACTTATTCTTTATTTTTAATTTAGTCGTGCAAGTATTATTAAACTTGCACCATCTCCCCTAATAGTAAATAATGTGATTCAATAGTAAATCATGTGAATCAATAATTCTAGACATGTGAAAATACGAATTACAGTATAGTACCTCCATCTATACCTCCATTTTTAACTTAGTCATGCAAGTATTATCAATCTTGCACCAACTCCCCTAATAATAACAAGAATGTGAAACAATAGTATACACATGTGAACAAATAGTTATAATCATGTGAAATAATAGCAATCAATTGCTCATTTATCCGGTTAAAAACCCAATTGGTCAATATAACCTCCAGACATAAATTATTATCGAAATAAATATCGATTTTCACTAACACAAATAATTCCAACACAATGAAACTATTTTTATCAAAAATATAAATTTTGAAATTTTGAAGTTTGACTTTTCCCGAAAAAGTCAACTGTTGACTTTTTGACCAAATAGTAAAATCCAAAAAATTTTGTGTTTATGGTCTATTTTTACTAATTTCATCGTTCCAGACTCAAATATCACGTCTGCGTCTCCAAATTCAACTCCGAGCACAACTTCAATTTTAATAACATTCATCATTAATATTATAACTCACAATATTTAACAACCAAGTTGTTCCCAAGAAAGAGGGGGCTTTCCAATAAGGATTTCTCCCTATTGGTGCGCAATTAGGTGACCAAACCTCTCATTGACAGAACTTTTAGACATTGTAAATATTACAATTTAATAATATGAATAACTTTGTCATCTCAATTATTGATTTAATAATACAACATATTGTGCAAATGACACTGTGATAATAATCGAATCAATAATATGAGAGATATGATCAAGAATTATCATGTAGCAATAATTGAGTATAAGCTGGTGACTTCTCACGTAAGCATCAATAATCAATACAGGTGTGCTACTTATGCAACCAGCGTATTCTTGTACATTTTTTATAACCGAGTAGTTCAACAGTATTAACGGTAAAACTTCCGCCATTATTTTCATAAATATATTTATATTGTTTTCTCAATCCGACAATAATTCTGTTGTGGGATCCACCAATGATTGCGCCGTTGTATGAATATTCCCTGCTAAAATGAATATTCTCCGACCAATCAAATATAATATAACAACTTGCATACTTTGCAGAATTTATAAATACTACCCAGAACTATAACATTATAACAAATTCATTCCATAATATTCAAAAATGTTAATTATAGAAAAATCATCTTTATTCATAAAAGTTAGGGTCTTACAAGGAACGTTAAAAACGTTCATGAAGAACGAATTAAAACTGAGCTATAACGAAGTTATGGCAAAAATTTCATAAGAGAAGAACGAGAATTAGAAAGTTCGTAAATGAACCCGAACGTTTAGGGTCTCATAAGAAGGTAAGAGAATGTATAAAACGTGAGTCATGGACTCAAGAACGAACGAGTTCTGAGTTCGGATGAACGAATTACGGACGAACGAACGAACGAAGAACGTTAATAACGTAAAATGAACGAAGAACAAAGATTAAATAACTTGAATGACATGTTAATGGATTCAGAATGAAGTTCTGTCAGAGGGTAATTAAAGTACGTAAGATAAGGAAGAAAATGGCTTTGGAACGACCTCGTTTCGAGTTATAACGAATAAGATATGAGATTTCGAAATCAGCGTCTCAAGCTTGTAAAAGACTTAGAAATTTATTTTAGATTTCATGCTTAGCGCCGCAGCGCATGTGACGCCCCCAAATTCAGGTACTTGAAATCCGAACTAAGTGCTTCACGATACCATTTCTATGAGCGGAATAATACTAATAATAATAACAATAATATATATTATCAAATTTAATTACATATTATCAGAGTTTAGTTCCCAAGTACGAAACCTTTAAACATTCGTTACATGATAATAATATAATATATCATCCTTAACCTAAAGTCAAACTATTATAATAAGATAGCATAAATTTTTATTCTGTGACCTTCCCTTTTCCCTTGTTCTTGGCAGATACTTCAGGTTGTTCACACTTAGCTGAAAACATTTAAATTAAGCAAGGATGAGCATTTAAGTGCCCAGCAAGTAATAACAACAATAACAGTTAACTGAATGAATTAAATGTTTTCTTTAAATGATACTTCTACAACGAATCAACAGTTGTGAAGTAAGCTGAACCAATAATCAACAACATATCATTTCGATTTCAAATTTTTGAAACTACGCACTGACTATAAATGAGGATCAGTTGACAGACTATGAACATTGTTTTCTATTTTTGAAAAGGTTAAACAGAACTTTATCTGTAAACCGTCTTAACTTACGGGCACGGGGATGATCAGCTCGTTATGCCCTGTATTGATCAATACTACACTACAAGAACGATATTATCGTTCATCCTTTGTCCGCCTTAGGGCATAAAAATTTCCCATAATTGGGATGTTCATAACAGTCTTGAATCCAAACCAAAACAATTCGGTTGGATAAGTTTTATCTTGTTCAACAACAACTTTAAATTTATGTCTAAATTTGGATCAAATAGCTTGAGGCGACTTTTAATTCAACTTATACATACTTGACACCGATAAGTATGTATCAACATGTGATAAAATATAATGATTATCCAAGTGAGGACACTTGTATAACCATGTTTTAGAAATTAACGAATAGAATATATATCTTGATCAACAATAACAGAATAAAGGAATTTGTACAACAATTATAATTTAATAACCTACTTATACAGAATCATTACATAAGTTTATACAAAGGTTGGAATATTTGAACAATTGAAATGAACAGTTCAGATATTATCTTACCCTTGTCCGTTGCATAAAGTAAATGCAAAGGGTTAGATACTTGCCTTGTCTGCTACTTACACAACTTAGATTTATCTTTTATATCAAGTCCTATCATTAAATAGATCATTCATTTGATTAGAATAACATATCATATCATATTGTACTGCTATTTGCAGTTAGCACATAACATAAACACATTATCATGTATGTTTAACAACCATTGAATCACAAATAAACATTCATCAAACCAATTTTTCTAAGTCCAGATCAATTTCAGAAATATGTCGGTATATTGACAACTTTGTCGGGTATCTATCTAGTCTAAGACTCTATACAGTAATGTATTATCCATTTAGATAACTTAAACACCGTAAATACCTATTTTTTCATGGCCTTATAATAATTTTAAAATAATTATTACCATTTATCATAATTTTTATAATATCAGGATCTTTATTAAATGATTTAAATATTAAACAATTCTATTATCATTAATATTCAATTAATATTAAACTATTAATGAAACCATTGCCAAAATATTAAAGTTATTTATAATAACTAAAAATATTTTAAAACATTTATATTAACCCTTAAATAATTTTTAAAACATTTAAAATCATTTTAAAATAATTACCATTAATGTTAAATTATTAATGTACTATCCATCTAAATATTAAAAGTCATTAAACATAACTTAAAATTTTTTAATTCATTTATATCCCTTTTAAATGATTTTTAAATTAATAAAACCATTTTCAACTATTTATTTAATGTAATTATTAAATAAATTTAATATCATTAATATTAAATTATTAATGAAATTATCCTTTAAATATTAAAAGTTATATTTTATAACATAAAATATCTTTAAACACTTTATTTTCATTTAAAATGATTTTTATAATATTAAAATCATTTTAAACTAATTTAATTAATATAATTATTAAATAACTTTAATTATCATTAATATTAATTTATTAATGAAATTTATCACAAAATATTAAAAGTCATTAAAATAACTTCAAATATTTTCTTATAACATAATAAAATTTTAAATGATTTTTCATGTATTAAAATCATTTTTAAATAATTTATTTAATAATATAATTAAATAAATTAAATACTTTTAATATTCCAAAAATATTAAATATTTATGAAATATATTCAAAATAATTAAAATATAATTTTTGGACATTAAAATAATTTTTTTCTAATTTAATTTTTTATTTTTCATAACTTCAAACTAATTTTCTATAATTATTTAATAAAAATATAATTTTTATAATTAATCTGTCGCTAAAGACCACCTATAGCGACAAAACTGTCGCTATAGGTGTTCTTCATGAAACCCAGATCATCAAGGCATTAACCGAGTGACCACGTTTGACCAAGATTCTAGATCAGATCGTGATGTTTAAGTGAATGTTTTTGGTCCGATCGTGTAGTATAAATGTAACACTACAAGATTCAACAAGAAACATGATCAAACAACATCACAATCAGAAGATATAAGTCTTCAAAGTGGGTATCGTTAAAGTCGTTCTTCATTTCAGGTTTGCCCGAAATGAAGAAACGGATTCGATCGCCCTACTTTGGGCTTCCACAACTTGCAATCGTGCAACATTTAAGTGATTTAATGGATGCGATTTGTGTAGCGATATAAGAGAGTATATCTATCCCAAAACATCAACAAAATCACAACACAATCGACAGATCTGGACCGGTCAAATCTGTTAGGTTTGTAATATTCATGTGCGCAATCGAATTGCACAAATAATGCGGAAGCGTGTAAAATCAGAGTTTAAAAATTTACAAACCATAAACCCGGATCATCCTTTATGCACAATTATTAATTAAACGAAAAGATATGAAGAACAAACATACCCTTGAAGATCCGAGCTTCCTCAGGTACAAGTTCACCTCCAATCCTTTTCGCGTTCAACTTGAATCCACCGGGTTTGGTTCCTTCCTTTGATCAACGTTAGCCACCCAAGTGTTTGGCCTCTAGAGGTGATCCACCAAGGAATAATAGAATTCAAGAAGAGGGGTATATGGCTCAAACCCTAGTTTTCTATCTCGATAAAAGGCGTACTCTCCAACAAATTGGAATTATTACGTAGTTGTAAAAAATAACAACCCCATCACCCATAATAAGACTCCTCTTATTTATAGATGTGGGCAACCCACCTTAACAATTAAGGAATTTGGTTTTATTTAATTAATTAAATTCTTTTAATTAATTAAGCTCCTTAAACTTATTAGGGATAATTAATTAAACTCCTTTAACTAATTTTCCCTCCTAATCCTATTAGGAATAAATGAGAGTACTTATATTAAATTAATTCCTAAACTCTTTTAAAAATTAAAATAATAATAATTGTAATAATATTAATAAGACTCCTCTTATTAATTTATATTTAATATTTCTAAAATATTAAATAATAAATATTAAGCTATTTAATTTATTCTATCACCATAGATTAAATTAAATATACATAACATATTATTACGATTATGCCATTAACTTCTTAAATAATTATTCTTCCTTTTATGGTGTGACCCTTTAGGTTCTCCATATTAAACCGGTTGTGAATAAATCAATTAGAACAATTCTAATCTTATTTAAATAAATAAATTAAACAATTAATTTATTTAAATAAATAATATTTATTCTACAATAGGGATAAGCCTCCCCAGCGATCAACGACTTTCCAGATAATATAGATTTCAACATTAATCATTAAAGAACCTTTGAGTAAATAGTTACCGTACAATTCAATCCTTCCACCATACAATGTCCCAATTAAATATAAGACATGGAATTACTGTCAAGTCTTATTTTATTTAATTATATGTTTTTCGATCCTTAAATGCACAACTCCAAATAATGCAAATTAGAAACTCCTTTCTAATTTCATTCTGCCTTGGCCAAGGACTACTAGGTTGTCATTTATCGAATCACATAGGGCATTTCTCTTCTTTTATTAGAAGTGGTAGATTCTTTATTGATCATACATTATCTCCATGTACAACTTATTATACCCAAGCATACCCTTTGATATACCCTAAGGGTCTTAAGGAATAAGTCAAAGTATAACTCATCATACACAAGATACTATGATGATCTCAAGTCCAAGGATTACTTGTACTACTATCACTACTGAGAATTCCTATTGATGAATAAATAAAACTCCATTAGGTATTCCTTAGCGAGCCACGTTCAGTGAACTTATTCTCTAATAAGCACCTACATACTTGCTTTAGTGTCTCCACACAAATGATCATGAGATCAATCATCCTCATCCAATGAGCAAGCAACGTATGTACCAATCTATCCGGATTCACTAATCCCCAATTTAGTAATCCAACGATTGGGAACTATTTTAGTTTTAAGCTTTCTAAGAATTTAGATCTCATTAGAATGATCATCATCATTATTCTAAAAGCATTGCTTAAAACTATGGGTTTATCACATATTATAAAACAACATCATGTAGATAATTAAAAGCCTTTAATAAATTAATACTTTTTATTAATAAATGAATAAGATTGTTACAAAGTATATGCTTTATCATCAAACATGATTGGCTTGTTTGCATATTACTTTCAATCTCCCACTTGCACTAAAGCCAATCGCCATTGTATCTTATACTCTTCTTCTCTAAGTGACGATTATCTTGCTGTTGGATAAGCTTTAGTTAATGGATATGTAATGTTGTTCATGAGAGTCCACTATCTCTATAGTGATTTCCCATCTTTCAATGATTCTAATATTCAAATGAAAGTGCCACAACACATGTTTAGATCCAAGATGAGACTTAGGAACTATTCCTAGTTCGTAATGAACTTATCATCCAAACAATCAACTTGGCAGCGACTTCATTTATAGCTATATACTTTGTCTTTATCACTAAACCAAAGAACTTTTTTTCGTTTGGAACCTTTCAAATTCAACGCACCTTAATCGCTCAAGATAAGGCTTTACCTTAAAGTGGATTTTTTCTGTCATCTTGGTCTATCTGAAAAAACTTGAGTCTGTTAAGCCCTCTAGTTTTAATTTAGACCCACCATGAATATGATCACATCCTTAGTCTTGGGTTAAGCACTTTAAGATGTTTTCAGCGACTCATAGTGAACTTCTCCAAGATATGACCGATCAACATCGGTCTCGTATATTTCATTGCATACATGATAGTCACTCACGCGACCTCTCTTTCGTGAGTGCGTGGGGACTATTAAGAGAGATACACTCCATGGCTCATCAACATGAGACATCTCTTGAGTTTGCCATGCTAAAGCGACTTTAGCATCAAATGAATATACGTTCCTTGGGTTAAGTCGAGCATCCTCTTAAATCTATCTATATAGATTTATATCCCCAATTAAGATACTCTTCCAAATCATTCATGGAGGAATGTTTAGACAACTTTATCTTTACTAATTGTAGCATTGGTATGTCATTCCTTATCCGTAGTATATCATCATATAGTACTAGGAATGTCACGATGCTCTAATCGAACCCTTTTGTACACACTAGGTTCATTCTTATTTTTGATAAAATCAAACTCTTTTGATTGCCTCATCAAAAGCAGATGTTCCATATTTGAGAAAGTTGCTTCAATCCATTTCTCTCGAAAGTGTCTACAACACTTACCTCATCGTATGTAATCTGGATCAACATCTTCTATGATGTGTACCTCATCATCATCATCTATGATGAATCCATACCTCCGGTATCTTGGTACTATTCCGCATTTACGATTGGTTGTGGTACAATAGGTACATCTATAGGTTCCTCTTATTTGACTTATAGTGTTTTGTGGTTCTTGAACTCTTCAAGATCTATTATCCTCCCACTAGCCCTTCAATGATAAACACCTTTATCTTAGAAAGGGCGTGTTTCGTAACAAACACCTTTTGCTAAGTAGAATTATAGAACATATACCCTAAACTTACTTTAGGATGTCCCACAAATCGACACTTATAAAATCTTGTCCCAAGCTTATCCTTTGAAACCTTTTCACATAAGTTGGACAACCCCTTATCTTAACATACTTAAGATTAGGAATCCTCCCCATCCATAACTTTTATGGAGTCTTGGGAAATTTGGATTTTGAGGTTACCATTTTCATAGATATGCGACCATTTCTAGGACATTATCCCGGAAGGATCTTTGGAATGTCGGTAAAATCATTATGGACACACCATGTGTCAACAAAGTACGAATTTTTCCATTCGGATACATCAATCAATTATTGCGATATATCGGAGGCGTCCATTAATGAGAAAACCATTTGAGATGATCTAGAAACTTATTGCACAAGTATTTATTCCTTGATCTAATCAAAGAATCTTAATACTTTGCCAATTTGTTTCATTTCTGAATTCTTTGAACCTTTCAAATAATTCACACTTGTATTTTAGCAAATACACACATTCAACTCTTTGAATGATCATCTCCTTTTCTTATACTAATTTGTTCAATATGCAAAATTATTTTCATGTAAGTCAAGTATACAAAATTTATTAAGTAATATTCCAGTTCTATACAAAACATTATTATTATAAATAGAACAACAATTGTTCTTAATTATAATACCAAAGATTTCATTGTCCAACAATAAAATGGAAATAATATTTTTAACAAGAACTAGAATACAATAACAACTTATTGACTTAATAGATTTGCCCGTAGGCATTGCTAAACTATAAGTTTCTATAGCTAATGCAGCAACCTTTACTTCATTTTGCACACATAGGATTACTTATATTTGTTTAGCTTTCTATTTCTGCTTGGTCCTTTTCATAAATCTATATTTATGATAACCAAAGTCGGTATCCAATACCCAAGTAGAACCTTGACTTAAAGAAAAATTTATTTCAATCATGAACAAAAACTGTATTGTAACCGAAACTTCACTAAGCTTCTTTGGTTAGCCTCTGCAAGATGCTTCTTGCATTTTCTTTCCAGTGTCCAGGCATATTGTAGTGGAAGCAAACTTCTTTGCTATCCGTATCAGTTTTGTTCTTATTATCCTTTGTTTACGCCTTTCTGTTTACCTTCTTTGAATCGTTCTTCTTTTCAGAAGATCCTTTGGCCCCTACCAGTAAGACTTTGTTTTTCTTGGTTGGAAAGTGACTCTCAACATTTTTCAACATGTTAAGCAAATCAGCGAGGCTGATATCTAGCTTGTTCATATGAAAAATTAACAACAATTGTGAAAGGAGTTCGGGAGTGAGTGCAAGATCAAATCTTGGCTCAACTATCCATCCATGACAATACTCGTTGTCCTAATTGATCAATCAAATTGATAATGTTAAGGACTTTTATCTGTACTGTAGTGTCATCGGTCATTCTAGATCGAAAGAGCTCCTTAGATATCTGATATCTATCAGTCCTACTTTCCTCACCATCAACTACTTGATGTGTGGGAATATAGTAGGAGCATCCATAGTTTCACGCCGACGACTGAAGCTAGTTACTCATGGATGCGAGCATGATGCATTGAGCCAATCGTGCATCATCTTGCCACTTTCTAAAAGTAGCAATGTCTTCCTCGGAGGCATTATGCGCAACCATTGCGAGGATAGGCGTATTAAGGACATAAGATAGCTTTTTCAAATATGAGAACTATTCTCAAATTCCTTAACCAATCCATTTAATTGATGCAGTTAATTTAGCATCTAATATGCTTCATGATGATGGTAATTTTAGACATTGTAAAATTTCAGTAAATGAATTTATAATTAACAACATTTTAACATACATTCTTTTATTAATTACCAAAATAATTTAGGTCTTGTTTTAAATTGGTATCTCCACTATTTTCTTCAAACTATATTACCTCACTTATATAGTTCGACAAAATCTAATTAAAGATTTGCTAGTGAGAATAAGGATCCCATTTCAAATGTATATAGCCTTGTGGTGACACAACAAACTATATATAAATAAATAGGTAGACAACTTTTGTCAATTACATCAACTATGCAACTCCTTGTATTTTGCCTCTTAGATTATTTTGATCAAGTGGTGGCACATCCGAATCAAAATTATCCAAGTTAAGTCCAACCTAGCACTCCATATATTTCAAAAAAGAAAAATATCATCCTTGTGGTGACACAACAAAACAATATTGTTCAATTTTCTTTATAAGCATCAAATGTGATAAATTAACATCTTAAATACTTAATACTTGCCTTGTGGTGACACAACAAACTCATATTAAATATTTAATACTCTATTAATTTTATCATGCTAGAAGGCGACGTTCGATATTCCAAATATCTTTGAACGCTTAGGACTTAATATAAAAATTGAGGGGTTTGTTATTAATTTGTCTCATCTTGTTTTAAGCGCGCATATTATATATATATATAAAATACGCGTCATATTAATTAACATGCGAAGCATGTTTGCATAATATATAATATATATAGTATAAGCATGCACATATAGAATACTATATTCTACTCGGATTGATTATGGACTTTTATTCTAGTTTGGTTCACTAGAGCCACCAAGTGAACCAAAAGGTCAAACCCTAGGGGTGCAAGAATTAATATTTAAATATAACTATTACATTTAAACCCGGGCTCTATTACAAACGGGTCTTCAAGCTCTCCTTGCTCCTTGATCTCCAATTTTTCAAAATTAATTCTAACTATTCCTATTACAAAACTATTTAAAATAAATAGAAACCTTGATCAGCAGTCAAGGGGAAGTACATAGGAGGGAGATAGAATTTACATTAAGAAAAATTAGAGAAGATGAGGTACGCAGACCCCATTTAATAAAACCCATACATTCATGCATCCAACTAAAATAAAATCCAATCACATTGGTCAATAGTCCATAATCAATCCCATTTATTATCATACACATCATCATATGCATCAATAAATAACATTCATCATAAACATTTAATATATATATTGATATCATTTAATGGGCAAATTTAGTTAGTATAAAATCTATTTTTGAATCAAAATAAACTCCTTTATTTTAATCCAAATTTAAATCAAAATAAAACTATTTTATTTTAATTTATCTAATTTTGAATAAAATAAACTATTTTATTTTAATCAAAATTTTAATCAAAATAAACTCCTTTATTTTAATTAATTATGAAATCCAATTTCATATATAAAAAAAAATTGATTAAAATAAACTCTTTTCTTTTAATTAATTATGGAATCCAATTCCATGTTAAAAAAAAACTTTTATTAAAGGAAATACGGATATTCTTTCCTATTCACAAATAAACTCCTTTATTTTGAATAATATGAAATCTTATTTCATATCTAAATAAACTCCTTTATTTAAGGAAACACGGATTTTCTTTCCTATTCACAAATAAACTCTTTTATTTTGAATAAACTCTTTTATTTAAGGAAATTCTTATCCTTTTTCCTATTCACAAATAAACTCTTTTATTTTTGAATAATATGAAATCTAATTTCATATCAAAATAAACTCCTTTATTTAAGGAAAAATAGAATCTAATTTCAACTCCAATTAGTTTTCATGGAATCCAATTCCAACTCTAATTAGTTATCATGAAATTCTAATTTTAAAATTAAAATAAATCTTTTTATTTTAATATTAAAATAAACTTTTTATTTTAAAATTAAAATAAACATTTTATTTTAATTATAAAATAATTAAATTAATATATATATATATATATATATATATATATATATATATATATACTATATATATATATATATATAATATAATACCAATATATATATATATATATATATATATATATATATATATATATATATAAAAATGCCATTTGTTATATATAAAAAAAAACTGGGCCATCGCCTTGATTTCCGTGCTGCATGTGCTGTTGCCTTAAAAAATACGACTCCCTTTTTAATCTAAAAAAAAAAAGGATTATGCAAGCTAAAAAAAAAAAATATGCAAGCTCTGCCGAATCCTGCAACAATTTTATGGTATTACTAATAAGCAGCTCACCCACGTGAATCACATAATTGACCCTTGAGCTTCATTTACCATATATATTTTAGAACGGATTAGTGAATCAGTAGCAAAAAAAAAAAATATTTTTTTTTTTTTTTTTTTTATAAATATTTTATACAAACAAATTATGTCCAATTAAATTGTTCTAAACACATATCAATATAGTATCAAATTAAAACAATTAATAATTTGCATAAAGGTTTGGCTATGATACCACTGTTAGGTTTGTAATATTCATGTGCGCAATCGAATTGCACAAATAATGCGGAAGCGTGTAAAATCAGAGTTTAAAAATTTACAAACCATAAACCCGGATCATCCTTTATGCACAATTATTAATTAAACGAAAAGATATGAAGAACAAACATACCCTTGAAGATCCGAGCTTCCTCAGGTACAAGTTCACCTCCAATCCTTTTCGCGTTCAACTTGAATCCACCGGGTTTGGTTCCTTCCTTTGATCAACGTTAGCCACCCAAGTGTTTGGCCTCTAGAGGTGATCCACCAAGGAATAATAGGAATTCAAGAAGAAGGGGTATATGGCTCAAACCCTAGTTTTCTATCTCAATAGAAAAGGCGTACTCTCCAACAAATTGGAATTATTACGTAGTTGTAAAAAATAACAACCCCATCACCCATAATAAGACTCCTCTTATTTATAGATGTGGGCAACCCACCTTAACAATTAAGGAATTGGGTTTTATTTAATTAATTAAATTCTTTTAATTAATTAAGCTCCTTAAACTTATTAGGGATAATTAATTAAACTCCTTTAACTAATTTTCCCTTCTAATCCTATTAGGAATAAATGAGAGTACTTATATTAAATTAATTCCTAAACTCTTTTAAAAATTAAAATAATAATAATTGTAATAATATTAATAAGACTCCTCTTATTAATTTATATTTAATATTTCTAAAATATTAAATAATAAATATTAAGCTATTTAATTTATTCTATCACCATAGATTAAATTAAATATACATAATATATTATTACGATTATGCCATTAACTTCTTAAATAATTATTCTTCCTTTTATGGTGTGACCCTTTTAGGTTCTCCATATTAAACGGTTGTGAATAAATCAATTAGAACAATTCTAATCTTATTTAAATAAATAAATTAAACAATTAATTTATTTAAATAAATAATATTTATTCTACAATAGGGATAAGCCTCCTAGCGATCAACGACTTTCCGGATAATATAGATTTCAACATTAATCATTAAAGAACCTTTGAGTAAATAGTTACCGTCTACAATTCAATCCTTCCACCATACAATGTCCCAATTAAATATAAGACATGGAATTCTTCACAAGTCTTATTTTATTTAATTATATGTTTTTCGATCCTTAAATGCACAACTCAAATAATGCAAATTAGAAACTCCTTTCTAATTTCATTACGCTTGCCAAGGACTCTTTGGGTTGTCATTTATCGAATCACATAGGACATTTCTCTTCTTTATTAGAAGTGGTAGATTCTTTATTGATCATACATTATCTCCATGTACAACTTATTATACCCAAGCATACCCTTTGATATACCCTAAGGGTCTTAAGGAATAAGTCAAAGTATAACTCATCATACACAAGATACTATGATGATCTCAAGTCCAAGGATTACTTGTACTACTATCACTACATGAATTCCTATTGACAGGCAAATAAAACTTCATTAGGTATTCCTTAGCGAGCCACGTTCAGTGTACATATTCTCTAATAAGCACCTACATACTTGCTTTAGTGTCTCCACACAAATGATCATGAGATCAATCATCCTCATCCAATGAGCAAGCAACGTATGTACCAATCTATCCGGATTCACTAATCCCCAATTTAGTAATCCAACGATTGGGAACTATTTTAGTTTTAAGCTTTCTAAGAATTTAGATCTCATTAGAATGATCATCATCATTATTCTAAACGCATTGCTTAAAACTATGGGTTTATCACATATTATAAAACAACATCATGTAGATAATTAAAAGCCTTTAATAAATTAATACTTTTTATTAATAAATGAATAAGATTGTTACAAAGTATATGCTTTATCATCAAACATGATTGGCTTGTGTGCATATTACTTTCAAAATCTTGTCAGACGTCATGATCATGCGTTTTCTGGGTTACCCAAAAAATGTATTTCATGAACGTCCGACCTAGTTAATAGCCACCGCTGAGATCTACACATTCAATATTTTAGTGATATAGTGCTATAATATTGTAATCCAAACAATGACTATAACCTAGATACAAAGATCATTACATAACATCATAACACGGTCAGATCTAAGCCCACGAAGATCTTGTCGAGCCTTACGGGCATGATCTAGGTTTTTTCAGAAATTGAAAGTCATGGTCGGTCAATGAGGTTTGACCGCCCATAACTTTCATTTTGAGCACGATCTGAGCTAGCTAAAAGTTCCAGATTACAGAGAACATAATAGGCTACAAGATCAAAGCTTTAAACAACTAAAACATATAACGGAGAAAGATTAAAGAGGCTTGACATTTGCTTGTCAGACAACAATAAAAATTTTCCAGATTTTTCAAAAACTTAAATTTAAAGATTTAGATGATATGGATCTACCTAAAACCAACCCAGATCATCATAACAAACTAGAAACAACATATTCTAACACTTAAATCTAACATCTAATAATAGATTTTTGAGCGGATTTAAGCTAGGGTTTTTATACCTTTCTTGGATAATTTCTTGATCTAGGGTTTCAGATTTGTTAAGTGGTTCGTGGGGCTTCAATATGTGACTGAAAAACTACTATATTTCGTTGGTTTTAGTGAGAGAGAGGATTGATTGGGTGTTTATGCAAAATGGATAGCAAATGTTACTTTCTCTCTCTCCCAATCTATTTATAAGCAAGCTAGATGCATGGAATGGCTGATATAAAGCTCATTGCTGTCAATTATAAGTCAATGGAGTTGCTAGAGTTGGTAAACAACTAAAGGTAAATGTATTTTCACAAGTTACCCATTAAAGAAAATAGAAAAGGGCATTTTAGTCAATTGTTAAATTATTTTAATGGAAAAAATATAATCTTTACAAACTCTTAGGATTTGACCCTTAGGGTTTAACCCCAAGGGTTTAACCCTAAGGTTTAGCATATAGCATTTATAGATTTAACCAATTAGGGTTTGCATAAAATATAAATTTTAGTTTCTAAAATTTTATAAATTAGGGTTTTGTTAATTATAATTTTAAATTTCTAATTATACATGAACATTAGGGTATTATAATATAATTAACCTTGCCACTTAAGTAATTAAGGTTTTTAATTAGAAATTAGGATTCCTAAATATTAGTTAGGGTTTTGATTTCGCAATTAGGGTTTTGCGACAGTAATTAGGGTTTTATAATTATTAACTTAGGGTTCTAATCATTACGGTCTTTAATTACTAATTAGGTTTACTTTAATTAGAAATATAAAATCTATCATACATGATATTAATCACAGTAACACAATTTCTGACTGATCACAAATTCCAGTTCAGGTTTCAAATTAGGGTTTCAAATTATTAGAAATTCAAATCTAAACTAGGGTTTTAAATTTACAATTAGGGTTTCCGAATTAGCATATCATGAAGTAATACATAACATAAATCATATAACACGCTTATATAATGTCTTAAATTTCCCATTTAAATTGAAAAATGGGTTAAGCAGATTAATGCTGTGGTTTGAGTCAATATACACCATAATTGACCAACCGTCAACAGTAAGTACATACAGTACATATTTATAGCACTGAAAAATCAAAATATTATAATATTATAATATTATTATCATTCCTTGATCAAAACCCAGAATTAGGGTTTGGATTCCATATCTAATTTATCTACCGTAATTAACTTTATTAATTAAGTTAAAATAATTAACTTAATAACCTAAACAAAATTCATATAATAAATTAATTATTATAATTATTCTTAAAATCATATCATATATTATTTTAATAGATAAATAAAAAAATTTATACGCAAAATTTATGATTTATTTATATAGAAAATATCAAGTTATTACATTCACCTCCCTTATAAAGATTAGTCCCCGGAATCATAGTTTTAAAACCCATACATACCAGGGTACATAGCATACACAATCATTGCAAGTAGATCTCGATCAAATTTGATCGAACTGATCTTTAACTATTCATATAAAGCTTGTCTTTTTAATTAAACGGAAGTTTGATTTCTAGAAGAACTCAAATTCCTCCTTCAAAATTTATTTATAAAATAATTTATTATTTATAGGAAATCATATATAAGAAAATAAAAGTTATACGAAAAGTACCTGGAGTTCAACTGCCAGCTGCCACCGAATCCTGAACTGTCATGTTGAAGACCCGTGCAGTAGATCTTGTCGGCTTGCTGGATGAAGTTGGTCCTGTGATTGCCAAAGTTCCGCCACTTTTCCCCATGTTCACGCTTTCTACCTCTGTTCTCCTTTTCGGACAGTCCTTCACCTTATGCTCCTTCGATCCGCACAGAAAACACCCACTAATCGTTTTAGGATTGGGGCAGTTAGGAGAGATATGGCCCTCCTGCCCACACTTGAAACATGCAAATTTACCTTTCAGACATTCCCCCAAATGGTTCTTCCCACAATTCCCAAATTGCACCACCGGCTTCTTCTTTGCACCTTCTTGCTTTACCTGCACACCCCCAAAGTTGTTCCCCTTCCTCTTTTCACTCCTATTCCCCTTGTTTGTTTCCATCTTTCTAGTTCCCTCAACTTTACCCTTGTTCCTTCTTTCTTTGTTATAAAGGCTCATGGCCTCACTTCCCTTCTCAGCAATAATTGCTTTCTCTATGAGTGCTGCAAATGTAGGGATTTGCAACACTGCCACCTTGTTGTAGAGCCAGGGTTTTACTCCCAGCTCAAACCTTCGTGCTTTTCTAGCCTCCGTATCAACTTGATGCTGGGCGAACCTAGCCAACTCATTAAATTGCTCGGCATATTCCGCAATAGTCATATTCTCCTGTTTTAATTCAAGAAATTTTACCTCCATCCTAGCTTGCATACTAGATGAAAAATAGTTTTCAAAAAACAGCATTTTAAACCTATCCCAAGCAACTACACCTGCTCCTTCCCTCACTTGATTCGCTTCCCACCAAAAATTTGCCTCACCCTTCATCATGTAGGTGGCAAAAGCGGTCTTTTGCCCTTCAGCTACCCTAGCTATTACAAATGCCTTTTCAATTTCCTTAACCCAAGTTTGGGCTTCTACAGGTTCAGTTGTACCTCTAAATTCGGGCGGTCCTACAGCCTTGAAGTCCTTAAAGTTTGCCAAGCGGTTGTCCTGCTGGTTCCCTATGGCTAGCATTCTTTGTTGCATGGCCTGAGCTACCATGTTTGCGAATTGCTGCATTGGATCTGGTTGTTGTCCACCAACGTTATTGACAAATTCTTCTGCCCTTTGATTTCTAGTTTGTCGTCTTGGCGGCATTATTTGGTTAAATAAAACATAATTTAACTTACATTCTAAACCTTATCACATAAGTTTGATATATTAAATATGTTTCATAGCTCAAACATATGTTCGTTTTCATTAGTTCCAAGTAATTTACATAACATAGACAATACTGCTATCCCTTTATGACCACAAAAGTCAGGATTTACGGCTTTGACCAACACAAAAGTTAAAAATATTACATTACACAGTCATACTTTTCACACATATTATATTAAACAGATCTACACCACAGAACCTATATTACTTATTCACTATGCCTTTTTGTTGATCTTGGACAACCTTTTGCCTGATGACCTTCTATCCCACAAATAAAACAGACACATTGCTTTGGATTGGGATAATGAGGAGAGAAATGTCCCTTATGTCCACAATTGTAGCAAACATTTTCCTCTTTTCTACACATGCCTTCATGTTTCCTGTCACAGTTTGCACACCTTTCTATTCAGTTAATTTTTCCTTGGTTGATATCAGGATCACGATCTTTCATTTTTCTTTTTCCCTTCTTGCTCGGGGCTGCTCCCGACTTGTTGCTTTTAGCTCACATTTGGTCAATTTGGATTTTAAGCTTATCCTGTTCTTCCATTGTTTCAATTAATACTTTCCGCAGTTGACTATTTAATAGTTTTTCTATTTCCCACAGTTGTTCCAAAGAGGAAACCTGGTCCCGCAGATTCTACACTTCAGTTGATGCTTGATCAGCTCCAACTTCAATGTCTGAATCACTATCGGTTAGTTCTACCATTTCTAGATCTGGTACGACATTTTCCACAATAACCACCTCATCGAGGTTGCTTTCACTTTGAGCCTCTATTTCAGCTATTGGCTTTGATATCGGCTCCTTCTTTACGATCCGAGGGTATCCTAATCCTTTTTCACCTGACATCTACACACATATATTATCCTGATTATTATATAATATATACATATAACACATAATGGTTTTATATAAGTTATCTTTTAGTTTGTTTGACGATGAATTTATCTAATTCATCTAATTTTAAACTCTATATGAGTTATTTATATTTTCAACATTTCCCTCTGTTCTAAGGTTATAGCCTAAGGTCTATCCCACCTAAGGTTTCTAACCCTATAGCTCTGATTCCATGACGTGACGCCCCCAAATTCAGGTACTTGAAACCCGAACTCAGTGCTTCACGATACCATTTATATGAGCGGAATAATACTACTACTACTAATAATAATAATATACATTATCAAATTTAATTTACATATTATTAGAGTTTAGTTCCCAAGTACGAAACCTTTAACCAATCGTTATATGATAATAATATTATATATCATCCTTAACCTAAAGTCAAACTATTACAATAAGATAGCATAAACTTTTATTCTGCGACCTTCCCTTTTCCCTTGTTCTTGGCAGATCCTTCAGGTTGTTCACACTTAGCTGAAAACATTTAAATTAAGCAAGGATGAGAATTTGAGTGCCCAACAAGTAATAGCAACAATAACAGTTAACTGAATGAATTAAATGTTTTCTTTAAACGATACTTCTACAACGAATCAACAGTTGTGAAGTAAGCTGAACCAATAATCAACAACATATCATTTTGATTTCAAATTTTTGAAACTATGTACTGACTATAAATGAGGATCAGTTGACAGACTATGAACATTGTTTTCTATTTTTGAAAAGGTTAAACAGAACTTTATCTGTATACCGTCATAACTTATGGGCACGGGGGTGATCAGCCCGTTATGCCCTGTATTGATCAATACTACATTACAAGAACGATATTATAGTTCATCCTTTATCCGCCTTAGCGCATAAAAATTTCCCATAATTGGGATGTTCATAACAGTCTTGAATCCAAACCAAAACAATTCGGTTGGATAAGTTTTATCTTGTTCAACAACAACTTTAAATTTATGTCTAGCTGGATCAAATAGCTTAGACGACTTTTAATTCAACTTATACATACTTGACACCGATAAGTATGTATCAACATGTGATAAAATATAATGATTATCCAAGTGAGGACACTTGTATAACCATGTTTTAGAAATTAACGAATAGAATATATATCTTGATCAACAATAACAGAATAAAGGAATTTGTACAACAATTATAATTTAATAACCTACTTATATAGAATCATTGCATATGTGACGCCCCCAAAATTAGGTATACGTCACCCATCTTGGGTCGCCACTTACATGGTACATAAATTCAAATACAAACTTAATTATACGTCTGTCGTGTAACATACGACAATACATAAACTGAGAGTTCTAATAGGAATATTGTCATTTAGACAATATCCATACTCAAGGAGTCCTCATTACATTTATTATCACACTATTTCACAGAATAGTGAGGACTACTAATGCTATCCTCTGGACCATTACTCCGTTCCCCGACTCGTCCCAGCTATATTCTCATTTCCTGAAGAGAACAGTGAAAGAAAGGGTGAGCTCAACTAGCCCAGTAAGAAATATTATGACTAAGATAATGCAGAATAAATTATCATTAGCCTACAACAGTGTTAAACTGATAATACACAATAGACATCAAGTTTAACTGCAGCGGAATATGCAATCCATTAAAAGAGTCAAGTAGAGAATAAAGTCTACTATCTTTTAGGTTTTAAAAGGTTTTCATCCATTTTTATCACTGAGACTCAGCTTAATGAATAAACCACAATATCTAATCATCCTGTACCACGGTCAAGGATTTTTATCAAATTATCAATGGTCATGACTATACCGAATCACCCCTGGTCATAATCATACCAAAAACTATCCATCAACTTTGCATTCATGTGCCATCGAGGACTTTTATCACATCATTTATAACAAGCCATGATTATACCGAATGATCCCTGGTCATAATCATACTAAATTCATCTATGCACGTAAGCCAAAGATAACATAATATAACATGAGGATGATGACAATGACATAATAATTCAATAAAACAAGTTCAAGAATTATTTTATTAAGGAATTAGTAACGTCAAATTGTCAACAAGATATCTTTGTTTTGTAGAGTAAAATTCAAGAATGATCGGAAGATTATTTCCATGAAAAGATCTTTGGATGAAACGCTAATATCAAGAATATTCTACTAATTTCATGGAGTATAGAAGTCAAAGTTTTAACTATTTGGGTATAATAAAGAATTGAATAACAAAAGAAATCATCATGCATGCGGTATTGCAGCATGAGCGAGTTATTCCAACAGTAACAATAATAACGGAACCGTGTCGTGAAATTCACACCAACAGGATGATCCAATGTAATAATAAATCTTTGAATAATAAACAATGGAACTAGGTAAATTGTAAACACACGATGAGGATATTCCAATGAGAATAATAAATGCGGAATAATAAACAATGGAACTAGGTAAAGGTGTAAAACACACGTATACATGATATTCCAATGAATAATAAAGAATGGAATAAATGAAGAAGATCACCAAGTATAGGGATTAAGCGATATACATGTTATTCCAATGTAATAAATAAGAATGAAATAATATAAGGATTTCACCAAGTATAGGGTATCTGGCGTATACAAAAGTTATGTATAGGGTATACCACTTTTACAAGTTATTCCAATGTAATAATAATTAATGAAATAATGAAGTTCTCTTCATGAATAAGAAAGAATAACACCCTTTACGGTACAACAAATAATACCCCTTACCGTAAAAGACAAACGGATATCAAAGTAGTGAAGTACCGAATACTCTTCTTCTTTCTCTCTATAGATTTTTCTCTATAGCTTCTCTCTATAATTTCTCTCTGTAGAGTTTCGGTGAATTCGTAAGAAAATAATGAAGGAATGAGCTTCTATTTATAGGAAAATAGAATGCATAGTAATTAATCCATGAGCGGTCCAGATTGATTTACTTTAATCGACGGTCCATATTTAAAGCAAAATCTTTTAAATAAAATATAATATATTCTATTTATATAAAAACATTTTACTATGCAAACACTATGCAACACTATGCAAAACACTATGCAAAAACACTATGCAACACTATGCATAATAAAATATAATATATTCTATTTATAGAATAACTTTAATAAAGTATTCATTTTATATAAAAGATGTTTACATTTTATTACGTTAATAATCTAATAAAACAAAACGTCATTATCGCTATAATAATTCATATTATTAATCGACAATAATGGAATCAAACCGAGTGACTTCTCACATAAGCATCAATAATCAATACTGGTAATGCTACTATGCAACCACACGTATTCGTATTTTTTTACTACCTGAAAGTAGTTCAACAAGATCAAGCGGTAAAACTTCCGCCGTTATTTCAATAAAATATTTTTGTCGTTTTCTCAATCAAACAATAATTACATTGTAGGGTCCACCAATGATTGAGTAGTTGTCACGAATATTCCCGCTAAACCGAATATTCCCCGACCAATCGAATATAATATAACCACTTGCATACTTTGCAAAATTTATAAATACTACCCACAACTATAATATTATCTCAAATTCACACCATAATATTAAAAATTATTTCGACAAAATTTAAATCTTTATTGATAAAATCTGGGGTCTCACAACATAAGTTTATACAAAGGTTGGAATATTTGAACAATTGAAATGAACAGTTCAGATATTATCTTACGCATGTCCAGATTGCATAAAGTAAATGCAAAGGGTTAGATACTTGCCTTATTCGCTACTTACTTACACAACTTAGATTTATCTTTTATATCAAGTCCTATCATTAAATAGATCATTCGTTTGATTAGAATAACATATCATATCATATTGTACTGCTATTTGCAGTTAGCACATAACCTAAACACATTGTCATGTAAGTTTAACAACCATTGAATCACAAATAAACATTCATCAAACCAATTTTTCTATGTCTAGATCAATTTCGGAAATATGTTGGTATATTGACAACTTTATCGGGTATCTATCGAGTCTAAGACTCTATACAGTAATGTATTATCCATTTAGATAACTTAAACACCAGCCACCCTATTTTTCATGGCCTTATAATAATTTTAAAATAATTATTACCATTTATCATAATTTTTAAAATATCAGGATCATTATTAAATGATTTTAATATTAAACAATTCTATTATCATTAATATTCAATTAATATTAAACTATTAATGAAACCATTGTCAAAATATTAAAGTTATTTATAATAACTAAAAATATTTTTAAAACATTTATATTACCCTTAAATAATTTTTAAACCATTTAAAATCATTTTAAAATAATTACCATTAATGTTAAATTATTAATGTACTATTCATCTAAATATTAAAAGTCATTAAACAAAACTTAAAATTTTTAAATTCATTTATATCCCTTTTAAATGATTTTTAAATTAATAAAACCATTTTCAACTATTTATTTAATGTAATTATTAAATAAATTTAATATCATTAATATTAAATTATTAATGAAATTATCCTTTAAATATTAAAAGTTATATTTTATAACTTAAAATATCTTTAAACACTTTATTTTCATTTAAAATGATTTTTATAATATTAAAATCATTTTAAAACTAATTTATTTAATATAATTATTAAATAACTTTAATTATCATTAATATTAATTTATTAATGAAATTTATCACAAAATATTAAAAGTCATTAAAAATAACTTAAAATATTTTCTTATAACATAATAAAATTTTAAATAATTTTTCATGTATTAAAATCATTTTAAAATAATTTATTTAATATTATAATTAAATAAATTAAATACTTTTAATATTCCAAAAATATTAAATATTTATGAAATATATTCAAAATAATTAAAATATAATTTTCGGACATTAAAATAATTTTTTACTAATTTAATTTTTTATTTTTAATAACTTAAAACTAATTTTCTATAATTATTTAATAAAAATATAATTTTATAATTAATCTGTCACTAAAGACCACCTATAGCGACAAAACTATCGCTATAGGTGTTCTTCATGAAACCTAGATCATCAAGGCATTAACCGAGTGACCACGTTTGACCAAGATTCCAGTTCAGATCGTGATGTTTAAGTGAATGTTTCTAGTCCGATCGTGTAGTATAAATGTAACACTATAAGATTCAACAAGAAACATGATCAAACAACATCATAATCAGAAGATATAAGCCTTCAAAGTGGTACGTTGAGTCATTCTTCATTTCGGGTTTGCCCGTAAATGAAGAAACTGATCGCCTCTACTACTGGGCTTCCACAACTTCTGCAATACGTGCAACATTTAAGTGATTTAATGGATGCAGTGTGTAGCTAGCATGAAAGAGAGTATATCTATCCCAAAACATCAACAAAATCACAACACAATCGACAGATCGGGACCGGTCAAATCTTGTCGACGTCATGATCATGCGTTTTACGGGTTACCCAAAAATGTATTTCATGAACGTCCCACCTAGTTTCGACCGCCCACCGAGATCTACCTGCTCAATATTTTAGTGATATAGTGCTATAATATTGTAATCCAAAAACAATGACTATAATCTAGATACAAAGATCATTACATAACATCATAACACGATCGGATCTATGCCCACGAAGATCTTGTCGAGCCTTTTGGGCATGATCTATGTTTTTTCAGAATTGAAAGTCATGGTTCATCAATGAGGTTTGACCGCCCATAACTTTCATTTTGAGCACGATCTGAGCTAGCTAAAAGTTCCAGATTACAGAGAACATAATAGGCTACAAGATCAAAGCTTTAAACGACTAAAACATATAACGGAGAAAGATTAAAGAGGCCCGACATTTGCTTGTCGACAACAATAAAATTTTCCGATTTTTCAAAAACGTAAATTTAAAGATTTAGATGATATGGATCTACCTAAACCAACCGGATCATCATAACAAACTTGAAACAACATATTCTAACACTTAAATCTAACATCTAACAAAGATTTTTGAGCGGATTCAAGCTAGGGTTTTATACCTTTCTTGGACAATTTCTTGATCTAGGTTTCGATTTGTTAAGTGGTTCGTGGGGCTTCAATATGTGAATTGAAAAAGCTACTATATTTCGTTGGTTTTAGTGAGAGAGAGGATTCATTGGGTGTTTATGCAAAATGGCTAGCAAATGTTACTTTTCTCTCTCCCAATCTATTTATAAGCAAGCTAGATGCATGGAATGGGTGATATAAAGCTCATTCTTTGTCAATTATAAGTCAATGGAGTTGCTAGAGTTGGTAAACAACTAAAGGTAAATGTATTTTCACAAGTTACCCATTAAAGAAAATAGAAAAGGGCATTTTAGTCAATTGTTAAATCATTTTAATGGAAAAATGTAATTTTTACAAACTCTTAGGGTTTGACCCTAAGGGTTTAACCCTAAGGTTTAGCATATAGCATTTGTAGAATTGACCAATTAGGGTTTGCATAAAATACAAATTTTAGTTTCTAAAATTTTATAAATTAGGGTTTTGTTAATTATAATTTTAAATTTCTAATTATACATGAACATTAGGGTATTATAATATAATTAACCTTGCCACTTAAGTAATTAAGGTTTTCAATTAGCAATTAGGATTCCTAAATATTAGTTAGGGTTTTGATTTCGCAATTAGGGTTTCGCGACAGTAATTAGGGTTTTATAATTATTAACTTAGGGTTCTAATCATTACGGTCTTTAATTACTAATTAGGTTTACTTTAATTAGCAATATAAAATCTATCATACATGATATTAATCATTGTAACACAATTTCTGACTGATCACAAATTCCAGTTTAGGTTTCAAATTAGGGTTTCTAATTATTAGAAATTCAAATCTAAACTAGGGTTTTAAATTTACAATTAGGGTTTTCTAATTAGCATATCATGAAGTAATTCATAACATAAATCATATAAACACGCTTATATACGGTCTTAAATTTCCCATTTAAATTGAAAAATGAGGTTAAACAGATTAATGCTAGGGTTTGAGTCAAATATACACCATAATTGACCAACCGTCATCAATGATAAGTATATACAAGTACATATTTATAAGATCGAAAAATCAAAATATTATAATATTATAATATTATTATCATTCCTCGATCAAACCGTAATTAGGGATTGGATTCCATATCGATTTATCTACCGTAATTAACTTTATTGATTAAGTTAAAATAATTAACTTAATAACCTGAACAAAATTCATATAATAAATTAATTATTATAATTATTCTAAAAATCATATCATATATTATTTTAATAGATAAATAAAAAAATTTATACGCAAAATTTATGATTTATTTATATAGAAAATATCGGGTTATTATAGCGCGAGCTCAGGCCATTAGCTACTTAAGTGAAATACAAAACAAGAAAAGAAAGGGAAGGGCACGAAACCATAGAATACGGCAGTGCAGGCAATATTAAATGAGATTTTTACTGCTCAATTACCGTGGGATGTGCAAGAAAGAAATATGAACATGTAATTCAACTAAGGTAACACTTAATTAAGTGTATTAAACCTTTGATGTAGGTTGAACGAAAAGAATAAATGAGATTAAAAGATAAAGAATGTGAGGGATTGCTATAATTGTAATTCCTTTAACGTTGATTGACTAGGGTAATGAATAACATTTCGATGTTATGTCATGGTCATGAGAGATGAATGTAAAGCGTTTAGACGCTGTGAACGCAATGTTGTTGCGATAAACTATTGGTCTTAGCATACAACGAATCGTATGGCTTTGGCATTGGGAAAGAATAATGAACATGGGGTTCAGGTGACGAGTAATGAATGAAAGTAATTAAAACCTTGGATGAAGGTTAAATAGACTTAAGAGGCAAGTAACGTAAATGTTGAATACGTAAACGATCCTCGTGAATCGTATTCACGTTGAGAGAACGTTCTAAGTATACATTGGTTGTATGACTTAGACGTTGACAGGAGTAATAAGTAAGATATGAATTATCAAGAAAGCCGTAGCGAACGGTAATAAGATTAATGAAAGCCGAATGTGAGTCGGATGAGAATGTTAGAATGAAATGTAAGAGTTGGACACTTGAACCGAGTTAAAGGTTAAGTGTACGCGAATACTAAACGGGTAGAACCTACACCCCGTGTATGGTTTGATCGTAAGGTAATGATGATCAATGATTAAACCTGTGAACGGTAAAGAAGCTGAATTAAAGATAAATATGTATAACGTAAAGAAGCTGAGTTAATGTTTATAACTTGGATGACGTTCCGAGTTGAATCAATCGGACGTTGTAAGATAAGAATAAGGTAACGTAAAATGCTTAACGTTATAAATGCGTAGAATGAATATTGAATGATCGTCCTGAGTATACAAAAGATTGTATGACTTAGACGATAAAGAATGAATCATGAGGTAAGGCATTTAGTTGCCAGAAATCCATAAGGAATATAAAATTGACTTAACGAACATTATAGTTTAATAGTTCGGGTAAGTTAAGATGAATTTAGGTTCTAGTACAATCGTAACCTTTGATGGTTGACATATGGGAGCTGGGCTAAACAATTCCTTCAGAGAGCAAAGGTATATACAAAACTTACAACCGATCTAACTCACTGTTATGGGCAGTGTATATGAGACGAGAACTTGTTTGTTGGTTATTTGTGGGAAACCACTCAGAGTACCATATGGATTCCTAGCAGAGACACGACGTGTGCTGAGTCCTAGGAGAGTTATAAGAAGAAGATACGAATGTAAATCATCAAAGATGATGAACGTATTAAATAAGACATCTCCGTATGTCATGAAGTCGTTAACCGGTAAAGGAATTTAGTCGCATAAACTTAGTTTGTAAGAACGTGAACCTTAAGAAGTAATGTAAAGTAAACCAATGCGTAATTCAAGTATATGACTAATTGGTGTACGTGTTATTTCCTTATGTGCTACATAGGAATTAGAATGTGTAGTTCAGCGTAAACTATAAGTTATACTGTGCGTAAGGCAAGTTTCCTAACTTCATTCGTATTTTAAATGAATTCTAGTTTCTAAACTTCTCAGATGTTGAACTTGAGAAGTTCTGTCTATGTGCAAATGTGTGATATTTGTACAAGGTGTTAGAATGTATGAGGCCTTGAGAGCCACAATGTGAATACTTCGGTGTTTCTATGATATGAACTGTTCTGTGATTGAACTGTTCAATATGAGCATGTTCTATTTATACATGAACCGTTATTGTTAAGTCTGTGATAATTATTCTAGCCAGACAGAAGGTGTATGAAAGAGAGTAGAGAATGAAAGTATTTCAAAGGGAATGTAACTAATGTTTTAAAATGATAGGAATCAAGATTTTTCCTATTATTCAAGTTGCTTCATAACCTTTGTTCGGTTATTGAAGTCTTAAAAGAATGTTTAAATTCTTAAAGTTGTTTGTTCAACTGTTATGACATGTTGGGCAATTGAATGCTCACACTTGCTTTAAATAAAAGCATTTTCAGCGAACAATGTTAGAAAGAACTTAAGGATTCCGGAAAGATCATGTTGATCGGTATCTAGAAAAAGTGCCATTCATTATATGAATATGCGTGAAGATCAAACGAAGACTTGTAATATAGAATGATAGAATTAAACTATAGAATAGTTTAATGAATGATTATGTATCCTTGGTGGCGGATAAAAGTCACTTGTACAAGATGTAAAGAATAATGTAATTATCATTATTTGGAATGAAAGAGGTTTTAAGGTTTTAAAACCTGGGATTTGAGGAAGTATGTTGTTATATTTAGCTATATAATGATGTATGTTTGGAAGAAGATGGGATCGTGACGTACGGAATTCGGATGTGAAAATAGATCGGACTTCGGGGCGTTACAGGTTGGTATTAGAGTTGATAGGTTATAAATCTTAGGTATGAGTACCTAAGACAATATTCGTAGAGAGAAAGATAAGAAGATCACCACGTGATCATAGTAAATCGTAGTAACAGGTGAGCTGTTAAACGATGAATGATTTATAGCTAATGCTATGAATGAATGGTACTACGAAGTAGTACAGGAAGAAGAACTCAGATTGAGTTATAAAGGATAACATACGAATTAAAGAAAATTCGTATTAAGTCAAGAGAAAGTTAGAAGTTGTAAGATTTTAATTGAGGACTCATGTGATAGCTGAGTTGTATGAATCTTTGTATGGGCAGAGGTTTGTACTTTGGTGTAACAACCACTTAGTTTATTACAGTGATAATCATTGAAGTTGGTCGCGCTATCAAGATGTATTTGATGAGAAGGTGAATCTTTTCTCATGTATATACTTGGTAGGTAGAGAACGATAAGATTAGGTGCGAGTTCTTGAAACTCATACTTATGGTAAGTTCGTGACTAATAATTATATGGCATATTTTTGAACTTCTCAGTGAATGGACGCCTATGGTCTGTTTGGGATAGTTCTTAAACTCATATTATTGTGGAAAGTTCCTGAACTCATAATGTGTGGTAAGTTGATGGACTGTACTAAGGTATAGGAATGTTTAGACTGAAATGAGTTATTTTTAGTAGACTTAGCATTGAAGGTGCTAGAGAAGATTAAGTATTGTCATAAGTAAGACAATGAAGAAAGATGGAGGATAAGATAATCCAAGTCATCTAGTTATGCTAGTTTCAAAGTTTCTTAAATTCGTGCTGAAGTGCGCGTTTTAGAAAATGAAAGAATTGGTTCAGTTTTTGGAATCAATGGATTTTAAAAGAACTATTCTTGGTATGTCTATGCTAGTTGATTTGGCTAGACAGAAATTAATTTAAAATATCAAAATGAATTTTATATCATCAGTGCATTTGATGCAAAGATGGTAAAAGGATGGAGTTATTAATGCAACTTAACCTAGTGTTGGAAGTGATCTTAGGATCAGCAACCCGCTATGGTATGATGTATAATGACGAAGTCATAAATTGACGAAGTCCTCAACGTACTGTGAAAAGTGCGGTATCATGACGTCGTGAAATGTTTTGATGTATTGCAAAAGAATTTAAAGAATTGGTCGATGTCAAGTGAGTTGACTAGACGAATGTTTCAAGTTGATGTCCAATTTATTGGTATGGTCTAAGCTACTTGATTTGGCTAAGACGAATGGTATGTCATGATTAAAAGAAAAATCGAGCTTTGTTTGAAGAGTTATGCTGAACCAAATTCTTTTGGTGCGGAATCCAATGATTAAGTCTGAGGTGAACATACCCTGAAATGGGGTTATACGATAGGTTGATCACCTACATATGGAAGAGGTGGTTTACATTCTTTGTGATTGTAAACTTACCGTGTAAGAATGGTTTACGGTGAAATACTGTTAAACCTAGTAAGAGTTCATGGTCGATTTGATCCCTCATCAAAAATATGAAATATTTTAAAGGAATCCTTATATTCCTAGTTATTCCTTTTAGTTCATGATTCTTGATAAGTTATGAAGGGTAGGGAATGTATGAAAGATAAGAACTTCTTTGAAGAGAAGTTGAGAAGAAGGGTTAGCTAAAATTTCGAGGACGAAATTCTTTGAACAAGGGGATAATGTGAGGACCGGGTAAGGGTTTGGTTTTAAGAAATTCGAGGACGAAATTTTTTTAAGGAGGAAGAATGTGACAACCGAAAAAATCGGATTGTCCAGAATTTAAGTTTAAAGAATTAGTTATTAATAAAATGAATTTTTATTAATACTATTATGTGCTATGTGTTTATTAATTATTCTATAACCTATAATGATTATAAATCTGGAGGATTCTAGCTACGAGCTAGACTGAACGAGTAAGAATTTTCAAGATGAAAATAAAAGTTTTCGGGGAACAAAATATTTTCGGGGAAAAAGACGAAATAGGCGCTATTCGTTCGTTTCTGCTCGGAGATTTTTTTTTAATTTCTGAGAAACGCGTAATGATATAATCCTAAGATGTAATGGAATATTCAATAATATTTCAGTTATGGCAAAAACAAAGTTTACGCCTGCGGACTTAAAACCTAAGGGTTAGGAAAAGTGAGTTCCGAGAATTTTATGATTTTGTATAATAATTAGAGTTATTATGCGTGAGAAATACGAGTATAATACTAGTTATTATACGAGTATAGTACGAAGATTAGTACGACATATAATATGAATATCGTACGAATGATATACAAAGAGAATACGAGAATACGAGAATGGAATGCGTAGAATACGATTAGTCTAAATGGACTTTGAGTTCATGGACTTTGAAGAATCCAATTGGACTTGGATTATATCAAGACCAATGGAATGTATAATCAAGCCTAGGGTAGGCCCGGTAAGAATTAATGTAAGGCCCAATGTTAGATTTAATTAAGCCCGATCCAAGAAAATAAACTGCAGATCGAACCGGTGGGTCACCAGATGGTTAAAACCCATGGGGAAGACCCATGGGCATGAGGGGCGACCACTTGTCCACCAAGTAAGGATGGTGGCCAAGTAAACTTGGTGGCTAAGCTTGGAATAGTAAGAAGGTTAGGGGCGAAATAACCAATTTTCCCTAAGCCTTTGTTTTCTATAAATAGAAAGCTTAAGTTCATTATTTTGAGCTTTTGAAAATCGTACAACTTTGAGAGAGAGAGAGGGAGAGGGTTAGGATGGGAGAAGAGAGGAAAAGGAAGAGGAAAAACTTGCTCGAGTGCACGCTTTGTCTGACGGAAGGAGATTAAAGAAGAACAGTAATCCGAACCCTAGTTTCTTCTAATTTTCTTTAAGTTTAATATGTTCAAAAACATAACTTAATGAAGATAAGAAGTAGATGAAGTTAAGAATGATTTCAAATGATTGAAATCGTAAGAAAACGAAGAAATAAGAATTATTAATTTAGTTTATAAATTTCTTAAAGAAGAATGAGATTCGTAAGGATTTTGAGCGATCCGAATGAATCTTATGCATGAGTAGGTCAAATAAGTAAGGAATGATGTTCTATAACATCAAATTCCAAGAAAAAGTAAAATCGTAATCCAAAATATCGATTAAAAAAGCGAAGAATGAAAAAAGAAACGCGAAGAACGTTGTTGATGGAAAAATTTAAAACCATCGTAGGATAATTGTTGTTGATGGACAAGTTTAAAACCATCGCGTATAAGTTAGTTGCTTATTGCTTGGTTAGGAACGTTAGAAACATTCATGAAGAATGGATTAAAACTGAGCTATAATGAAGTTATGGCAAAAATTTCATAAAAGAAGAATGAGAATTAGAAAGTTTGTAAATGAACCCGAACGTGTAGGGTTTCAGAAGAATGTAAGAGAACATATAAAACGTGAGTCGTGGACTCAAGAACAAATGAGTTACGAGTTCGGATGACCGAATTACGAAAGAACGAACGAAGAACGTTAATAACGTAAAACGAACGAAGAGCGAAGATTAAGCCAATTGAATGACATGTTAATGGATTCAGAACAAAGTTCTATCTGAGGGTAATCGAAGTACGTAAGATAAGGAAGAAAATGGCTTTGTAACAACCTCGTTCCGAGTTATAACGAATAAGATATGAGATTTCGAAGTCAGCGTCTCAAGCTTGTAAAAGACACAGAAAATATTTCTAGGTTTCATGCTTGGCGCCGCAGCGCGAGTCGTGGCTTGGGGGCCGATGCTGAAGCTCGAGCTCGGGCCATTAGCTACTGCTAAGTGGCACCGCAGCGCGAAAGAAAGGGAAGGGCATAGCGCTGCAACGCCATCGCAGGGTAATGCCCATAAATGAGATTTTTACTGCTCAATTACTGGGGAATGTGCAAGAAAGAAATATGAACATGTAATTCAACTAAGGTAACACTTAATTAAGTGTATTAAACTTTTGATGAAGGTTGAACGAAAAGATTAAATGAGATTAAAAGATAAAGAATGTAGACGCAGGTTACGGAACCAATGTCCAGGAACCGTAGTCACAATGAAACGAACGTGAGGGATTGCTATAATTGTAATTCCTTAAACGTTGACTGACTAGGGTAATGAATAACATTTCGATGTTATGTCATGGTCATAAGAGATGAATGTAAAGCGTTTAGACGCTGTGAACGCAACGTTGTTGCGATAAACGATTGGTCTTAGCATACAACGAACCGTATGGCTTTGACATTAGGAAAGAATAATGAACATGGGGTTCAAGTGACGAGTAATGAATGAAAGTATTTAAAACCTTGGATGAAGGTTGAATAGAATTAAGAGGCAAGTAACGTAAATGTGGAATACGTAAACGATCCTCCTGAATCGTATTCACGTTGAGCGAACGTTCTAAGTATATATTGGCTGTATGACTTAGACGTTGACGGGAGTAGTAAGTAAGATATGAATTATCAAGAAAGCCGTAGCGAACGATAATAAGATTAATGAAAGCCAAATGTGAGTCGGATGAGAATGTTAGAATGAAATGTAAGAGTTGGACACTTGAACCGAGTTAAAGGTTAAGTGTACGCGAATACTAAACGGGTAGAACCTACACCCCGTGTATGGTTTGACCGTAAGGTAATGAAGATCAACGATTAAACCTGTGAACGGTAAAGAAGCTGAATTAAAGATAAATACGTATAACGTAAAGAAGCCGAGTTAATGTTTATAACTTGGATGACATTCTGAGTCGAATCAATCGGACGTTGTAAGATAGAAATAAGGTAACATAAAATGCTTAACATTATAAATGCGTAGAATGAATATTGAATGATCGTCCTGAGTATACAAAATATTGTATGACTTAGACTATAAAGAATGAATCCTGAGGTATGGCATTTAGTTGCCAGAAAGCCATAAGGAATACGAAATTGACTTAACGAACATTATAGTTTAATAGTTCGGGTAAGTTAAGATGAATTTAGGTTCTAGTACAATCGTAACCTTTGATGGTTGATATATGGGAGCTGGGCTAAACAATTCTTTCAGAGAGCGAAGGTATATACAAAACTGGCAACCAATCTAACTCACTATTATGGGCAGTGTAGATGAGACGGGAACTTGTTTGTTGGTTATTTGTGGGAAACCACTCAGAGTACCATATGGACTACTAGCAGAGACACGATGTTTGTAGAGTCCTAGGAGAGTTATAAGAAGAAGATAAGAATGTAAATCATCAAAGATGATGAATGTATTAAGTAAGACATCTCCGTATGTCATGAAGCCGTTAACCGGTAAAGAAAGTTGGTCGCGTAAACTTAGTTTGTAAGAACGTGAACCTTAAGAAGTAAATTAAAGTAAACCAATGCGTAAGTCAAGTATATGACTAATTGGTGTACGTATTATTTCCTTATGTACTACATAGGAATTGGAATGAGCAGTTCATCGTAAACTATAAGTTGTAGCTGTGCGTAAGGCAAGTTTCCTAACTTCATTCATATTTTAAATGAATTCTAGTTTCTAAACTTCTCAGATGTTGAACTTGAGAAGTTCTATCTATGTGCAAATGTGTGATATTTGTACAAGGTGTTAGAATGTATGAGGCCTTGAGCCACAATGTGAACACTTCGGTGTTTCTAGATATGAATTATTCTGTGATTGAACTGTTCAATATGAGCATGTTCTATTTATACATGAACCGTTATTGTTAAGTATGTGCTATTGATTCTAGCTAGATAGAAGGTGTATGAAAGAGAGTAGAGAATGAAAGTATTTCAAAGGGAATCTAACTAATGTTTTAAAATGATAGAAATCGAGATTTTTCTTATTATTCAAGCTGCTTCATAACCTTTGTTCGGTTATTAAAGTCTTAAAAGAATGTTTGAATTCTTAAAGTTGTTTGTTCAACTGTTATGACTTGCTGGGCAATTGAATGCTCACACTTGTTTTAAATAAAAACATTTTCAGCAAATGATGTTAGAAAGAACTTACAGATTCCAGAAAGATCAAGTTGATCTATATCCAGAAGAAGTGCCTTTCATTATATGAATATGCGTGAAGATCAAACGAAGACTTGTAATATAGAATGATAGAATTAAACTATAGAATAGTTTAATGAACGATTATGTATCCTTGGTGGCGGATAAAAGTCACTTGTACAAGATGTAAAGAATAATGTAATTATCATTATTTGGAATGAAAGAGGTTTTAAGGTTTTAAAACCTGGGATTTGAGGAAGTATGTTGTTATATTTAGCTATATAATGATGTATGTTTGGAAGAAGATGGGATCGTGACGTACGAAATCCGGATGTGAAAATAGACCGGATTTTGGGGCATTACAAAAACCATATGATAGGGGTATATGTTAGTGACTTGAAGTACCTAGTAGTACAATGAAATCCCATGTAATTGTAATACAGAAATAATTAAATGTCTATGTATTCTAGAATATGGGAAGGAAATTAAATGTTTAAATAAACATTAATATTAAATAATGTGGTTATGTGAGTAGTAAAAATAATTATGGGGGATACCCGGACAATAATGCCTAACTGCAATATTTTATTGCGTGTAATTAATGTACATGGATTATATGATGCGAGTATGTAACTAATCCTTAACTTCCTAATATGGTAGTAATTGAACATTAATATTACATTATGGGAATTAAAGAAAACAAACCAAGCCTAGATAACAAGATTGCTGAGATTTTTTTCTCTTGTCCCAAATTGAGTGTCACAAAGTACATGAATAGTGACTTGAAGCTAAAACACGTATTTTCCAAAAAGGTTATGGAATTGGTGATCATTTGCTAGGATGATGGCTGGTAAGGGTGGTTGATCAACTCTCTAGTAACCAATGTTTTCTTCCATTACACCATGAACTCAAACCTTAGTGTAATGACAATGTCTAGTCCAAGTTCCTTCTATAAATATAAGATTATATTCAGTTTTTATGTTGCTAGAAGTTGTTTGATAGTCTAATTGGAGAGTTATAAGTTGCTGAGCTACTATAGAAGCATACTCAGAGTGTAGGGAGTTCAATTCAAGCTTGAGAAGGTATAAACCCTAGTTATGTTCTTGAAACGGGTCTTGTGAAGTTCTTGAAATTTCTTGAATTTCTATGTCAATTGATATAAATTAACATGTTATAATGTGTATAAGAAGTTTACTTACATATATGAACACTTTAATGATGGTTTAGGATAAGTTTAAATCAATGGAAATCAAGTTCATTTGAACTTCTACTAGGAACCCGACACGCACGCAATTGCTACTAAATGTATTGAGTATGAGTAGCAATTCTGTACTACCTCTGAGTTAAGTTGTGTTTTCTGTTTTCAAATCTTATCAGTGTTGGTCAATCATTATGGATTAAACTAGCATGCAAGCATGTGTACTGTGTATATATAATTATATTAATCTAAGTTGGGCATGTTTTACTATATTAGCATGATTAACGAAAGTGTGTAGTTTAAAATGATTTTAGAAACTTTAGAAACGAACTTGATGAGTATGAACGACATGTTTATATATTGACTTTGCAAGCATGATTGTATGATTTAGAAATACCTGAATAACCCGTTAACTTGTGTTTATATGACTCGTAAGGGAGCATGAACATGTGGAAATTATTAGTAAGCTTTACAAATGAAAATAAGAACTGTGAACATGAATATTAACATGCTACCTTGAGGGTTAGAATCTGGCATTTATGAACATGTTTGGTGATATTCTTAGGCTCACTTATGTAGCATATATACCATGCTTAAGTATCGTAATTCAAGTGAAGCATAAATGAAGCATATTTTCAACCAAAACGATGATAATTACACATATGTGTTATGAATACTCACAAGCATTCCTATTATGAGTTATATGACTACCTTGTACGTTTAGAAGGCAATCATGTTAGACTTTGTGGTTACATGACCTTGAAAGACTTTAAATTGTTGAAATGTTTAACTTAGAACCATGTTAGGAAATAAGGGACCTAGATTGACTTAAGAAGGATCTTTGGCATAATAATATATTATGTATGAATGTTGTGTTCAAGCCGGTCAGAAACCACAAGGCAACAGCTGAGTCTTGGCTTTGGCAGGGCCGCAGTAATCAACTTGACGACCTTAAGCTTAGCCATGTAATGCATTAAATTGCGCCTTGATCTTGAATATGAGATCATGCAATCTGATTTTGGACAGTTAACTTGTATGATGCATACGTGATGATTAAGATGGTATTTACCTTGTATAAGGAAAGTCCATGGGTAGAAAGGTCTTAACCTTGAGCATTATAAATTTTCTTATAAAGTAACTAAGTACTTGACTTCATGATAAACCTATGAGCTGATTTTGTACCATATGTGCATACTTGAATCATGTTAAACTTAAATAAAGAATGTGTTAGCTAATGAGCATCTGGTACTTATAATACGCTATAAATAGGATTCAAAAGTGTTAATTTATTAACGTGGATAAACTACACTTAAGGCAAGTATCCTAAACCCTTGCATTACTTTATTCAACGGATATCATAAGCAAGTGTCTAAACCTTATCTCTATGAAGGCAAGTTAGCCTACTTATTCGTTCAATTGAACATGTATGTTTAAACTCTCATGAAAACTATTATTCATGTTGAACTTGGTATTGTTCTTGAATATTGTGAAAGTGTCTATGCCATTGATTCGACTTGACTATATGCATGTTTATAAAATTGTCCAAACCAATTGACTGGTGCAGAAATCTTGAAAAAAACTGAGTTGAACAACTGTTATGGTAAAGGGAGTGTATGTTGTTGGAAACCCTAACACATGAATGAATATTATTGTGGTGTTATGCATAAGATAGAGTATTGTAGATTGATCATCTATAGTACGTGATTCATTTGGGTTATCAGTTTAATATTGGTAATTCTAGTAGATGTTCAATAGTCCTTAGTGACTGCTCCTTATAAATTATTTTATCTAGTTGGATACGTTGATAGCCTTTGAATTCATATATATTTGTTGATCTATATTGAATTATCATTTCATATCCCAAAGATTTGATTCGAGAATTGTTGATACTTATTGTTTATGATATTGTTCTATTACTCTGAGACTATACCTTGATATATATATAACTTGTGATTTAATACTTATCACCCTTGTTGTATATTACTTGCTGGGCAATTTGTGCTCATTCTTGCTTATTCAAAACCTTTCACTTAAGGCGGAACTGGGAAGTGTCTCTGGGAAAGACAAGGGCAAGGGCAAGGCTACCGACTAGCGTGTTCCTTTATGAATTAAAATTATTATGTTGTATTAAGACTATTTTCAGACTATGTGTAGGCTTAAGTAAGATTATGTAATAAGTCTTTATTTGATAGTATTATGTAATCTATTAAGTACTGTAGGTTGCATGACTTGGGAGAATAATTATAATAAAACATTATATATTATTCTAGATTAGATCTTCAGTTGTGAATGTGTGATTTTAGTTATTATTTTATTACCATGAGCACGTGATGAATCAAATTTGAGTGACTAAGTGGCGGTCCGAATTTGGGGGCGTCACAGGTTAGTATCAGAGCCGTAGTTATAAACCTTAGGAGCGAGTGACCTTAGATTATAACTTAAGAGAATTTAGAATTTAGGAGGGAGATAAAACTCATGTAGAGTTTTCCTTGAGAGACATAGTGTGTTATGAAATGTTACTTCATTCTATACAATGAACTTATATTTATTTAACATTCTGATGGAGTCGCTATTTTTTTTGTCTTATGTTGGAGATTGTAGGATGGCTGACATGGGAGGACGTAGCTGAGTAGTAGAGGAGGAGTCATGTGACATCCACATAGTATTTGAGATACCCTTGGTAGTAGAGCCTATATCAGTAGTGGCCCCTATCGATGACGATGACGATGAAGAGGAGGTGGAGTCTATGGAGGATTCCGACGAGGCTACTTTTGAGGATCGAATGTTAGGGGAGTATGAAGAGTAGATTTTAGAGTTAGGGTGTAGAGTGGAAGAGCTGGAGGCTGAGGCTAGGGAGAGGGAGTCTGAGTTTCAGCAGTTGAGGGATGAGGACCATTAGAGGAAATTAACAACGCACGAAATGGAGGTTGAAATTGCTCACCGTAAGGAGGCAGGGATCCAGATGGGGACTTTGTTTCACCGAGCGGTGGCTAGGAATGTTGAGTTGGCAGGGAAGCTGGAGGAAATGGAGCAGAGGGTTTTGAGTGAGAGGACGGAGAAGGAGTCCCTCCAAACTCAGTTAGAGATGTAGGTGATGGATAGGATTCACTTATAGGAGAAGTGGGAGGAAGCTAACGATAAGGCAGAGGATCTAGAGGATGAGGTGCGGTGCAAGAGAAGGAAGATGAATAAGATGGGATGTGGTCTACACATGACCATGGAGAGATTGATCGATGGGGTAAATCACTATCCAGCTGAGTAAGGACAGACTCGGTATACCATAAGCTGAGATATAGTGGTACACATTGCTTAGAAGGAATATCAGAGTGCCGTGGAGCATGGAATGTTAGATTGAGTCTAGAGGATGAAGTCTAGTAGTTGTAGTATTTTATTTATTTATTATTTAAATTGTTGTTGTTAAATCTCAGTATTTTGTGTAAGATGTGAGATAGTAGTAAACCCCAACTTTTGAAAAGTGTTAGAGGGGTAATAACCTAGTGTTGTCCCCGTCTTTTGTGATACTAGGGGATATATGTTATCATTTATAGCAGTATGCTAGAAAAATACATGTATTGTAACCATTTGACATATGAAATAAATGATCTTATTTCAGGAACGTGTTATAAACCTTTAGTTCTTTTCAATTGAGAAATGTCTTAGTATTATAATTAGATAATAAAATGAAAATTTTGTGATGTAGAGAAATGCCACCCAGACGTAGAATAACTATCCCAGAAGAGTCAGTTAATGATGAGAGAGGACCGGTAGATCCGATACAGAGACTTGTAGATATATTGGGAGAAGCCCTAAGGTGAAGGAATGAACCTGTACACCCGTTCCTGAAGCTGTCCCAGTAACATCCTTCAAAGACTCTAAGAGTGTAAGACCCCCAGAGTTTGAGGGAACTACTGACCCGATATTTGCGCAAACCTAGATCAAAGAGATCGAGAAGGTCTTCACTATAGCTCGCATGGGTGAAGACCAGAAGATAATATTTGCCACATACATGATGAGAGGCGAAGCGAACTATTGGTGGGAAGCAAATTAGCAGAGAGCGGGAAAAGGAACGATAATATGGGAGAGGTTTACAACGCTGTTCTTTGTGAACTATTTCCCAAAGAGTATGAACAGTAAGATGGAAGTGAAGTTCTTAGAGTTAAAACAAGGAGTTATGAAGGTGGCACAATATGCTGCTAAGTTTAATGAACTAGCGCGATTTGCGGAGCACCAAGTTGGGGATGAGAAAGGAAGGCGAGACGCTTCGAGCAAGGGTTGAAGTCGTGGTTATATAATAAGGTGTCAGCCTTCCAAAAGGTGGCAGTGAGGCCTTAAGTCTATATCATAAGGAGAAGAAAAATAAGAACATTAGAAGTGAGCATCGTGGAGGAAGCAGCAATGGAGGGAGTAACTCCGGAAAGAGGAAATGGGAAAACAACAACAATAGAAACAATAATAAAGGTGGGAGTCACCAGGGAAACTTTAAGAAGAGGACTGAAGCTTGTAATAAGTGTGGAAGAAGTCATCAGGGGGAGTGCTGGAAGGGAAAAAGCATGTGTTATAATTACGGCCAAGAGGGGCACATATCGCCAAATTTCCCAAAACCAAAGAAGATCAGGGGATGTTTTACTTGTGGATCAACAGAGCACCAGATAAAGGATTGCCCGAAGAAAGGAAGTGGTGGAGCTGGCGGAGGCCAGGGAGGAGGGAGCAAGTTAACGATTGGTGGACATGTACAACCCAACCAATCGACCACCCGAACCTTTAACATGACCGTCCAGGATGTAGTAGCTACAAAGGACGTGGTCTCAGGTATAATCTCAATCAATAATATAAATGGTTATGTATTATTTGATTTGGGTGCCACCTGCTCGTTTGTATCTGAAGAATTTGCTAGTAAACTTAGTACACCCCGAGATCGTTTAGAAGATCCTTTGAGCAGGATAAGGGCTAGACTAGTGATAAGGGCTAGACTAGTGGTAGCTCAAGATCGCCAGAAAAAGTATGCAGATTTGCATTGGAAAGACCAAGATTTTAAAGTCAACAGTTTCATATTCTTAAAAGTATCTCCATGGAAGGGAAAGATCCGTTTTGGCAAGAAAGGAAAACTGAGTCTAAGATTCATAGGACCATTCGAGATACTGAAATGAGTGGGCGAGGTGGCATACAAAGTTGCACTACCACCCGAGTTAGAGCACATCCATAACGTGTTTCACATATTTGTGTTGCGTTTGTACAAACATGAATACAAACACGTGATTTCGTATGAACCCATTCAAGTGGAGAAGAACTTAGCGTAAGAAGAAATTCATGTCCAAATTCTAGACAGGAAAGAACAAACTTTAATGAACAAAGGCATTTCTTCTGTAAAAGTATTGTGGCGTAACCACGATATCGAGGAGGCTACGTGGGAGTTAGAAGATGTGATGATGAGGGATTATCTCCATTTATTTGTGTAACCTAGTAGCAAATCCGGGATGGAATTTTTATAAGGGGGGACGATGTAATACCTGAGAATTTCCATGTTTTATGAATATATTAATGGGAATAAATATTTATAAATGATTTTGTGTTATGAGACGAGTTAACTCAATTATATTGAAGTGATTAATGTGGAGTTGTAACAAACTCGTTGAAATGCCTTGTGTGGCACCGTGATGAGAAATAGAAGTGATTATATTAATTAACGAAAGAAATTAAAATAATAATAATTAAAATGAGAGTGCTTATATTAAATTAAACTCCTTTCACTAATTTCCCCCCCTCCTAATCCTATTAGGAATAAATGAGAGTCATTATATAAAATTAATTCCTAAACTCTTTTAGAAATTAAAATAATAATAATTGTAATAATATTAATAAGACTCCTTTTATTAATTTATATTTAATATTTCTAAAATATTAAATAATAAATATTAAACTATTTAATTTATTCTATCACCATAGATTAAATTAAATATACTTAATATATTATTATGATTATGACATTAACTTCTTAAATATTTATTCTTCCTTTTATGGTGTGACCTTTTAGGTTCTCCATATTAAACCGGTTATGAATAAATTAATTACAACAATTCTAATCTTATTTAAATAAATAAATTAAATGATTAATTTATTTTAATAAATAATATTTATTCTACAATAGGGATAAGTCTCTCTAGCGATCAACGACTTTCCAGATAATATAGATTTCAACATTACTCATAAAAGAACCTTTGAGTTAATAGTTACCGTATAATTCAATCCTTCTACCATACAATGTCCCACTTAAATATAAAACATGGAATTACTGTCAACTCTTATTTTATTTAATTATATGTATTTCGATTCTCAAATGCACAACTCTTAATGAATGAAAATTAGAACCTACTTTCTAATTTCATTCCACCTTGGCCAAGGATTCCTGGGTTGTCATTTATTGAATCACATAGGACATTTCTCTTCTTTTACTAAAATTGGTAGATTCTTTATTGATCATTCATTATCTCCATATATAACTTATTACACCCAAGCATACCCTTTGATATACCCTAAAGGTCTTAAGGAATAAGTCAAAGTGTAATTCATTATATAAGATACTATGATGATCTCAAGTCAAATGATCATTTGTACTACTATCACTACAGGAATTCCTATTGACATGCAAGTAAAACTCCATTAGGTATTCCTTACCGAGTCACGTTCAGTGAACTTATTCTCCAATATGCACTTACATACTTGCTTTAGTGTCTCCACACAAATAATCATGAGATCAATCATTCATATCCAATGACCAAGCAACGTATGTATCAATCTATCCGGATTCACTAATCCTCTTTTTAGTAATCTATCGATTAAGAACATTTTAGTTTTAAGCTATCTAAGAATTTAGATCTCATTAACATGATCTCATAATGATTATAAAAGCATTGCTTAAAACTATGGGTTTATCACATATTATTAAAATAGCACCATGTTGATAATAAATGCCTTTAATAAATATTTCTTTTATTAATAAGTAAATAAGATTGATTACAAAGTATATGCTTTATCATCATATATGATTGACTTGTATGCATACTACTTTCAATCTCCCACTTGCACTAAAGCCAATCGCCGTGGTATCTCATACCCATCTTCTCTAAGTTATGATCAAACTGCTGTTGTGTTAACGCTTTAGTAAATGGATCTGCAATATTGTCTTGAGAGTCCACATGCTCCAGGGTGTCTTCTCCTCTTTCAATGATCTCTCTGATTAAATGAAACCACCGCAATTCATGTTTAGATTTCTGATGAGACCTTGGTTCCTTAGCCTACGCAACAGCTCCGATGTTATCACAGAATAAAGGTACTGGTCCTATAATGCTAGGAACCACACCAAGTTCGGTAATGAACTTCTTCATCCAAACAGCTTTCTTTGCAGCTTCACTTGCAGCTATGTACTCTGCCTCTGTCACTGAATCAACAACTGTTTGCTGTTTGGAACTCTTCCAACTCACTGCGCCATCATTGAAGTTAAACACATACCCCGAGATAGATTTACTGTCATCTTGGTTCGTTTGAAAACTTTAGTCTGTGAAACCCTCTAGTTTCAATTCAGACCCATCGTAGATAAGAAATACATCCTTAGTTCTTCTTAAGTACTTTAGGATATTTTTCACTGCCTTCCAGTGTTCTTCTCCTGGATTCGACTGATATCTACTTGTTAGACTAAGTGCATGAGCGACATCTGGTCTAGTAGATATCATAGCATACATGATAGATCCTATTGCTAAAGTATAAGGAATTTTACTCACTCTCTTCAGGTGTCTTTGGGGCCTGTTTCTTGGAGAGATGTATTCCATGGTTCATCGGCATGAGTCCTCTTTTGGAATCTTCCATGCTAAACTTCTTTAGCATCGAGTCAATGTACGTTCCTTAGGATAAGCCAAGCATCCTTTTCGATCTATCTCAATAGATCTTTATGTTGGGATTTCGGCACATCAAAGCAACGCACATCGGAATAAAATTGAACAAAAACAAAATAATTTCCGAAACCCAAAACAGGATCCATGCGAAACCGATATTAATTCAGTGTAAAGAGATTATACTAAATAAGAAAAAGCTTTTGAAACGCTTCGAATCTCCAACACAATTCTTCACGAAACTACGTCTCTATGGTATCCACACGAATGTCGCACGAACCGTCGCACGATTCTGCAATAAAGGGACTTGCGGTACTAGCGACCAAAAGAACATGATTTTTCAAAAGGTTTTCTCTCTAGTCTCTCTCTAAGAGCGGCTAGGATTTTTCAGTTATGATATTACCCTAACTGGCTACTATATATCATATATATAGTAGATAAAAGAAATTAATCAAAACCTAATTTTATAAAATCCAAATATATATATATATATATATATCAATTAAGTCTTATTTAATTAATATACATATATACAAATTATCATTTTAATTTAAATTCATGATTTAAATACTATTAATTATATTAATATATTTAAATCCTTAAAATTTAAATTAATTCCCTTTTTAAATTACGTTCTATGTGTGTGACCCTATAGGTTATTATTACGTTGGCAATAATTTTAAAATCATATTATAAAATTATAAATAGTGAGCGGCATATAGTAATGCATCACTGCTACCCAAGTAATAATAAGATCGATGATTCGATGCAACCTTTTCGTGACCAATGTTTCAATGTAATTTAATGCTTTTATCCTTAATATCCTAGATTAAACTTGAGTCATGGAATGTGTCATATTCTTCATAATTTAATCTGAGTTTTTCTTGATCAATGAGTAGACTATATGAAACAAATCACTATTTGAGCTTGGCCATGCATTTCATAGTCCTACTCAATCAAGAGGCCTATGGATATCACCCCTAATACAGAGGAGGGTTAAATTCCATCTAGATCACTCATATTCCTCACACGATTCATGATGTACCCAATAATCACTGTGACACCCCCAAATTTGGGAACTTCAATTCCATGGGATTTGGTGTTCACTGTATAAATATCATCTATCTATCTACCCATAATAAATGCAAACCATGCAATAGATAGAAATAATAACAAATCTCCCCTTATGGGGTTACATCAACTACATAATAATTACAATCCCGGGTTACTCTAACCTTAAACATCCATATGTGAATCATAAACAATTAAGTCTTAAACAACATCATTAACTTAAGTCTAACCTAAATACATCATCAAATAAAATAACAAGTCTTCAACACTTGCTAACTTTGCCCTTGCCTTTACTAGTGGAAGGTTAAATGGGTTCTTTCGTTCTTAACTGCAATGTTATTATTAAGCAAGAGTGAGCACTAATGCCCACAAGTATAATAATGAAATAACAGTATAATAACATGCGAGTAAATCAAAGACATCTGAATAAAAGCTCAACTTTTGAATCAAGAATGAATAACAAGAAACAAAAGAATTCTGAGGGTCATAAGACCTTGAACTATGTCCTAGGTTATCAAGGGTTATACTTGAAACCTTTAATTATATAAGACTATGGACCTTTCTACTCGCATTTAGGGGATCGGCCCTTAGTACAACATCATGCACAATATCTTAACGCTAACGATAAGTAAATCCCTTTTGCAGGGTTGTTCATCTCAATTTGACATTCGAGTCCGCACCAAAGGAAGTTTGGTTTGGATAATTCATCAAGGGTTCTGAAATTTAGAACGCTCATCAACTATGGACTAGTCGAATCAATAAGGGTTCGCTAGTCTAATAAGGTTCAATAATAATGATATTCAAATTGAATAATAATCTCAGGAAGTATACAATAGAACAATTATTGTATAACTGAATCATGCTTTGAAAAGATAATCAATCTTTAATATAACATTTGAACTTGAATAATAGTAATGATAATTTACTCGAGGTAAATAATAAACTTGAACAATAATGACAAGTAGGGTTAGGAAACTTGCCTCGTGCGTAGGCTAAACGATTACTACTTCCGTTCACCACAAATCCTACACACATACCATATGTATTCACGACATTCATTAGTTATATTTTCACTTAATTATTTAATATAAACTCCACTTTATTTAACAAATCATTACCCTTCTAATTTATTTACTTAATTAAATTAGAATATTTTCATTCTCTTACTATTATTATAGTCGAATAAATATTTTAATAATAATTTCCATCGAATATTTAATTTATTCCATAATATATCAATTAAAATATTTAATTTATTTTATAAATATTTTAATAATAATTTTCATCGAATATTTATTTTATTCCATAATATCTCAATTAAAATATTTAATTTATTTTATAAATATTTTAATAATAATTTTCATCGAATATTTATTTTATTTCATAAATATCTCAATTAAAATATTTAATTTATTTTATAAATATTTATCAAAGCTGTAGGTTATGATCCTTAGGTGGGGGAACAACCTTAGGTAGTAGCCTTATAGAAAGAAGATAGTGATGGAAAACTCTTATCGAGTTATAAGAAATGAATTTATGTAATTCATTGAAGATAATAAAAGACCTTATGTGTTTATGTGTTAAAGTATGCGTTAGATGATACGACTTAGTAACTAAAACTTAAAATTTTGTTGTCAAGATGTCGAATGATGGAGAAACTAGTCAAGCTGGGGAGGAAGAACCCCGTGTACCTATAATCCGACAGAGGAGGAGGCCATGAGACATTCGTATGTCGTTAGGAGAAGCGGTGATACAGAGGGAGTCATCTCCATTGATCACAGATTGTTGGTCGAGAGCATGAGCGAGACCCGATCCCGAGGAGGATCCCGAGGAGGAATTTGTTAAGGAAGAGGAAGAGGAAGAAGAGGAGTTACCACGGTACATCGTTGATCTTTGAGATGTATGACACGTTATATGCACCAGTAAGCGTGGAGTTACGAGACGAGGTCCGAGATTTGGTGAGCGAAGCGTTTATTCAAAGATATTACTCTAGAGGAGAAGGAGAGGGAGATTTCGACTCTTCACTCTTGGCTGGCAAATGTAGAATGGGATTTGGTCCATGAGAAGGGTCAAACTGAAGATAAGACCGAAGAGATAGAGAAACTAAAGAAGGAACTGAAGGAAATATCCGAAAGGCTGAACATAGCAGAGGAAGGCTGGGTAAGAGAATCACGTCGGTGATCGCGCGAGGAGGATGATAGTCGTGCAAAGAAAGCGAAGATTGGGGAAACATACTCTACACTTAATCATGCAATGGATGAGGCCCAAGATCGAGTTTTGAGATACCCCATCCAGTTCGAAAGACTTCCATCGTATATGTTGGATCGCAGGACGATGTCTCGTATCATGGATGAGGAGCGTGGCAAGGCTATTCAGCACCTTGACAGACAGTGATAGAATTTATTATTATTATTATTTTATTATTTTATTTATTTATTTATTTTGACCACAAGGCGGGTAATTTAGTTTGGTAGCATGGCGGGAAGCGCGGGTTACCAACTCATTTTTGCAGTTTCTGCAGTTCGCGAACATAACAAGGCCAAATTAGGCCAAAATCAATCACACGTAAAATTATACATGAATATGGCCATAACTTCCAATTAGTTATTTTTTACACGAATTTAGACTTACCCAATCATTGTAATACATATATAATCATTACTTAACCCATCTAGCATTATTTTTAACAAGTTACAACACATAATTTGCAAAATCAACACATTTACTTTCACTGTTCTTGACGTTCTTCAAGGTTTTGAAAATAAAACATGAAAATTGTCACTACGGATTCGTTATAACACTGAATCTAATTATTTAAACTTTGGTCTCTTCGTATGAACATGCATAACATCATGCGAGTGTAAATTTTACGAAAACATTTGTGTTTGACATACTAAAATCACGTATAAGGCCTTAAGGCCAAAACCCAAACTTTGTAATTTTGTAGAAATCATATACGATGTAATACTATGAAACTGATGATATGGAATCATGCAATATATATAAAACATGTTATGCTACTCTTATTATTACATATATCCATATAATAGCACAATTTCTCAATTACAGAGACATAACAGAGGTTTGAAAGCCAAAAACTATGAAACCCATTTTATGAAAAACTAAATCGTAAAATAGAATTTGGGAAGGAGGAGATTACCTGTAGGATATAATTAGTAGGCTTAGTTTCCTCACTCTCAATTCTCTTTCACAAGATCTTAATTCTTCTTGGAAATTCTCGGACTCTCTCTGAATATTTCTTAGACTTAGACAAAAAAAAAAAAAAAAAAAAAAGAAGGCGTCGTATATAATGATCGATAATCGAAGCTAGCAGAGTGGTCATTGGCTCAATCATGGGTTAACACGCACCAACTCCTCTTAGGGCCTTGTTTGGCTAGCTTCAAAAGACTTAATCTCATTTAATTAAATAAAACCTTTATCATATAGTTTAATTAATGTCACACTCCTTTATAAAATAAACTCATATCTTATTTAATTTATTATAAATAAAATATAATAATTTCTCATAAATTCACATAGTCACATAATTAAATAACTTATTAATAAATAATGTCAAATTATTAATTCTCTAATTAATAATTAAATTAATTAAAATACCAATATGCTTATTAAATATTTCTTTTAATACAATAAGCTCACATAATCACATACTTTGATAATAAAACTCTCTACATTAATTTAATAAATGTAACACATATAATTAAATTAATCTACCACAATTGCGTCAATTAATTATTTAATCTAATAATTAAATCATCGAAAAATATTTATTTAATTCAATAAATATTAAAATTAATTACAAAATTCTCGTTCGTCACATCTTTCCCCTTAAAAGGATTCATCCCCGTAATCACGACTCAATAAATTCGACCCGTTACATTCCCCCCCCCCCCCTTACAAAGATTCTATCCCCAGAATCGGTTACACATAATTAAGTAAATAAATGAGGGTAATTCTTCATCATATTCTCTTGAGTTCCCACGTAGCTTAAATCAACATTGTGGTTCCTCCAAATTACCTTAATGAAGGTATAACTTTATTTACGAGAATTTATTCTTTTTGATACGACAATTTGGACAGAATTTCTTCGTAAGATAAGTCTTTCTCAAAATGTAGGGGTTCATATTCAATTAGATGCTTGTAATCGGCCTTGTAGGTCGTCGAATCTGTAAACATGGAAGACGTTGTGGACATTCTCGAGTGCTGGAGGTAAGGCTACCTCGTACGCAACTTCTCCGATTCTTCTCAATACTTCAAAGGGTCCAATGAATCTTGGGCTCAATTTCCCTTTCTTTCCGAACCTGATCTTCCCCTTCCAGGGAGAGACCTTCAAGAAAACATAACTACCTGATTCAAACTCGATATTTTTACGATGTGGATCAACGTATTTCTTCTGTCGATCTTGAGCTGCTACCAGTCGTGCGCTCGGATCACTTTGACTATTCTACGTCCGTCATTGTACCAATTCTCGCCCTAGCAATTGTCTTTCACCAACTTCATCCGAAAGAAGCGGAGTTTTGCACTTTCTGTCAGATAACGCTCGTCCCGTGGCGGCATGCCTATACTAGCGTGGTAACTGTTGTTGTAGCCGAACTCTACTAATGGTAGGTGATCATCCCAATTTCCTTTGAAGTCCATCACACAGGCTCTCAACATATCTTCTAATGTTTGAATTGTTCTCTCACTCTATCCGTCTGTTTGAGGGTGGTAAGCTGTACTCATTCGCAATTGCGTACCCATGCATTCCTGAAGACGTTTCTAGAAATTTGATGTGAAGCGCGGATCCCTATTTGAAACAATTGATACCGGAACTCCGTGCCTCAAAACAATCTCTTTTACGTATAGCCTCGCCAACTGATCTAAGTTGAATCTTATTTTGATCGAAAGGAAGTGTGCGGATTTAAATCGATTCCATTAACGATAACCCATACTACGTCGTAGCCTTTCTGAGTTGTCGGAAGGCCAACCACGAAGTCCATTGTAATATGTTCCCATTTCCATTCTAGGATTTCTAACGGTTGTAGCAATCCACTCGGTCTCTGATGTTCTGCTTTTACTTTTTCGAATGTGTCGGACACTTGGCAACACATTCTGCAACATCGCGTTTCAAATTCGGCCACCAGAAATGTTGTCGAAGATCTTGATACATCTTTGTACTACCTGGGTGAATAGAATATCTCGAACTATGAGCCTCACTCAGAATTTCTTCCTTAATTTCTTGTACTAGCGGAATCCAAATTCTATTTTCAAATCTCAGTATTCCTTCCTTATCCATCTTAAATCTTGGTTCGGTTCCTTCTGATATCTTCTTTGTCACCTTTTTACATTCTTCGTCCTGAAGCTGAGCCTCCTTTACTTTATCTAGTAGAGTTGTACCAGATTGCATCTGAAATAGCTTCTCATCAATCTCCATAGGATACTTCACTTCCAACTCCAGTTTCTCCATTTCTGTAATTAGCTCCTCTTGAGCAGTTAACATCATCAATTTCTCATGACCCTTTCTACTTAAGGCATCGGCAACCACATTTGCTTTCCCCGGATGGTATAAAATCTCACAGTCGTAATCCTTAATTAATTCCAACCATCTTCTTTCGACGATGTTCAAATCCTTACGTGTAAAAATATATTTGAGACTCTTGTGGTCCGTATATATTTCACACTTCTCCTCAGATATAGATAGTGCCTCCAAATTTTAGAGCAAAAACAAGCTGCATTAACTCCAAATCATGGGTCGGGTAACCCTTCTCGTAATCCTTCAATTGTCGTGATGCATACATGATGACTTTGCCGTTTTGCATCGAAGACTGCACCAAGTCCTTTATGCGATGCATCACTATAAACAACAAAATTTCTGTATCTCCAGGAAGAGATATAACACAGGGTAGTACTCAACCTCTTCTTCAATTCTTGAAAACTTTCCTCACACTTATCCGTCCAAACAAATTTCACAGCTTTTTGAGTTAAATTCGTTAACGGAGTTGCGATCTTGGAAAAGTCTTGTATGAACCTTCTATAATATCCTGCTAATCCAAGAAAACTTCGTACTTCCGATGGCATCCTCGACCGATCCCAGTTAATCACGGCTTCGAATTTGGATGGATCTACCGAAATTCCGTTTTTATCGATCACGTGCCCAAGAAATTGCACTCGTTCAATCCAAAATTCGCATTTCAAAAACTTGGCATACAACTTTTCCATTCTCAATACTTCCAACGTTAATCTCAAATGCTCTTTGTGTTCTTCTTTGGTTTTCGAATAGACCAAAATGTCATCTATAAATACCACTACGAACTTGTCCAAAAACAGCTTGAACACACCATTCATTAGTCCCATAAATGCTGCAGGAGCATTCGTAAGACCAAACGACATTACAAAAAATTCGTAGTGACCGTATCGTGTTCTGGACGCAGTCTTTGGTACATCCACCGGCCTCACCTTCAATTGATGATAACCGCTTCTCAAGTCTATCTTGGAAAAGTACCTCGCTCCCTTCAATTGATCAAACAGGTCGTCGATCCTCGGTAATGGATATCTATTCTTAATCGTGACCTTATTCAGTTCTCTGTAGTCAATGCAGAGTCGCATCGATCCATCCTTCTTTTTCACAAACAACACCAGCGCTCCCCACGGCGATACGCTCGGTTGAATGTACTTCTTGTCCAACAATTCTTGTAGTTGTACCATTAATTCCTTCATCTATACAGGTGCCATTCGGTATGGTGCCTTCAATATTGGAGCAGTTCTGGGCGCCAAATCGATTACGAAATCTATCTCTCTATCTGGTGGAAGTCCTGGTAAATCGTCTGGAAATACGTCAACGAAGTCCCTCACAATCGGTATTTCTTCTACCTTGGATTCTCTTTTCGACTATCGACTATGTAAGCTAAGTATCCTACACACCTTGTCTTAACAACTTCACGGCTGCATCATCATCGACTGACAACTCGCTTGTCAGGCGACTTGCTACCATAAAACACAACCTTTGATGGAGTCATAAGGTTAATACGCTTCTTTGGCAATCAATTCTGACCGTAATTGAATAACGATCCATTCCCAAAATAACGTCAAATTCCCCAAGTCGAATAGGGATAAGATCTACGTTCATGATATTACCCTTAATATCCACTCTACAGTTCTTAAACACATACTTAACAGGAATTATCTCCCTATTCACAATTTCTATATTCATGGGATATTCCAACTCATCCATAAGTAAATCTAAACTATTAGCAAAGTCTTGGATATAAAGAGCAAGTACTTTTTGAATCAAATAAAACATAAGCATTAATTTCATTGATCGGAATGATATCTAACACCACATCACGAGACTGGATTGCATCCTGCACAGTCATATTGAAAGTCCGGGCGGTCGGTCGGTTTGTTGCGGTTGGTCCGGTGATGGTTAAGGCATTTCAACTGTTATTTCCCCGGTTTCCTCCTGATCTTGACCCTCCCGATCCCTTCTTGGGACAATCTCTTGCCAGATGGTCCTTCGAACCACAAGTAAAACAAGCACCCTTCTTTGGGTTTGGACAGTTTGGTGCTATGTGGTCTTCCTGTCCACAATTGTAGCACACTCTTTTTCCTTTCATACAATCTCCCAGATGGGCTTTCCCGCAAGTCGGGTATGCTTCGATTCTTTTCTTCTTACTACCTTGCTGATTCCTCGATGATGAGCTGTCATTCCACCTTTTCTTCTGATTAAAATTTCCACCTCCTGTGCCACTTCCACTGACCTTGTTATTTCCTTCACCTTCACTCTTCTTCTTCTTTTGATCTTGATTATACTTGGTCACCGCATCGCTTCCTCCTTCAGCAAGGATGGCCTTTTCCAATACTCCAGCAAACGTGTTTAGCTGAAACATTGATACCTTGCTGTACACCCAAGGCTTTAGTCCATGCTCAAACCGTCTCGCCTCCTCTCATCCGTGTGAACTTGATACGGGGCGAACCATGCCAACTCGTTGAATTTAGCCGCATAGTCAGGCACGCTCATATTTCCCTACTTCAACTCTAGAAATTGAACCTCCATCTGGTTCTATGAACTAGTTGGGAAATACATTTCGAAAAACATCTCTTTAAATCTCTCCCACGTAATTACACCTTCACCTCCTTGCACTTTGTTTGCTTGGCACCAGTAGCTAGCCTCAGACTTCAGCATAAACGTTGCAAAAGCGGTCTTCTAGTCTTCTCTAACCCTAGCAACGTTGAAAACCTTCTCCATTTCAATAACCCACGTTTGAGCCTCGATTGGGTTCATAGAATCTTTGAACTCTGGCGGTCCCACCGCCTTGAAGTCCTTAAACGTTGTGTTTGGTGGAGCTTGAGGTTGGTTATTCATGGCTCCAGTCAGTAAGTTCACCAACTGCTGCACAGGATTATTGTTGGCATAATTGTTATTATTGGTTGACTTTTCCTGAGCCGGTTGACGTTGTTGTCTTCACCTTGGCGGCATTTTTCTATTAAATAAACGCTTTATTAGAACTTTATTTATTTCTCTAAATAGTTAAGGCATTACTTAACAATTTAACATTTCACTTAACACATCATCTCAAACAACTTGATATATTTGCATTCAAATCAAAGTTTTAACATTAAACTATAGCATAACTGCTATTTACATCAACTATCCTGGAATAAAGAATCCACGAGATTTAAAACATTCAAATATTCTTTCGTTCATAAACACGCCGATTTTACATATAAAAACTAATTAAGTCTTTCACATAATTAAATAAATTTATCATCCTTTGTGCATCGAGGTCTTTGAATAGCCTTACACGCTCCTCATCCATGATACGAGACATCGTCCTGCGATCCAATATATACGATGGAAGTCCTTCGAACTGGATGGGAAATCTCAAAACTCGATCTTGGGCCTCATCCATTGCATGATTAAGTGTAGAGTATGTTTCCCCAATCTTCGCTTTCTTTGCACGACTATCATCCTCTGCACGATCAGCTCGACGTGATTCTCTTACCCAGCATTCCTCTGCTATGTTCAGCCTTTCGGATGTTTCCTTCAGTTCCTTCTTTAGTTTCTCTATCTCTTCGATCTTATCTTCAGTTTGACCCTTCTCATGGACCAAATCCCATTCTACATTTGCCAGTCGAGAGAGAAGAGTCGAAATCTCTCTCTCCTTCTCCTCTAGAGTAATATGCTGAATAACCGCTCGCTCAGTCAAATCCTGGACCTCATCTCGTAACTCCACGTTACGGTCGTATAACGTGTCATACATCTCAGCATCAACGGTGTACCGTGGTAACTCCTCTTCTTCCTCTTCCTCTTCCGTAACAAATTCCTCCTTAGGATCCTCCTCAGGATCAGTCTCGGGCTCATGCTCCTGACCGACAACGGTGATCAATGGAGATGACTACCTCTGTACCAGCTGCTCCCTAACGACATGAATGTCTCGGGGCTCCTCCTCTGTTGGTACTATAGGTACACGTGGTTCTTCCTCCCCAGCTTAACTAGCTTCTCCAACATTCGACATCCCGACAACAAAATTTTAAGTTTTAGTTACTAAGTCGTATCATCTAACGCATACTTTAACACATAAACACATAAGGTCTTTTATTATCTTTAATGAATTACATAAATTCATTTCTTATAACTCGATAAGAGTTTTCCATCACTATCATCTTTCTATAAGGCTACTACCTAAGGTTGTTCCCCCACCTAAGGTTCATAACCTATAGCTTTGATACCAACTTGTGACACCCCCAAATCCGGGTACTTCAATTCCACGGGATTTGGTGTTCACAGTATAAATATCATCTATCTATCTACCCATAATCAATGCAAACCATGCAATAGATAGAAATAATAATAAATCTCCCCCTTATGGGGTTACATCAACTACATAATAAATACAATCCTAGGTTACTCTAACCTTAAACATCTGTGCGGAATCATTAACAATTAAGTCTTAAACAACATCATTAACTTAAGTCTAACCTAAATACATCATCAAATAAAATAACAAGTCTTCAACACTTGCTAACTTTGCCCTTGCCTTTACTAGTGGAAGGTTAAATCAGTTCTTCTTTCGTTCTTAATCGCAATGTTATTATTAAGCAAGAGTGAGCACTAATGCCCACAAGTATAATAATGAAATAACAGTATAATAACATGCGAGTAAATCAAAGACATCGGAATAAAAGCTCAACTTTTGAATCAAGAATGAATAACAAAAGAATTTTGAGGGTCATAAGACCTTGAACTATGTCCTAGGTTATCAAGGGTTATACTTGAAACCTTTAACAGTCATAAGACTATGGACCTTTCTACTCGTACTTAGGGGGATCAGCCCTTAGTACAATACTGTGCACAATATCTTAACGCTAACGCATAAGTAAATCCCTTTGCAGGGTTGTTCATCTCAATTTGACATTCGAGTCCGCACCAAAGGTAGTTTGGTTTGGATAATTCATCAAGGGTTCTTAAATTTAGAACGCTCATCAACTATGAACTAGTCGAATCAATAAGGGTTCGCTAGTCTAATAAGGTTCAATAATAATGATATTCAAATTGAATAATAATCTCAGGAAGTAAACAATAGAACAATTATTGTATAACTGAATCATGCTTTGAAAAGATAATCAATCTTTAATATAACATTTGAACTTGAATAATAGTAATGATAATTTACTCGAGGTAAATAATAAACTTGAACAATAATGACAAGTAGGGTTAGGAAACTTGCCTAAATGCGTAGGCTAAACGATTACTACTTGATTCACCACAAATCCTACACACATACCATATGTATTCACGACATTCATGAGTTACATTTTTACTTAATTATTTAATATAAACTCCACTTTATTTAACAAATCATTACCCTTCTAATTTATTTACTTAATTAAATTAGAATATTTTCATTCTCTTACTATTATTATAGTCGAATAAATATTTTAATAATAATTTCTATCGAATATTTAATTTATTCCATAATATCTCAATTAAAATATTTAATTTATTTTATAAATATTTTAATAATAATTTTCATCGAATATTTATTTTATTCCATAATATCTCAATTAAAATATTTAATTTATTTTATAAATATTTTAATAATAATTTTCATCGAATATTTATTTTATTTCATAAATATCTCAATTAAAATATTTAATTTATTTTATAAATATTTTAATAATAATTTTCATCAAATATTTATTTATTATTATTATTATGTTTTTATTTTTTTATTTATTTATTTTATCATGGCGGAAAAATGGTAATTTAGTTTGGTAACCATAGGAAGCAAAGGTTACCTGAGCTCATTCTTCATAGTTTAGATTCTGCGAGTCTTGAACATACAAGGCCAAAATCAATCACACGTAAAATTATACATGAATATGGCCATAACTTCCAATTAGTTATTTTTTACACGAATTTAGACTTACCCAATCATTAAATACATATATAATCATTACTTAACCCATCTAACATGATTTTTAACATGTTACAACACATAATTTGCAAAATCAACACATTTACTTTCACTGTTCTTGATGTTCTTGAAGGTTTTGAAAATAAAACATGAAAATTGTCACTACGGATTCGTTATAACACCGAATCCGTTTATTTAAACTTTGGTCTCTTCGTATCAACATGCATAACATCATGCGAGTGTAAATTTTACGAAAACATTTATGTTTGACATACTAAAATCACGTATAAGGCCTTAAGGCCAAAACCCAAACTCTGTAATTTTGTAGAAATCATATACGATGTAATACTATGAAACTGATGATATGGAATCATGCAATATATATATAAAACATGTTATGCTACTCTTATTATTACATATATCCATATAATAGCACAATTTCTCAATTATAGAGACATAACAGAGGTTTGAAAGCCAAAAACTATGAAACCCATTTTATGAAAACTAAATATGTAAAATAGAATTTGGGAAGGAGGAGATTACCCTGTAGGATATAATTAGTAGGCTTAGTTTCCTCACTCTCAATTCTCTTTCACAGTATCTTAATTCTTCTTGGAAATTCTCAGACTCTCTCTGAATATTTCTTAGACTTAGGCAAAAAAAAAAAAAAAAAAAGAAGGCGTCAGTATATAATGATCAGATAACTGAGAGCAGAGTGGTCAGTTGGCCCAATTATGGGTTAACTGCACCAACTCCTCTTAGGGCCTTGTTTGGCTAGCTTCAAAAGACTTAATCTCATTTAATTAAATAAAACCTTTATCATATAGTTTAATTAATGTCACACTCCTTTATAAAATAAACTCATATCTTATTTAATTTATTATAAATAAAATATAATAATTTCTCACAAATTCACATAGTCACATAATTAAATAACTCATTAATAAATAATGTCAAATTATTAATTCTCTAATTAATAATTAAATTAATTAAAATACCAATATGCTTATTAAATATTTCTTTTAAAACAATAAGCTCACATAATCACATACTTTGATAATAAAACTCTCTACATTAATTTAATAAATGTAACACATATAATTAAATTAATCTACCACAATTGCGTCAATTAATTATTTAATCTAATAATTAAATCATCGAAAAATATATATTTAATTCAATAAATATTAAAATTAATTACAAAATTCTCGTTCGTCACAATCACCTTTATAGTCCACCCTATTAAAGGTGACCTTTGATGATATCAAAGTACATAAAATCCCGTGTAGTAATATAGTGATTTCAGATCGGAGGGTCATTACATCATTGTCACTATGAGAATCGCTAATGACACTTCGCATAATGCACCACATAGAATTCTCATGGTGTGTCTGTCCAGTACATCGTTCTCTAACATGTACCTATGCATTGACTTAATATCTCATATATTTATGACCAATGAGATTTGGTCATTAGTCAATCCACATACTAGTCTTAATGCATCATTGTTGTCCCATCAACAATGATACTCGACTAGGGACATTTAAGAACAATGATACTAATTTTAATTATATAATCTCATGTTCAAGTCACATACTTGATGTAAGACCCCAACTTTTATGAATAAAGAATAATTTTCTCAAAATATATTTTTTAATATTATGGTGTGGATTTGATATAATGTTATAGTTGTGGGTAATATTTACAAATTTTGCAAAGTAAGCAAGTGGTTATATAATATTAGATTGGTGGGGAATATTCGTTTTAACAGGAATATTAAATACAACGACACAATCATTAGTGGACCCCCTACAACGGAAGTATTATCGTAGTTAGAAAATGACATAATTATCTTTTATAAAAATAACGGCGGAAGTTTTACTGATTAAACCTGTTGAACTACCCGATAGTAAAAAAAAATCTGATGTCTGGCGTGGTTGCATAGTAGCACACGGTATTGGTTATTGATGCTTACGTGAGAAGTCACTCAGTTATACTCAATTATTGCTAGAGTAATTGCTACATCTTATCTCTCATATTATTGATTCAATTATTGTCACATTATCATCTGCATAATATGTTATATTATTAAATCAATAATTGAGACGATAAAGTTATTTATATTATTAAATTGCAATATTTACAATATCTATAAGTTCTGTAAAGGAGAGGTTTGGTCATCTAATTGCGCGCCAATAAGGAGAAATCCTTATCGAAAAGCCCCCTCTTTCCTTGGAATGGCCTGGTTGTTAAATATTGTGAGTTATAATATTAATGATGAATAAGTTCGTGTTGATTAAAGATGAAATTGATAGTTCCATTGTGTTGGAATTATTAGTGTTTGTGGAAATCGACATTTATTTCAATATTAATTGTTGTCTGGAAGTTATACTGACCAGTCGGGTGTTTAACTGGATAAAGGAGTAATTAATTGCTATTAATTCACATAATTATAACTATTTGTTCACATGTGTGTACTATTGATTCACATTCTTGTACTATTAGGGGAGTTGGTGCAAGATTGATAATACTTGCATGACTAAGTTAAAAATGGAGGTATAGATGGAGGTACTATACTGTAATTCGTATTTTCACATTATTATAACTATTGATTCACATGATTGAACTATAGATTCACATTATTTACTATTAGGGGAGGTGGTGCAAGTTTGATAATACTTGCAGGACTAAATTAAAAATGAAAGAAAAGTTGAAGGTATTGTGCAGTAATATTTTGAGCCCCAAAATGTGCAATTATCGAAATTATATTTTCCTATAAATAGAAGCTCATTCTTCCTTCATTTCTCACCAATTCACTAAAGCTATAGAGCAATTATTATAGAGAGAAATTATAGAGAGAAAGAAGAAGAGAAGTTTGCTACCTCTCTACTCCAGTATCTATTTTCTTTCTAAGGTAAGGGGTATTATTTCTTTCGTATTCATGAAGAGAGCTGCTGTTATTCTATTCTTTATTATTATGTTAGAATAACCTGTCTATGCGATTTATCGCATACATGGTGAAATTCTTCTGTTATTCCATTCTTTATTATTCTGTTGGAATAACATGTTTATGCGAAGTACCGCATACATGGTAAAATTCTTCTGTTTTCCATTCTTTATTATTCTATTGGAATATCCTATCTGTACTGATTACGCTAGACCTGGTTCCATTCTTTATCATTTTGTTAGAATAACATGTCTGTGCGGTCTATCGTATGCATGGTGAATTCTTTGTTATTCCATTCTTATTATTCTATTGGAATATCATGTCTATGCGGATTACGCTAGACCTGGTCCCATTCTTTATTATTTTATTGGAATAACCTGTCTGTGCGGTCTATCACATGCATGGTGAATTCTTCTATTATTCCCTTTTTTATTATTCTGTTGGAATATCCTGTTTGTGCGGATTACGCATAACCTAGTTCCATTCATTATTATTCTGTTGGAATAACCTGTCTATGTGGATTATCACATGCATGGTGAATGATCCTTTGTATTCATTCCTTATTAAATTATGGAAATGATCTATCTACGTGGATTACCACATGACGGGTGAAAATCTATTTGCAGTTTCATATATTCTATGATACTCATTTGGTTAAAGTTTTGGCTTCTATACTCCATGAAATTAGTAGAATATCCTGGATATTTGCACTTCATCTGGTATCTTTTCATGAAAATATTCTTCTGAGCATTCTTGAATTTTACTCCACAAAGCAGTATCATGTTGACAATTTGGACATAATTGATTTCAAAATAAATTAACTTATAAATCTTTAAAATTTATTCTTGAACTTGTTTTATTGAATTATTATGTCATTGTTATCATCCTCATGCTTATATTGTGATGAAAGTCATCTTTGGCTTGCATGCATAGATGGACTTGGTATGATTATGACCAAAGATTATTCGGTATAATCATGACCTGTAATGTTATAAATGATGTGGTAAAAGTCCTCCATAGCCTGTAGTGCATTGATGGACAGTTTTTGGTATGATTATGACCAGGGATTATTCGGTATAGTCATGACCATTGATGATTAAATGAATATCCTTTGCCCGTAGTGCAGGGATAACTCGATGATTAAGTTTATTTATTAAGCTGAGTCTCAGCGATAAAAATTGATTAAAACATTTTAAATCATAGAAGATAGTAGATATCATGCTCTACTTGATTTTGTGACGCCCCCAAAATAGGTCCATTCCATCCAACCCATTCTAAGTCGCCAAATACATGGGTATGTAAATAACTACAACTTTATTATTACAACATATAACTGTGAGTTTAAATACAGATATTGCCATCTAGACAATAGCCACACGCAAATAAATCCCCATCATAATTATTGATACATTATTTTACAAAAATGGTGAGGACTACTAAACAACTCTTTCTAGAACCTTCATTCCATACCCCGACTAGTACTCGCTACATTCTCGCCTCCTGAGAAGAAAAATGGAACAACAAGGAAAAGGGTGAGCTCAACTAGCCCAGTAAAGAATATTATGACTAAGATAATATACAACAAATTATCGTTAGTCTTCAACAGGAAAAATCTAATAGAATACAATAGACAACCAGTTTTAAATCAACAATCGCAATGGAAACAACAATTCATTAGAAGAGTTAAGTAGAGAATGCAAACTACTATCTTCTATATATGAATTTAAAAGTTCATCATCGATATTTTATCCCTGTAACATCAATCAATATATATCTGGAATCAAATATTCATCTTTGCACTACAGGCCAAAGATATTCATCAGTCGGTCATGTTCATCTCAACACCTGTTCATCTTTGCACTACGGGCCAAAGATATTCATCAGTCGGTTATGTTCATCTCAATACCTGTTCATCTTTGCACTATGGGCCAAAGATATTCATCAAGAAATCATTCATCTTTGCACTACAGGCCAAAGATATTTAGTAATATCATCATTTAGGACTGAGGATGATGAAAAATATTTCAAAGAAAACGAATCCAGTGAAACAAAAGAACAAGTATTATGGATTCGTACTTTAAACAATCCAAGTTCAAAAATACTTCATAAATAATCATCATCAAGTAAAATTCAAGAATGATCAAAACATGGATACAATCAAAGCTAGTATCCATAATAGATATTTTGGACGAAAAGAAGAAATTTCATTTTTTAATTGAATAGTGCCAGATCGTGAATAGTCGATATCGTGAATAGTGCCGATACGTAAATAGTAAACTCACACCAAAAGATAGAAATTTCACAAAAAAACATCTTCACGCTTCATGAATAGTACTCGTGAATAGTAACTCGTGAATAGTAACTCATGAATAGTAACCCCGACATGAAAAAGTTCCAAATTTGATAAAAAGTTCCAACCAATATTTCAGCATAATGATATTGAAGAAATAATATCATTTGAGAAGAAAATAACATCCCTTACCTCGAAAAGACAAGATTTTAGTTGAAACAGGATATAAGCTATGACTTGAACTTCACATCAGATAAGATATACTCAAAGTATAATCAAAATACTCACAAAAATACGCCGATATATAGAGAGAAAACTTGATTTCGTGTGATTTTCAATTCTAACCTAAGCACCCTATTTATAGGAAATTGCTTAGAACACCAAAGCAGAAAATTGAATATAATAATATTATATATAAACAAAATTCATACGCCCACATCTTGAATCTGAATTCAGCCACCATGCACATGTTAAATATGCCTACAACATATAAAAAACGTTTTTCTTAAAAAACATAATTAAAACTTCCAAAAATTAATTATTTCGGAGCTTTGGAACTTAAATAATTCATAATAAATAGCCCTTTTATCAGAAAATTCGAATCTCGCGACTTTTTATAGGAAATTCTATTATCTACAACTTTGCAGAAGGAAGTTTTTCCAAATTCCAAATAGAAATTAACCAAAATCCACAAACGGACAATTTTACATGCTATAATCAAATTTCAGTCAATAAATGGGGTCCACCGACACACAAAACATGTGTTAATCATTTAATGCCACAAAAATACTCTTTCTCCTCATATACTCATATATCCCACATTCATTATAAAAATATCACCGTTAATATATTATTAAAATAATATATTTAAATGAATTATTTTATCAGAAAAAGATAAAATATTAATTTTCAACAATTGTCACATTAAAAATTTTCTCCATCTATATCCACATAAAATCAATATTTTTCTCATCATATAAATCAATAATTAATTATTCACAAATAATATTACAGAATCACAAGATTTGGCAACTGTGCCGTTCCTCAGAAAGAGGGGCTTTCAATAAGGATCTCTCTCATCGGCGCGCAATTAGGTGACCAAACCTCTCCTTAGATGTAACTTTCTAGACATTGCCAATAATGTTATCTAATAATATTATTCAGATAATATGAATTATTGCTTCGATAATGAAAAATAATCGTAATGACAATTATCAAACAACAAAGAATATAAAATATCAACGCAAACAATTATTAAATCAATAAAATAAAATCGAATAGTAATTATCGTAATAATTATTGAGTAGTAGTGTCTTCACGTAAGAATCAATAATTGGTGCAATACCGTAGCTACCGCTCAACAACGCAGATTAGTGTGTTTTAACCACGGGTATTCCAACAAAGATAATCTGTGAATAACTACGCCAAGTTATTTATAAACAACTTATATTTGTGTTTTTTTCTTCATCCAATCGCTCGTTATGGGGCCCATAAAAGATCGCTACATTGCATTTAATATTCCCGACAAAGCATTTAATATTCCATTCCACCAAACGAATATTCCCCAACAATAATGAATATTTTATAACCACTTGCTTATTCAAAATATTTGCGATTTTACCCATAACTATCCACATTAATCAAATCAACCCTTACTATTTCAAAATAATAAATAGAGGAAAATAAATTTCATTTATTAATAATTTGGGGTCTTACAACCTCCCTCCTTATGAAATTTCGTCCTCTAAATTGACGACGTACTCGGTGTGTTTTCAAAAGATGAGAATACCTCGCTTTCATTTCCGCTTTCCAACTCCCGTGTCATTTCCTCAATAGCATGGTTTCTCCACAAAACTTTAACTTGTGGTATAACCTCGGTACATAAGACATGTTCTTTCCTATCCAAGATCTTGACAGGTACCTCCTCGTATGTTAAGTCTTCAGCTATCTCGTCCGGTTCTAACTTAATGACGTGGTTCGAGTTGTCCACATATTTACGTAACATCGATACGTGAAAAACGTTATGAACACGCGTCATACTTGGCGGTAAAACGAGTCTATAGGCCCGATTTTTATTCGATCGAGAATTTCAAATGGATTAATAAATCAAGGTTTGAGCTTTCCTCACCTCACCGATTCTCGCTTTTGAAATAACAACTTCTTGCACCTCCTTCTTCAAATTCATCACCCGCAGTGTATCTAAAATGACCTTTAACTTTATCGATTAAAGTTGATTATACTCAGATATCATCACGTGGGTACCTAGAGTTTTCATCTCCATCTCTATTATTTGTAAATTATACTGAAATGAGTCTTTGACAATATCATACTCAGACTTGATACGATCTTCTACTCAACACGCTACCTACCACATTCGCTTTTCCAGGATGGCATGGTCGTAATATGTGTTGAAATGAGTCTCCTCTCGAGTTCTTCAAGCTCTTCCCACATTCCTCGCTCCATTCGAATTTTGTATCTCTACGAGTCACCGCGTTAATGGAATAGCGATTCGAGAATATCCTTCAACGAATCTCCGATAATAACCAACTAAGCCTCAGAAAGCTACTTATTTCGATTACCGACTTTAGGTTGTTCTCAATCGTGACTCATATCCCAACCTGGATAACACGTTACAATGACACCTATCGCTTTACTATCGCATCTAATATGGTGTCCCCTACGAGAGTCGGCTTCTTTGCATTCCACAAAGGAAGTCACCAGATAAAGGCTCAGTACCAAATTTATAGTTGAATTTTTAACTCAAGTTCAATAGAGCCATTCGATATGAGATTTTAGAAATGAGTTTTGTACCGGGTTCAAAGTCGATACAAAATTTAATATCGTCTTTGGGAGTAAGCCAAGAAATTCTTCAGAAATACATCAGGAAAATCAATAACAACAGAATATTATTCAAATCGACGTGTCTTTATTCAAATCCATAACATGGACTAAGAAAACTTGACATCCATAATAAACGAATGACTTCATGGCTTGATATGAAAATGTTTGACTACAATGGTTTGATTGCTTGAATTGAATAACAAAGTTGTTTAGAATATGAAAACTAACAACCTTACAAAAGCAATCAATTTGGCATGATGAGTAGTTAACCAATCAATCCCTAAAATCACATCAAAAGCAAGTATCTTTAAATAAATAAGGTCAACAGTAATGTGATGGTGCCAACTTGGATCAAACAAGATTTCTAAACAACGGATGTAATGAAAGTTTCTCCTAACTGAGTCTCCATAAATAAAGTCAAAGTCTAATTTCTCCGTAGTCAAGTTCAAACGTTGAGCGCAAGCAAGAGAGATAAAAGAACGGTAGAACCCAGATTCTAGTAAGGTATAAACTTCGCAAGAATTTATAATTAACTAACCTGCTAACTTCGTTCGGGTTACTCGCTTTTTGAGAAGTCACGAAAAACGCTCTTCCAAAGAATCGTTGACTTTGACTTTTTCAGATCCGCCTCTAGTGCCAACGTCCCAACCGGACTTGATTTCGCTTATAGGACAAAAATCAAGCTATGTGACCATCTTTTCCACAACTAAAACATACCTTGAAGGCTTTGAATAGGTTGACCTTATATGTCCCTCCTCTCGTGATCTCAGTAGCATCTAACCTGGCGATCGTTCTCTTCCCTAGAATTTGTTGGTGGTCGATGTGCACGCCGACGCCTTCCCGCCATTGTTAAATCTTCTTTTTAGATTGGACATCTCTTTCCATAATATCAACGCGTCATGCGGCTTTTTACCTCCATGCATCACTCATTCTCACTCGCTCGCTTATTTCTTCTTTTCATTTCGATTCAAACTTTATCATCTTATACTCGCCAAAGAGTGCTTCGCTCAAGCATCACATATCGGGTAACATAAGCTTGAATCGTCAGATCCTTTTTGCTCCACGATCGCTCGCAATTCTTCAATTTTCACCGCTTCTTCTAACTCATGAATACGATTTTGCAATTCTACATTTTGATCATAAAATACCTCTAATAAACTCTCTTGTGTACCTCTTCTTCCTCTTCTTCCTCACTCTCATTTGTTACCTCTCGCGACTATCTCGGTGCAACTATCAATTCTTCACTCACCACATGGATATCTCTAATTCCTTCTTCACCGACATCACATTATCTGGGTTGGCGATTAGAGGTGTTCCACGATCTCATTCACTCCATTGTTAACGCTCTCGCAGTACCATTCTTAAAAACTATCATAAAACAAGGGTTAATTAAATAAATTAACAAATCACATAATACCCCTATATTATATAACCAACCAACAAAAATAAGCTTAGGTAGGACACACTAGCGAAGGATTTACTCGCTCTCCCTCCTAGTTCTATTCCCGATCTCCGCCAGAGATCATATCCCTAAGCTCGATACCAACCGTGACGCCCCAAAATAGGTCCATTCCATCCAACCCATTCTGAGTCGCCAAATACATGGTACAGAAATAACTACAACTTTATTATTACAATATATAACTGTGAGTTTAAATACAGATATTGCCATCTAGACAATATCCACACGCAAATAAATCCCCATCATAATTATTGATACATTATTTTACAAAATGGTGAGGACTACTAAACAACTCTCTCTAGAACCTTCATTCCATACCCCGACTAGTACTCGCTACATTCTCGCCTCCTGAGAAGAAAAATGGAACAACAAGGAAAAGGGTGAGCTCAACTAGCCCAATAAAGAATATTATGACTAAGATAATATACAACAAATTATCGTTAGTCTTCAACAGGAAAAATCTAATAGAATACAATAGACAACCTATTTTAAATCAACAATCGCAGTAAAAACAACAATTCATTAGAAGAGTTAAGTAAGAGAATGCAAACTACTATCTTCTATATATGAATTTAAAAGTTCATCGTCGATATTTTATCCTCGTAACATCAATCAATATATATCTCCGAATCAAATATTCATCTTTGCACCACAGCCAAAGATATTCATCATCGGTCATGTTCATCTCAACACTGCTCATCTTTGCACTACGGCCAAAGATATTCATCATCGGTCATGTTCATCTCAACACTGCTCATCTGCACTATGGGCCAAAGATATTCATCAAGAAATCATTCATCTTTGCACTACAAAGCCAAAGATATTCAAGTAATATCATCATTTTAGACCGAGGATGATGAAAAATATTTCAAAGAAAACGAATCCAAAGTGAAACAAAAGAACAAGTATTATGGATTCGTATTTTAAACAATCCAAGTTCAAAAATACTTCATAAATAATCACATCAAGTAAAATTCAAGAATGATCAAAACATGGATACAATCAAAGCTAGTATCCATAATAGATATTTTGATTTAAAAGAAGAAATTTCATTTTTCAAATGATGAATAGTGCCGAGTATCGTGAATAGTGTCAGATACGTGAATAAAGACACCGAAGAATAGAAATTCGACACCAAAAGAAGAAATTTCACAAAAAACATCTTCACGCTGAATAGTACTCGTGAATAAGTAACTCGTGAATAGTAACTCATGAATAGTAACTCGTGAATAAGAACTCATGAATAGTAACCCTATATAAAAAAGTTCCAAATTTGATAAAAGTTCCAACCAATATTTCAAAGATAATGATATTGAAGAAATAATATCATTTGAGAAGAAAATAACATCCCTTACCTCGAAAGACAAGATTTAGTAAAAACACCTGATATAAGGCTATGACTTGAACTTGCACCGTATAGCAATACTCAAAGTATAATCAAAATACTCACAAGAATACGCCGATAATATAGAGAGAAAACTTCAGATTTCGTGTGATTTTCAATTCTAACCCAAGACCCTATTTATAGAAATCGCTAACACCAAAGCGTAAAATTGAATATAATAATATTATATATAAACAAAATTCATACGCCCACATCTTGAATCTGAATTCAGCCACCATGCACATGTTAAATATGCCTACAACATATAAAAAACGTTTTTTAAAAAACATAATTAAAACTTCCAAAATCAATTATTTTGAGAGCTTAGGAACTTAAATAATTCATAATAAATAGCCCTTTTATTAGAAAATTCAAATCTCGCGACTTTTTTTATAGGAAATTCCATTATCTACAACTTTTGCAGTAAGGAAGTTTTTCCAAATTCCAAATGTAAATTAACCAAAATCCACAAACTGAGACGATTTTTATTAAAAGTTATAATCAAATTTCACCAATAAATGGGGTCCACCGACACACAAAACATGTGTTAATCATTTAATGCCACAAAAATACTCTTCCTCCTCATATACTCATATATCCCACATTCATTATAAAAATATCACCGTTAATATATTATTAAAATAATATATTTAAATGAATTATTTTATCGAAAAAGATAAAATATTAATTTTAACAATTGTCACATTAAAAATTTTCTCCATCTATATCCACATAAAATCAATATTTTCCTCATCATATAAATCAATAATTAATTATTCACAAATAATATTACAGAATCACAAGATCGGCAACTGTGCCGCTCCTGTGAAAGAGGGGCTTTCAATAAGGATCTCTCTATCACTGGCGCAATTAGGTGACCAAACCTCTCCTTAGATGTAACTTTCTAGACATTGCCAATAATGTTATCTAATAATATTATTCAGATAATATGAATTATTGCTTCGATAATGAAAATACCGTAGTAATGACAATTATCAAACAACAAAGAATATAAAATATCAACGCAACAATTATTAAATCAATAAAAAAAATATCGAATAAAGAATTATCGTAACAATTATTGAGTAGTGTCTTTCACGTAAGAATCAATAATTGGTGCAATACCGTGTGCTACCGCTCAACAACGCAGATTAGTGTGTTTTAACCACCGGGTATTCCAACAAAAGATAATTGTAATAACTACGCCTGTTATTTATAAACAACTTATATTTGTCGCTTTCTTCATCCAATCGCTTTCCGTTATGGGGCCCACAAAAGATCGCTACCGTCGCATTTAATATTCCCCGACAAGCATTTAATATTCCACGACCAAACTAATATTCCCTAACAATAATGAATATTTTATAACCACTTGCTTATTCAAATATTTGCGTATTTTACCCATAACTATCCACATTAATCAAATCAACCCTTACTATTTCAAAATAATAAATAGAGGAAAATAAATTTCATTTATTAATAAATAATTGCTCAACTACAAGTACTTTCCTTAAAGTAGAAAGTAAAGGTTCCTTTACACCATGCGGCGGTGATTCTTGGTAGGAAAGGTCAACCTCACTTTCAAAAATCTTGGAGAAGTTCTAAGAAACTGTTCAACTACAAGTACTTTCACGAAAGTAGCAAAACAATATGAAGCTTGAGCAAAACAATATGGCCGTGGCGTAATCTGAAACTAAGTTTGCCGAGTTATCTCGGTTTGTGTCCCACTTGGTTGATAATGAGGAGAGAATGACGCCGATGTTTCTAAGAGGTTTGAAACCCGAGATACGTCAATACCTTATCTCTCATAAAAGCGTGTTTGTATTCGGATGTTGTGAATAGGGCTCGATTATTAGAGCACACGATAATGAGTCAACCCAACCAAGAGAGAGCATCCGACAAGTCGATAATACGGTGGTAGCGATCATTGCAAGCAGTGACAACAAACGAGGAGGGAATCAACATGCCGAAATGATAATCACTTGGTGGTAATCATGGCCATAGCAATAAGAGTGGACATTTCAAGAAGAGGAGATTCAACAAGGATGGAAAGACGTCAAGACCAAAGACTGTTGTTGTTAAGGAAGGAGAACGACCACCGGTCGTATGTTACAAATGTGGAGGGGAAGGACACATAAGTCAAAACTGCACGATGCAGTCTAAAGCGTGTTATAATTGTGGAAAAGAAGGTCACCTAGCCCAATTTTTTCGTGCACCAAAGTCAAGTCCAGCTGGGATGGAGGCATCAAAGGGTGTCCTAGACAAGACAAAATTGGTAGTTCAATGGAGAGCGTTTGTCGTAACATCCCAAAAAGCGAGGAATTCGAACGAGGTGATCACGGGTAAGCTAATCATAAACTCTAGCGAAGTTTATACTTTATTTGATACCGGTTCTACCCATTTCTTTATTTCTCCTACTTGCGCTCAACGTTTAAATTTGACTCCGGAGAAATTAGACTTTAACTTATCTGTTGAAACTCCGTTGCGAGAAACATTCATTATATCCACGGTTTATAAGTCTTGTTTGATTCAAATCGATAATCGCACGTTACCTGTCGATTTTATTTCTTTGAAAATACTTGCATTTGATGTGATTTTAGGGGTTGATTGGTTAACTACTCATCATGCTAAAATTGATTGTTTTCGTAAGGTTATTAGCTTTTATATTCCTAACCAACCTATTATGTGAATTCATGCAACCAAACCACTAAAATCAATCACTGTCATATCAAGTCATTAAGCTATTAGTTTATTGAAAAACGAATGTCAAGCTTTCTTAGCCCATGTCACGGAGTTAAATAAAGATACGTCATATTTGAATGATATTTCTATTGTTAATAAATTTCCTGATGTATTCCCTGAAGAACTTCCTGGCCTACAACCAGAGCGTGAAATTGAATTTTGTATCGACCTTGAATCCGGTACAAAACCCATTTCCAAAGCCCCATATCGAATGTCTCCTATTGAACTTCAGGAGTTAAAAATCCAACTACAAGAATTGTTAGACATCAATTTCATTCATCCTAGTACGTCTCCTTGGGGTGCTCATGTTCTATTCGTAAAGAAGAAAGATGGAAGGATTCAACTTTGTATTGATTATCGGGAGCTGAATCATGTCACCATCAAAAATAGGTACCCGTTGCCTCGCATTAATGACCTATTTAATCAGTTGCAAGGAGCCAAATTCTTTTCAAAGATTGATCTTTGTTCCGGATATCATCAGTTGAAGATTAAAACTGATGACATTCCAAGGACTGCTTTCAGAACTCGGTACGGGCATTATGAATTCCTAGTCATGTCTTTTGGATTGACTAATGCTCATGATGCCTTCATGGATATGATGAACTGAGTATTCAAGGAATATTTGGATCATTTTGTGGTCGTCTTTATTAATGAATCCTCATATACTACAAAACCCGCAATGACCATGAGCAACACTTGAGGATGATACTCTAAAAGCTTCGTGAAAACAAGATTTATGCCAAGTTGAAGAAATGCGAGTTCTTGCTTAAGGAAGTTGCATTCCTTGGGCACGTGATATCAAATCATGGAATATCTGTTGACTTGGCAAAGATTGAAGTAATTCAAAGTTGGGAGCAACCTAAGTCAGAGATCGAAGTATGTAGCTTTCTCGACTTAGCTGGTTATTATCGGAGATTCGTAGAAGGGTTTTCTCGAATTGCTACTCCATTAACACAGCTGACTCGAAAAGATATAAAATTTGGTTGAAGCGAGTAATGTGAAAAGGAGTTTTCAAGAACTCAAGAAGAGACTAATTTCAGCACCTATTCTGAAAATACCATCTGACTCGGAGGGATTTGTCATCTACAGTGATGCTTCAGGCAAAGGGTTAGGATGTGTTCTCATGCAACATGGGAAAGTCATAGCCTATGCCTCTCGATAACTCAAAGAATATGAGAGGAATTATCCTACTCATGATCTAGAGTTGGCAGCAGTCATTTTTGCGCTTAAGATTTGGAGGCACTACCTATATGGAGAGAAGGTGGAGATCTACACGGATCATAAAAGCCTCAAATATTTCTTCACTCAAAAGGAACTCAACATGCGGCAACGACGATGGCTTGAGTTGTTGAAAGATTATGATCATACCATCCAATACCATCCTGGAAAAGCGAATGTAGTAGCTGATGCATTGAGTAGAAGATCATATGCGGGTACGAGTGCAATATTGTTAACGCAAAGACCCATTTTGTATGACTTGGAAAGGATGGAAATAAAGTTAAAGACTCCAGGGACCCATGTGATGATGGCGAATATACGAGTGGAACTGACTTTAATTAATAAAGTTAAAGCTGCTCAAACTACAGACCTGGAGCTGATGCGTATGAAGAAGAAAGTGCAAGAAGGTGCTATTTCGGAAGCAAGAATCGATGAAGAAGGAATACTTCGAGTCAACTCCAGACTTTGTGTTCCTAACAATTCTGACTTGAAGTATAAAATCACGATGGAGGCACACACCACACCGTTTGCAATCCATCCTGGGAGTACCAAAATGTATCATGATCTTCGACATACATTTTGGTGGAGTAATATGAAGAGAGAGATAGCGGGGTTTATCTCAAGGTGTCTAACTTGTCAACGAGTCAAGGTGGAGCATCAAGTGCCAAAAGGTCCATTGCAACCACTTAAAATTCCAGAATTGTAGTGGGAGCACATTACCATGGATTTCGTTACTGGTCTTCCTAAGGTTTCTCAAGGCATAGATGCGATTTGGGTCATTGTTGATAGATTGACCAAGTCAGCTCATTTCTTACCGATACGAGAAAATTTTACACTTGAACGTCTTTCTAGTATGTACATAAACGAGATCGTAAGATAGCATGGTATGCCAGTATCCATAGTTTCTGATCGAGACCCAAGATTCACTTCAAGATTTTGGGTTAGTTTCCAAAAAGCTATGGGCACAGATTTACGATTTAGTTCGGCATATCATCCTCAAACGGATGGACAGTCGAAAAGGACTATTCAAACTCTTGAAGATTTATTAAGACTCTGTGTCCTTGACTTTAAGGGAAGTTGGGACAAGTTCTTAGCATTGGTGGAGTTTTCCTACAACAATAGTTATCAAGCAAGTATTGGCATGGCTCTATTTGAGGCGTTGTATAGAAGAAAGTGTCGTTCTCTAGTATGCTGGGATGAGGTGGTTGAAGCAACATTGTTGGGACCAGATTTGGTATGTATGACGTATAAAAACCTAACAAGATCGACGAAAGAGTTATGCTGATCTTCATCAAAAAGACGTGGAATTCAATATTGGAGATCACGTGTTGTTACGTGTTGCTCCATGGAAAGGAGTTACAAGATTTGGAAAGAGAGGAAAGCTCAATCCTCGATTCATTACCCCATTTTTAATCCTTGATCGAGTAGGAACTGTGACCTATAGACTCACCTTACCGCCAAGTATGTCTCTTGTTCATAACGTTTTTCACATATCTTTGTTACGTAAATATGTGAAAGACCCGAACCATATTATTGAATTAGAACCAGACAATATAGAGGAAGATTTAACTTATGAAGAGTTACCTGTTAAAATCTTGGAAAAGAAGGATCATATTCTACTCTCTAAAGTTATACCTCAAGTCAAAGTTTTGTGGAGAAACAACGATGTGGAGGAAATGACCTGGGAGTTAGAATCTGAGATGAAATCAAGGTATCCTCACCTCTTCGACATACCAGGTACGCACCCTAATTTCGAGGATGAAATTTTATAAGAAGGGGAGGTTGTAAGACCCCAACTTTTATGAATAAAGAGTAATTTACTCGAAATATATTTTTGAATATTATGGTGTAGATTTGATATAATGTTATAGTTGTTGGTAATATTTATAAATTTTGCAAAGTAAGCAAGTGGTTATATAATATTCAATTGGTCAGGGAATATTTATTTTAACAGGGAATATTCGCACGACGACACAATCATTGGTGGACCCCACAATGGAAGTATTGTCGTAGTTAGAAAACGACAGAATTATCTTTTTATAAAAATAACGGCGAAAGTTTTACCGTTAAACCGTTGAACTAACCAAAGAGTAAAAAAGTAAGAATAATGGCTGGTGGTTGCATAGTAGACCTTTGCAGTATTGGTTATTTATGCTTACGTGAGAAGTTACTTAGTGTAATTGCTGCATCATATCTCTCATATTATTGATTCAATTATTGTCACAGTATCATCTGCATAATATGTTATATTATTAAATCAATAATTGAGACGACAAAGTTATTTATATTATTAAATTGCAATATTTACAATGTCTAGAAGTTCTGTCAAGGAGAGGTTTGGTAATCTAATTGCGCCCCAATAAGGAGAAATCCTTATCGAAAAGCCCCCTCTTTTCTGGGAACGACCTAGTTGTTAAATATTGTGAGTTATAATATTAATGATGAATAAGTTCATGTTGATTAAAGATGAAATTGATAGTTCCATTGTGTTGGAATTATTAGTCTTAGTGAAAATTGACATTTATTTCGATATTAATTGATGTCTGGAAGTTATACTGACCAATGGGTATTTAACTGGATAATGAGCAAGTAATTGCTATTAATTCACATGATTATAACTATTTATTCACATGTGTGTACTATAGATTCACATTCTTGTACTATTAGGGTTGTTGGTGCAAGATTGATAATACTTGCATGACTAAGTTAAAAATGGAGGTATAGATGGAGGTACTATACTGTAATTCATATTTTCACATGATTATAAATATTGATTCACATGATTGAAATATTGATTCACATTATTTACTATTAGGGGAGGTGGTGCAAGTTTGATAAACCTTGCAGAACTAAATTAAAAATGAAAAAAAAGTTGAAGGTTTTGTACTGTAATATTTCGAGCCCCAAAACGTGCAATTATCGAAACTATATTTTCTTATAAATAAAAGATCATTCTTCCTTCATTTCTCACCAATTCACTAAAGCTATAGAGCAATTATTATAGAGAGAAATTATAGAGAGAAAGAAGAAGAGAAGTTTGCTACCTCTCTACTACAGTATCCAGTTTCTTTCTAAGGTAAGGGTTATTATTTCTTTTGTATTCATGAAGAGAGCTTCTGTTATTCCATTCTTTATTATTATGTTGGAATACCCTGTCTATGCGAAGTACCGCATACATGGTGAAATTCTTACGTTATTCCATTCTTTATTTTTTTTTGGAATAACCTGTCTATGTGAAGTACCGCATACATGGTGAAATTCTTCTGTTATTCCATCTTTATTATTCTGTTGGAATATCCTGTCTGTGCAGATTACACTAGACCTGGTTCCATTCTTTATTATTCTGTTAGAATAACCTTGATTGTGCAGTCTATCGCATGCATGGTGAATTCTTTGTTATTCAATTCTTTATTATTCTGTTGGAATATCCTGTGTGTGCGGATTACGCTAGACTAGGTTCCATTCTTTATTATTCTGTTGGAATAACCTGTCTGTGCGGTCTATGGCATTCATGGTAAATTCTTTTGTTATTCCGTTCTTTATTATTTTGTTGGAATATCCTATCTGTGCGGATTACGCATAACCTGGTTCCATTATTTATTATTCTGTTGGAATAACCTGTCAATGTGGATTATCACATGTATGGTGAATGATCCTTCGTATTCATTCCTTATTAAATTTTGGAAATGATCTGTCTACGTGGATTACGGCATGACGGGTGAAAATCCATTTGTAGTTTCATATATTCTATGATACTTATTTGGTTAAAGTTTTAGCTTCTATACTCCATGAAATTAGTAGAATATCCTGGATATTTACGCTTCATCCGGTATCTTTTCATGGAAATATTCTTCTGAGCATTCTTGAATATTACTCCACAAAGCAGTATCATGTTGACAATTTGGACGTAATTGATTTCAAGATAAATTAACTTATAAATCCTTAAAATTTATTCTTGAACTTGTTTTATTGAATTATTATGTCATTGTTATCATCCTCATGCTTATATTGTGAAGAAAGTCATCTTTGGCTTACGTGCATATATGAACTTGGTATGATTATGACCAAAGATTATTCGGTATAATCATGACCTGTAATGTTATAAATGATTTGGTAAAAGTCCTCAGTAGCCTGTAGTGCATTGATGGACAGTTTTTGGTATGATTATGACTAGGGATTATTCGGTATAGTCATGACTATTGATGATTAAATGAATATCCTTGGCCCGAAGTGCAGGGATGACTTCGATGATGTGGTTTATTTATTGTCGAGTCTCAAATGATAAAAATTGATTAAAACATTTTAAATCATAGAAGATAGTAGATATCATGCTCTACTTGACTCTTCTAATGGATTGCTTATTCCACCGTGATTAAACTTGATGTCTATTGTATTTTATCGGCTTTTTTACATTGTTGAAGACTAATGATAATTTATTCTCGCATTATCTTAGTCATAATATTTCATCGGGCTAGTTGAGCTCACCCTTTCTTGCATTGTTCTCTTCAGGAAATGAGAACGTAGCCGGGACTAGTCGGGGAACGGAGTGACGGTGCAGATGATAGCATTAGTAGTCCTCACTATTCTATTAAATAGTGTGACAATAAATGTAATGATGACTCCATTGATTGTGGATATTGTCTAGATGACAATATTCTTATTAAAACTCTTAGATTATGTTTTGTCGTATTTTACACGACTATTGTATAATTAAGTTGTATTTGAATTTTGTACCATGTATTTGGCGACTCAAGATGGGTGATGTATACCTATTTTGGGGGCGTCATATTTGAAACTATATAATTTGTATCACTATACTAATGATTTTTATTATGTTAACATTTATATAACGTAGTAAATAAAACAATAATAAAATCATTCATTTATTCAATCAAATATAATATCAAAACGTTAAGCAATTATATCAAATAATTGGCCTCTAGGGCATAAACTCTAACACTTTATCCCCAAAATATAGGATGCTTCTCCCAAGTCCTTCATGGAGAAGTGTTTAGATAATCAGATTTCAATTGATTGTAGCATAGGAATATCATTCCCTATCAGTAATATATCACCAACATATAATACGAGGAATGAAACATCACTCCCACTAACCTTCTTATTCACACATGGTTCATCCTCATTTTTTATAAAATCAAACTCTTTAATTGTCTCATCAAAACGGATGTTCTACCTACGAGAAGCTTCTTCAATCCATAAATGGATCATTGTAGCTTACAGACTTGATTTCTTCCAACCTTTGAAAAAAATCCTTCTGGATGTGTCATATACACATCCTCTTCAAGTTTCCTATTGAGGAAGGCTATTTTCACGTCCATCTGCCAGATTTCGTAGTCATGGTAAGTTGCAATCGCAAGTAAAATCCAAATGGACTTGAGCATTTCTACTGTTTTAAGTTTGTAATATTCATGAACGCAATCAAATTGCACAAAATAAGCGGAAACGTGAAAAATCAGAGTTTTAAAATTTTACAAACTATATACCCGAATTATCCTTTATGCATAATTATTATTTAAACGAAAAAGAAAGAACAAGAATCATACCCTCGAAGATTCGAGCTTCCTCAGGTACAAGTTCACCTCCAATCTTTTTCGCGTTCAACTTGAATCCACAGGGTTTGGTTCCTTCCTTTGATCAATGTTAGTCACCCAAGTGTTTGGCCTCTAGAGGTGATCCACCAAGGAAGAACACAAATTCAAGAAGATGGGTATTTGACAAAACCCTAGTTTTTCTATCTCTCATAGAAAAGGAACATACTCTCCAATAATTAGAATCATGTATTATGTGAAAACGTTAACAACCACCACACCCATAATAAGACTCCTCTTATTTATAGACGTGGGCAACCCTCCTTAACAATTAAGGAATTAGGTATTATTTTAATTATTTAAAATCCTTTAATTAATAAGCCTCCTAATCTTATTAGGAATAATTAATTAAAATCTTTTAATTAATTTACCTCCTAATCTTATTAAGAATATATAAGAGTACTTTTATTTATTAATTGTCAAACTCCTTTAGGAATTAAATAATAATAATAGTAATAATAATAATAATAATAATAAGACTCCTCTTATTAATTTATATTCAACATTTCTAAAATATTAAATAATAAATATTAAGCTATTTAATTTATTCTATCACCATAGATTAAATTAAATATACTTAACTTTTATTACGATTATGCCATTAACTTCTTAAATAATTATTCTTCCTTTTATGGTGTTACCTTTTAGGTTCTCCATATTAAACCAATTGTGAATAAATCAATTAGAACAATTCTAATCTTATTTAAATAAATAAATTAAACTATTATATTATTTAAATAAATAATATGTACTCTATAATAGGGATAAGCCTCCCTAGCGATTAAAGACTTTCTAGATAATATAGATTTCAACATTAATCATAAAAGAACCTTTGAGTAAATAGTTACCGTACCATTTAATCCTTCCACCATACAATGTCCCAATTAAATATAAGACATGGAATTACTGTCAAGTCTTATTTTATTTAATTATATGTATTTTTGACTCTTAAATGCACAACTCCAAATAATGCAAATTAGAAACTCCTTTCTAATTTCATTTTATATGCCAAGGACTCTTTGGGTTGTCATTTATCGAATCACGTAGGACATTTCTCTTCTTTTACTAGAAGTGGTAGATTCTTTATTGATCATACATTATCTCCATGGACAACTTATTATACCCAAGCATACCCTTTGATATACCCTAAGGGTCTTAAGGAATAAGTCAAAGTATAACTCATCATACACAAGATACTATGGTGATCTCAAGTCCAAGGATCATTTGTACTACTATCACTACAAGAATTCCTATCGACAGCAAGTAAAACTCCATTAGGTATTCTTTAGCGAGCCCGCGTCAGATGAACTTATTCTCTAATAAGCACCTACATACTTACTTTAGTGTCTCAACACAAATGATCATGAGATTAATCATCCTCATCCAATGAAAGCAAGTTAACGTATGTACCAATCTATCCGGATTCACTAATCCCTAATTTAGTAATCCAACGATTGGGAACTATTTTAGTTTTAAGTTTTTAAGAATTTAGATCTCATTAGAATGATCATCATCATTATTTTAAAAGCATTGCTTAAAACTATGGGTTTATCACATATTATAAAACAACATCATGTAGATAATTAAAAGCCTTTAATAAATTAATACTCTTTATTAATAAATGAATAAAGGCATTATAAAGTATATGCTTTATCATCAAACATGATTGGCTTGTGTGCATACTACTTTCAATCTCCCACTTGCACTAAAGCCAATCGCCATGGTATCTCATACTCTTCTTTTCTAAGTGACGATTATCCTGCTGTTTGATAAGCTTTAGTTAATGGATATGTAATGTTGTTCTTGAGAGTTCACTATCTATATAGTGATTTCTCATCTTTCAATGATTCCTATAATCAAATGAAAGTGCCACAACACATGTTTAGATCCAAGATGAGACTTAGGAACTATTCCTAGTTCTGTAATGAACTTTTCATCCAAACAATCAACTTATAGCTTCATTTATAGTTATATACTTTGTCATTATCACTAAACCAACAACTCTTTGATGTTTGGAACCTTTCCAATTCACTGCACCACCGTTCAAGGTAACGCTTTACCTTAAAGTGGATTTCTATCGTCTTGGTCTGTCTAAAAAAACATGAGTCTGTTAAGCTCTCTAGATTTAATTTAGACCCACCATAAATTTTAATCACATCCTTAGTGTCGGTTAAGCACTTTAAGATGTTTTTCACTATCTTACAGTGATCTTCTCCAGAATATGACCGATCAACATCAGGTCTCATATATTTCATTATATACATTATTGTCACGCATGCGATCTCTCTTTTTAGGAGTCTATGGGGACTATAAAGAGAGATACACTCGATGACTCATCAACATGAGAGATCTCTTGGAGTTTGCCATGCTAAATAACTTTAACATCAAATGAATATACGTTCCTTGGGTTAAGCCAAGCATCCTATTAAATCTATCTATATAGATTTGTATCCCTAATTAAGATACTCTTTCCAAATCATTCATGGAGGAATGTTTAGACAACTTTATCTTTAATGATTGTAGCATTGGTATGCCATTCCTTATCCATAGTATATCAACATATAATACTAGGAATGTCATGACGCTCCCACTGATCCTTTTTTACACACTAGGTTCATTCTTGTTTTTGATAAAATCAAACTCTTTTGATTGTCTCATCAAAACGAATGTTCCATATTTGAGAAGTTTGCTTCAATTCATTTCTCTAAGTGTCTACAACTCTTACCTCATCGTATATAACTGGTTCATCATCTTCTATGATGTGTACCTCATCATCATCATCTATGATGAATCCATACCTCCTAGGTATCTTCGGTACTATTCTAGATTTACGATTCGATTGTGGTACAATAGGTCTATCTACAGGTTCCTCTTATTTGACTTATGATTGTGTTTTGTGTTTTTACTTGTCAAATCTTGTCCCAAGCTTATCCTTTTAAACCTTTTTCATATAAGTTGGACAACCCTTTATCTTAACATATTTAAGATTAGGAATCCTCCCTATCTATAACTTTTATGGAGTCTTGGGGCTAGATTTTGAGGTTACCTTTTCATAGATATGCAGCCATTTTCTAGGACATGACCCCAGAGGGATACTGGAATGTCGGTAAAATCATTATGGACCGCACCATGTCCAAGAAAGTATAATTTTTCTTTTCAAATACATCAATCAATTATTACGTATTAGAAGGAGTCCATTATGAGAAAACCATTTGAGATGATCTAGAAACTTATTGCATAAATATTTATTCCTTGATCTAATCAAAGAATCTTAATACTTTGTCAATTTGTTTCACTTCTGAATTCTTTAAACCTTTCAAATAATTCACACTTGTATTTCAGCAAATACACACATTCAACTCTTTGAATGATTGTTGACATCGGGATTTTTTAGTGTTCCTTTTTTTACTTGTTCTTTGGTGTTCTTATGTTAATGTGACATTTGTTTGAAAAAACAAGTGAAAACGGCCTGACATGTGTAATGTCGATGATTTGACTTTAAGAGTCGCCAATTGGTGTTTTTAACTGGCTGCACCAACGCAACCAAAAAGGTTTGCACATTGACCCAATGATGTGACACTACTAAACGGGTCTGTGAAACCGAGATTCATTAGGGTTCGGGGGCTTGATTATGCGGAGGGAAGGTGTTAGGCACCCCGACATCCGTGTTGCCACGGTGACCGCCACTTCTCAAAGAAACTGTTATATGAATGTGTGTGTGTGTGTGGATCAATGTGCAATTATTTGAAAGTAGTACGAGGTCTCGTTCGCACCTATATACACAAGGATTGAATTTATAGAAAAATTCAGTTTTAACAAAGATATAGCAATGAAGTTTTGTAAAAGTGGTTTTTCAAACCCTGTGCTCAATACGAATTGAGACCTTTTCATACTTCCATTTTATTGTTAAATGTTCGGCTTGTTTGCTTTTATTTTCGAGATGCGAGGCATCTTCGAGAAAATAATATACAGTAGCGCTGAACTCCTTATGGGCATGACAGCCATCCAAGGAAATTCGTACATTGTAAATAATGTACAAGCTGCTTACAGCTGAAAAAAGTCCACCACGGGAACCGAATCTAGATTCAGTAGACTGAATCTGTGATCACATGATTCCTAGGCTCACATGATACTGTAATTTATATGGAAAGCAGTAAGCAGTTATATATATATAAGCGGTAAATATATATATATATATATATATATATATATATATATATATATGTATATATGTGCATGATCAGCCACCATGAAGCAACTCCATGGGGGATCAGAAATGTAAATAGAGAGGTAAATGCTATCAACTACCATGAAGTAAACTCCAAGCGGGACTTGAATGTAAATAAAGCTGTAAAAGGCTACAAAGTAAACTCCAGGCCTGGCAGAAATGTAAATATATATATATATATATATATATATATATATAAATCGGATCTAGTCCGGGATCCCGGACTGTATAAAATACGAAGAAAGCTGTGCAGACTGTACATACATTTTTTGGTATAGGTATCCAAATCACACCCAAAACACTGTATTATGTAAAAATTTCAGTTCCATAATTTTTTTTTTTAGTTGTTTAAAAAAAAAAGCCAAAAAAAAAAATTGGGGAATTAAGTATTTTAGATCACGTCCTGAGTCCTGACAGATCATTATTATTATATATATATATATATATATATAAGCGATAAATGCACGAGATATAAAATCTGTGCTCATCGGATATATCCGACAATAATTATATATATAAGTATATATATAAAAGCAATTAAACGCACGAGATATTAAATCTAGGCTCATCGAATGATCCGACAGCAGTTTATATATTATATATATATATATATATATATATATATATATATATATATATATATATATATATATATATATATATATATATAAGAAAATAAATGCTCCGCATATAAGTCTAGGCTCAATCGAGGCATAACTCGATAATGTTAGTCCATATAAAAAGATATACATATATATAAGTATATATATATATGTATGAAAAATAAAACCACGGATCAAGTCCGCATACGCACACAACACGACTCTCAATGTGTAGAATAGTGTTTTCAAATATGAAGAGAAAGGCTTTATAGAGTGTAACAAGGCTTACAGTTGGCTGCCAATGCAGACTTCTATGACTATATTTGGACAAACACTCAGCTCCCGCCGGTAAATTTATAACTGTATGTGGGCTAACAGGTGTTTAGAAAGAGCAAGCACTCAATATGGGGTGTGTACAAAGTAAATTGGACAGGGCTTCCTCGCCTTTTTTTCAAAATGGCTAGCCCAAGCTCTATATTTATAGAACTGCTAGCCGCAGGTGTACTTGCGGCTGCCCGGGGTTCCGTGGGTCCCATCGTCTCAAAGTACATGGACTCGTGCACTAAAATGTCCGCTCGAACTTGCAGAACTTCAATCCGAGTATCCGAACAAGGTATATACGACCTCTATCCGAGCATCCAAATAGAGGTTATATGAAGTCAGGAAGAGGGGACCGTGCCCATAGTCTTCAAGCTTCAAATTCTATCCGGTGTGCTACCACGCGTAATAGTCACTCGGGATTGGAACTCTTGGTTCTTGAAAGACATTGTTGTATGTATTTATGCATGAGGCATTGAGATGACGCGCAAGTGTTGAGGTAGCAAGATGACGTATAACTCCTCATCGGGGTTATCGCCAATTTGAGTTGAAAACAGATGTTGCTCAGGGTTACATCTTAGATTGGACTGCTGCAAGTCTTGAATGTCGCAATGTCATCTTGTGGATGCTTGTATGCCCGGTGTTAGCTCCAGGTCTGAGGTATGAGTGCCTCGGCAGGAGGTCTGAGCTTGAAGCTGATAGCATGCATTTGAAACAAGCATTTCCGAGGTTATCGCCGGAACTACAACAACATTCCTTGGGGTTATCGCTAAGGACGAAACTCGGGGTTATCTCCGAGGTTAGAAATGATGTTCCCGGTGTGTGTTCTGGGGTTTGAGACTGATACTCCCTGTGTATGGTCCGGGGTTGAGATTTAACTTCTGGTAGTATTCGAAATGGATGTGAACTGTCTTCTAGGGTTATCTTCGAAAGACGATTCTGCCCTCCTGAAATGTTAGTAACAGTTGTACATAAAATTTTGAGTGTCTATAGATGCCCCTCTTTATCATATTCATGCAACGTGAGGCATCTATATGATAAAGAATCCTAGACACTTGAAATGCAAGTGAGATAAACGTGGTGCTATATGCAGCAACATGATTCAAATGTATAATGCATGATTGTTAGTTAATCCTGTTGGGATGACAATCGCTGATGCCTTGGACATGCGATCCAAATCTTCAAGGATGTTGACGTTGGGGCTACCACCAAAGTCGTGAATCCTAGACACAGACTTCATTCTCCATAGAGGTGCCTCTTGTATATAAGAGATCTGTGGGGATAAAGCTTTGTCTGTTTAAGGAAGTGTATAACATATCCCACCATCCTGTTGGAGTTACTGCCAACAGTATGAACTTGTCAGGGTTACCTGACCTTCGTTGATGTGTGTATCACCAGATAGATCCCTGTTGGGTGCATTGTTAAGGCTGCTTGACATTCATTGATGTGTGTATCAATGATTACATTGAGTTGTAATCCTTGCCGGGACGTATATTCAAGGTTGTTTGACCTTCATTGATGTATGTATCAATGGTTGCATTGCATTATAACCCCCACCGGGGATACATGGATGTTTAAAAATGTTACGTTGTGGCCCCCGCCGGGGATATGTCATCGGTTCGTGTCTCTGGCGTTGTAACCCCCACCGGGGATACGTCTTTGATTTGTAACTTCGGCGTTGTAACCCCCGCCGGGGATACGTCAGGTACGCTCGACGCTCATCATTAGATGAACTTTCGTGAGGCCACATAGTATCGAGATACCTTATATGATACCAGATGAGCGAATACCAATGTGGAGCCAGAATTTGGCTCATGAAAACCTAGATTCCAAGCTATTCCGCATAATCGCGTAGCAGTTTTATTCCTGACTTGGCCTTTTCAGCTTGCGGGACCTCTTTTGTTACTCTAACTGGAGCGAGCCGGAGGTGTGGGACCCACAAAAGAGTGCCGCAGGTACACCTGCAGCAGTCACAGGTGAACCTGCGGCCAACCGTGGCTATACAAAGCCCATGGACTGCTTTCATAAGTCATTTTTAAGCTACGCGACGAAGGATATCTAAGAGCTCTTCTTCAGTCATGTTGAGTTCGAGCAACTTTTTGCATATTCTGTCACCGTACAAGCATTCTTCACTATCCTGATAACATATGAATGTATTTTTTTCCAATTTCTATCCGTTGGAAAATAACTTATCACATGAAATGCATTTAGACACATAGTAGTGAATATACATGCTGATATGATTTAATAAAAATATTCAACACAATAAATGTTAGTATTAAACCATGCTGAACATAATGATGTCAAAAAATTTGACTTTTGAAACAGTCAAATTGGTACCTTTTACTGTCATTTCTTATCCCATTTGAGGATAAATGAGTAAAGGTAGAAAAGTAAAACAACCCTGGTAATTAGATTACACTTATGGATTTTTTACTATGATGTATTAAATGCATATAGAATGTATATGCCTGTTGGTAGGTGTGCTACTGAATGGCCACCTAGACATGCCTATATACATGTGGATAGTCCCATATACAAAGGGGGCTATGACAAAAATTTTTCAAAATGTAGGCATTGGGTAGTCATACATTTTTAACTCTATTATAAGTGTATGTTAAAACAATGCATGCATGCATGTATTCTTACGATGCTTTCTGAAATGCTCCCAGTAAGAATTTACCACACCCTTTATGAGGTGATTTGGAGACTTATTGTCTAGATATTATGGATCCGGATCAGCTGAGTAGTTCTCGCAGGAACACTTCTGGTGTATGGAGGAGGGCTTCTGAAGTACCTCGACCCCGTTCTGTTAGACAGCCTCGTCGTTTGGTGGAGGTGGTCATTCGTCCTATCTGGGTTGAAGTGCCGGATGTCGAGGACGAGGAGGAGGAAGTACCGATTGAAGTTCTGGCTCCTGCTACACGTGTTCCCCGTAGGGAGTTGCTAGGAATTCAAGTGGCAAACACAGATCTTCTGGGTGACTTGAGTCGGCATCCTTCAGTATAGCTGCACGCAAACGGGGTATGAAGTCAGATTTTAATCTTTCTTGCTTCCTATTGATGAGGAGTAAAGGGTTCTATTGTTGATCTGAATTTGATGTAGGTTCCCAGCTTTACACAGCCTCGAGGGAACTGGTTCAGTATCTACTCTATGTATCAGGCCCTGCATGATGACTATAGAGAGATTGTCCATGGCTAGGGATTTGGGACGTTCTTTTCCATTCTTCGCCGTCATTGTCCCTAGGGTTAGCTCAGGGCATTGTCTGAGCGGTGGTTTCACCAGACTCGGTCACTCCATTTATTGGACTATGAGGTGATGATGACGCCGATGGATTGACGATTTATCACAGGTATGGAGGTTGGAGGGGATCCAGTGCCTTGCACGGCGGATATTACCCCTACTGCCGTTAGATCCTTGTTAGGAGTTTCGACGGAGCCGCTCAAGGGCAGGACTGTACGTACAGGTACTTTGAGCGTAGATGCTATGAGCGGGCTGTTGAGTGAGCCTATACCCGATGATGTGAGAGTCAGGGATTGCATTCTTCGGTGATTGTTGCTGATGATCATTAGGGGCTGCTTCATAGCAGATAACTCTTCTACGGTGTCCTTCGCTTTGATCAACGCCACTCGACACTTGGACCGTATAGGAGATTATGATTGGGGTTCCTACACCTTTACCTACTTCCTCAAGGGAATGCGCATGCGATCGCAGTGCTTGACCGAGGTTTGGTTAGTATTTTACCCGTTTTTGCTGGTGAGTATTTCTCTTGTCTTTTCCCATGTACAGGTTAAGAGCGTTAACTGATAGCAGATGTTTGCCTTTATGTTGGCAGTTTTGGGCCTATGAGAGGCTTTCATGTTTGCGACCTGTGAGCGTGTTAGGTTTAGATACCTATCCACGAGGACGAAGATGGCATCATTCCATATTGGCGGAGGTCCCTGTTGCTGAGGGTTTCACCCATTGCCGCCTACAGCTGGAGTTTTTGACAACGGATGTCATCACTTAGGTTCCCTATTCTGGGGAGCATTTGAGTGTTGGGTTTGAGGATGGATACCCAACTGGAGTTGAGTACGTTATGTCCACCCGCAAGATTCCTCTCTTCACAGATGGAGGATGGGAGCTCTATTTAGGAGAGCGTGCTATCAGGAGCACTATAGAGAGATTCACATGCCGATCTTGCCTTATACCAGGCGTTATTGGCTTGTTTCGCAGTACCCATCACTGATATCCCGTTGTTGGGGATTGACGGTTACACATTAATAGAGGGCCTCTGCACTCAGGAGATGTTCCAGCATTGGTGGTTCCAACGTACCATTGGAGCTCAAACTTGAGCCACACAGTTTATGGGGGGATATGGTTCCAGGATTCGTGATGATGAAGGATTGGCTAGCCTATGTCCGAGATTCGACTCATATGACATAGATTGATAGCTTGACATGACAGTTGGACCGGGCACATTTCTTTATCCGACATTTGGGTAGAGATCCTTCAGAGGCAGATACTTTTGATCCTTCCAGCTCTGGCGCTGGCCCCTCAAGTGACCCATATGGCTTTGCCGATGAAGATCCTCCCTTGTATAGGCCCGACATCTTAATAGATAGAGATCCAGTGACTCAGAAGGAGTTACATCAGGTGGACATGATTGATAATGTGGACATCGACACCATTGACTTCTTCTGATGTATTCTCGTTATCTCTTTTGATAGGCCTCTGTTAGCTGCTGGGTAGCTTCTCCCCATTCTCGCTATATCTTTTTATAGGCCTCTGTTGAGATGTTGGGTAGCTTCACCCTATTTCCCTGTATTTTAGCTGTATAGAGATGTATTAGATGATGATATACTTAGGAATGCATGTACAATTTCACATTCCCTATATCATATTGCCATCTATTGTATCATACATGTTATTATGTTATGAATATATATGTATATCCAGAGATATTCTACATTGACCCCTGGATGGTCTTATGACACTACCGCATGATGTCTTCTTCGACAGCTTAGTCAGATTGATCATACCCCACCATTTTGGTGGCATCTGGTATGCAATCATGGTATGATAGTATGTCACCACTAGAGAGGGTGACTGTAGATCATTTGTTGCAGCACACTATGACCTTGTTGTTGTTTCAGGTTCCCACATGGTATATAGATGGTATGCTAGAGCACTAGGTACCGGACATACAGGTTTTTTGGTTTGGGACCCGAGAGTCGACTCTACTACTGGAGGAGTATGCACGATTGATGATGCCGCCACCGGGATAGACCTTTTCATATGTATATGGGCAATCGAGACATGAGTAGGTAGTTCATGACCCTCACCGCTTTGAGGCGTAGGGTGGTACAGATGAGATTACATCCCACCCACGTTGATATCCCAAAGATTTTTCTGTTTGATAGATTTGGCTCGAGGATAGTTATGCATTAGATTTCGTGGATTTCACCACACCGAAGGATCAGTGGCGTTCAGCCAGAGTGGATGTACTGCTGCTATGCGTATTGTCATATGTCTACATGCCACTATACATGGATGAGTTGGACATCGGCGTCATTATGGTAGTGAGAGCTCTCAGGGAGGGTCACACCATCCTACTGATGATTATGGTGGAGACTCTGAGGTCGGCCACATATTGCTGCACTTATCCCTGGCAGGAGTGTTCATAGGCAGCTCGGTCATGCTGTACGTGTGGTTTATATCATATTTGGGACCGATTGGCACATTTAGACGGCATGAATACTGTTTCACCCATGATATAGCGATGTCGTACTCCTTCCAGCCTGCGGAGTGTACAGATGTTGCATCTTGGTCAATTTTTCTGGCAGGGATTGGAGATCCATTAATTATATTGCCGTATACAGGGCTTAGCTCACCCTACAGCTTCATTACTCATGCTCTGGGGATGGATTATCTACCTCTAGCAGGTTTGAGAGGGATGATCACCTACCACCCACTGGACGTGATGTGTCAGTTTGACTAGTTTAAGGATTTCCACCTATATTAGGGGACAGTGATTCAACCTTTCGCTTCTTGCCATTTATCATCACGATGAGATCCAGTCAGATGCGCCTGCTGGGATCGCCGAGAGCTAGCTGAGTTTTCTGTCACCATCCGGGTTATTTCGCAGAGTATTCAAGCATGGATGGAGACAGAGATCGATCCACGGCAGTATATCCACAAGGCAGAGTATTGATTCGACGATGAGGAGCCCATGGAGGAGGCCGACATTCCATCGATGGGGACTTCGATCACCGGGTCGCCAAGATTTGTGATGGATTCTCCCACCCCGAAAAGCCATGGAGGATTCTCAAGATTCAACACAAACATTTGGAGCAGAGCTTACATCCGATGACCTATGATAGAGATCAAAGCTAGGGCGCGACGATGTCGACAACTCTTGATGGGAGAGACGCCACTCTATTAGAGAGGGATGAGGCTAGATCACCAGGATGCATTGATTGTGGAGCTGGATGCCGCCCTATTTGCTAGTGGATGTGGCCATTGCAGATAAGACCTCAGTGAGATCCCAGACGACCGCATTTTTGCCGATATGAGTGCATACATTGATGAGCATCGTGCCATCATGCGCTTAGCCTCTCGATATGCTAGCTCGTAGATACTATTGGGGTGAGCTTGCAGCCTTTACCTCCGCTTCTTCAGAGAGGGATGCTATGTTAGATCCGATAGTCCGTGATACACACAGATCCGTAGATAGCTTTGTATTTTCCTCGCATGCACTAGCTTAGCCATTTTGTCATGTATAAACATGTATGTATATATCAAAAAGTAGTATATATGGTAGAGAAATATATTTTGATTTACTTCCCTTTTAGTTATGCCTTGATACTTGCTTGATATTTGCCTGTTTCTTTCATCGTGGCCTTGTGATCTTGATGCATTTCGAACTTATCCTCGATATGTGGACATTGAGCCATCGCAGATCTCTCGTAACGGATCATCATCGATCCGTATGAATCCCTACCATCTTTGGTGTCTTGGACCGGTATTCAGATGGAAATGTGGAGAGGAATGTGGCTTTTCCTCTCTCGAGATCGACGCGCACTACGATGGTCGCCAAAGATTTCTATTTGTGAGAAGCCTAGTTAATTCCATCTCTTATGGATTGGTATTGCTCTTTCGAGGCACAACCGCAGCCTTAGATGGTCACCGAATCTTCTATTTGTGAGAAGAGGTTGGGTAATTCCATCCCTTGGTCTCAAGCCGATGAAATGTGGTGGATCAAGGTTGATCCCAAAGATCATGTGACAAATATTTTTTTCGTAGTAGGGTTAGATCGAACCATAAATGGTCGCCCACGTACTCCTATCAAGAGGAGATCAAGTCTGCGTAGTTCGAACCTCGTGTAAGAGGTTCAAACCGAATGTGAAAAGGCGAGAGGTGTAGAAATGTTTTGTTGTTTTTTTTTTTTGTAGAGGAAGGGCGTAAAATTTTTTTTTTTTTTTTTTTTATCGCGACCGCCATATAGTAATATGGTTGCCTACGCACTCTCCGTGTGTCGGGAGATCAGGTCGACGTAGTTCGCCCCTCAGGACGAATTGTAGCCAAAGAGAAGTGTGAATCCCATGTGCAGGTTATACTGCATGGAGAAGAAAGTTTGATCCCATAATGGGGACAAACTGAAGGTGTGGAAAAAGTTTGATCCCGTCTTTAGGATAAACTGCAAGCGTAGAAAAGTTTAATCCCGTCCTCAGGATAAACTGTAGGTACGAAAAGTTTAATCCCGTCTTCAGGATAAACTGCAGGTATGAAAAGTTTAATCCCATCTTCAGGATAAAATGTAGGTATGAAAAGTTTGATATGAAGTGAAAACCAGTCACCGGGTTTGAAGTGTATAGTTTTCTCGAGGGGCGTAAGAGTTTGTAAAAAGATAGGGTTCAAAACCGAAATGATTGGTGATTGAATGATCAATACCAGGATGTTTACTGGATGTAACTTCAGACATAGTACCGCTTTCACTGTCCGAATTGATAAGTCGTGGAAATTCATCGCCATCCATTTCCTAGTCCGAGAGAGCACCTCCGTCAATACCTCCTCGACAACAAATGGGCCTTCCCAGTTAGGAGCTTAATTTTCCTTAGATCGATCTTCGTTGTCAATGATCTTCTTCAAAACCAAGTCATGTTGTTTGAATTTCGTAGTCGGACTTTTTTGTTGTAGGATCCGCGATCCTTTGTTGATATAATCGACCATGGAAGATTGTCGCGGTTCGCCTTTTCATCTATCAGAGACAATTGGTGATACCGTCTTGTACCCATCGTCTTCATCCAACCGAGCATCCATCAATACTCGAGGGATTCCATTTCCACTTCTACGGGGAGCACCGCTTCCATCCCATCCCATAGGCTAACGAGTAGGGGTTGCCCCAAAGGAAGTACGCATAGAAGTTTCAGAAGGCTAATAAAGTCGAGGCTAATAAAAGAGGTCGTGCCACCCTTTGTGATCGGGCTGACATTTTTTCGCATGATCTTCTTGATATTTTTATTAGCCGCTTCAACAAACACCATTCATCTTTGGATGGTAGATGATGGAGTTAAGGTGTTTGATGTGGAATTTATCGCATAACTCCTCCATCATCTTGTTGTTGAGGTTCTTAGCATTGTTTCAACACAATGACCTCGGTTGTCCATATCGATGCATTTACATTATTTTCGATGAAAGCAATGATGACTTCTTTGGTAACCCCGGGAAGGAGGTCGCTTCTACCCACTTGGTGAAGTAGTCGATCATGGTGAATATGAATCGATGTCCATTATCGGCTTTGGGCTCGATGGGCCCGATCACGCCCATCCCCACATCGAGAAGGGCTGGAAAACTCATAGTATGGAGTTCCTCGAGGGCGTGGATGGCATTCCGCCATGAATTTGGCATCGATAGCATCTTTGACGTGATCATCACATTCACTTTTTGAGCGTAAGCCAATAATGCCCCTGCTCGAGAATTTTCGACAAGTAGGGGGCCGCCATGTGTGTGGGCCACATACTCCACCATGGATCTCATCCACGAGCCTCTAAGCTTGGTCTTTGTCCGCACATCCGAGGAGACCTAATCTCGCATCTCTCTTTAGTAGAGTGCATCTCCGCCAGTAGAATTTCATAAGAAGTCGATGGATCCGCCTCTTCTCTCGCTTAGCTTCGCCTCAATGGGTGTAGATCCATCTCGCAGATACTCCTTGATATGTTGATACCAAGGGTTGTGGATGGGAGGTAGCTCATCCGATACTTCTCCAACATAGTTCCCATAAACTGGGGCCTTTTGCATAGCAAATGTGATGCTTGGCATGTTTTCCTTGTCAGGTATGTGAACCAAGGAGGCCAACGTTGCTAATGCATCCGCAAAATCATTCCTATTACGAGGAATGTGTAGAAAGGAGATTTCTTCGAACTCCAAAGCCATCTGTAAAACTTGCCGATGGTAAGGCAGCAAATGTAATTCTTTGGTTTGATAGATTCCCGTGGATTGTTTGATCACCAATTCAGAATCCCCAAAGATAGTTAATCACTCGATGCCCATTGAACGGGGCAAGTTTTAGCCCCATGATATACCCTTCATACTCACCAGTGTGTTGTTGGTGCCGATAAACTGCAATTTGACGACGACGGATATCGCCCCCCGCATCGACATTAAAATCGCTTCCGGCCTCCAGAGCCTTCTCGCATTAACAACTCCATCAAAATACATTTTCCATGTGTGGCATGCATCGCATCGATGGTGTTGTTGAATCATCATTACCTTCTTCATCGGGAAATATGTTTCTAAGGGTTTGTAAGTCCCCTCAGAAAAGTGCTAGGGCTACCATTGATCCGCAATTCCTCGACCTTCGACAGATTTTTTGCGCATCACGTAGACGATGTCAAATTGTTGTAGGATCAACCGCCATCCGGACAAATCGACAATTCAAGATGGGCCATCAACACATATTTGAGAGGATCCACGCGGATATAAGATGGGTTGTGTGACCATGGAGATAATGTTGTAATCTCATGGAAGCCCATGCCAAAGCACAACAAGTCTTCTCAATCGAGTGTACTTGTGTTCACCGGTGTCAATCTTTTATCGAGGTAATAGATAGCTCTGCTTCGCCTCTATCATCTTTTTTGCCCCAAAGATGCAGCCCATGGCATTGTCATTAATGGACAGTACATAAATAGGGGAACATCATCCCTGGAGGTACAAAATAGAGAGCATTAACCAACCGCTCTTTAATAGCAAGGAAGGCTTTCTCGCACTCATCATTCCATTTCATGGAGGAGTTCTTCCTTAACAATTTGAAGATGGGCTCACAAAGTTGTCGTGAGTCGAGAGATAAATCTACTAATGAAGTTGATTCTTCCCAAAAATCCTCAGATTTCCTTCTCTCTATCTCGAGGAATGGGCATTTCTTGATGGCCCGGATTTTGGTAGATCCAGCTCAATCCCTTTGTGGTCGATTAGAAAACCTAGCAACTTGCCTCGATTTGACACCAAAGGCGACTTGGTGGATTCAACTTCAAGTTGTAGATTTACGTTAAACCCGTTGAATAGCTTTTTCGAGATGGTCTAAGTGGTCTTCCTCCTTTCGGATTTGACAATGATGTCATCCACGTAGATCTCTATCTCTTTATGCATTAAATCATGGAAAAGAGCCATCATAGTCACCGGTAGGTTGCCCCAAAGATTGATGAGGCCGAATGACAACCGTCTCAGTAGCAAAAGGTTCCCCAAGGCATGATGAAAGCAAGCTTTTCACTGGTCTTCCTCAAATAACCATAACTGATGATACCCCGCAAAGCAATCCGCAAAGGAGTACATGCCATATCAAGAAAAGATTGTCAATGAGGATGTGGATAAAGGCACGGAAAGCTATCTTTAAGGCAAGCTTTGTTCAAATCCCGTAATCCACGCAAACTCGCACCTTTCCTCCGTGTTTAGGCACGGAACAATGTTGGATATCCACTTTTGATATGTAGACACCATGATAATGCCAAACTTGAAATTGTTTCACAATTTCTTCTTTCGACTTTTAAACTCCACTCGTGTTTCAATCGCCGAAGTTTCTCGCTTAACTCGCTTGAATCCTTCTTTAATGGGAAGGCGATGAAGAACAATGTCATGGACAAACCCACCATGTCTTCATGAGACCATGCAAACACATCCTAGAATTGGGTTAATAGTGCAACCATGTCATTCCGCTGGTTTGGAGTGAGGTCCGAACCAACTGGATTAGCTTAGGTTTTCTAAGGTTCCAAGATTGAAAGAAGTGGTTTGGTCAAGGTTGGGTTTAGCTTATCTCGCGACCCATTCCTTAATCTCCCGAGGTGTCTCAATGTCCTCTCAGATGTCCATCAAGTCTCGAGTCCAACTTTGCATCAAAGTTAATTTCTTGTGGAGAGAAGGCATATCACCAAAGTAAAGTACATGCACATCTATATTCGTAGTCCTCAAATCAAAAGATGCTTTCACTTAATATATGAAACTGCTATTTAATCATACAAAGTGTTAGCATGTATCGATAAAATAACCGCTAATACTCAGATAGAAAAGTAAGCAATTAAAGTTATCTACAAGGTAGGGATTTTTCGCCCATTTTACCCTCGTCGACCAATGCATGGAGTGTCGCTCCAATTGTCAAGGGCAAAGTCCCGATGGATCGCAGTGATAGAGGGTCGTTATCATTGCCCTCCTTCTCCGAATGATAACCATGATATCCGGGGCAATCATCGTCTGGGTATATCGGGTTTGTATGTTCATCATGAACAATGACGCAGATGCCCGACATCATCAAAAGCGATGTCATGTTTGTTTTCGCTCCCTTTCTTCCACTTCGGATCGTGAATCAAGACCTCTTTTGCTTTGAATGGTACCGGTTTGGGAAACAAAGATAGTCATAACATGTGGCCGCACCTTAATCGAGATCAGACACCATGAGGTGCAGATGGAAAACATCGCGCGTGGGCGAAAGTTCGAGGAACCGCATTTGTGTTTACGTGGATTCCTATGATCGAATCGCAGTAATAGCCTAGTCCCTATGTCCCCCATTGATCGACACTTGAATAGGGTGCTTAATACCCGCCGATTTTTTCCAAGCCCTTGTCCAGTGCCGATGACCCAATGACATCATTTTCGAGTGGCCGACATAACTCGGAAGAAATCTTGGGTACGGGAAGTGGTGCTCCAATAGGTCGATATTGAATGTTACTCACTTCCAAGGTATGAAAACCGGTCTACCTCAACTTCGTGAGTTGAAATCGATGATTGGTAGATCTCCTTGTTCAGATACTCCGCCAAAGATCGACAAATGACTAGACTATTGTTGACAATGTATTTGAGTTGTTAATGTAATGTGGAGGGAACAGCTCCAGTCATGTGTATCCATGGTCTCCTCAATAGCAAGTTGTATCCTGAATCTATTTTGAAGACGTGGAAGGATACATTGAATGTATTTGGACCAATCTCAATTGGCAGCTCAATCTTTCCGACAAAATTATGTCGGGATCCATCGAAATCTTTGATCACCATATGGCTGCTTTGGATCCGTTTGAGATTGACATTCATCTTCACCAAGGTGGCATAAGGATAGATATTCAGAGATGAACCTCCATCTATCAACACTCCAGCTAACATATACTCAGAGGATAACACTGCGATGTGCAAATGGCTTCAGTAATGACCGGTTCCCTTCGGAGTATATATCATCATCGCTGAAGGATATCACATTGTTGTTGAAAATGTGATCAACCATATGTTGAAATTTTTCCACATCCACTGATTTCAGTAAGTAGGCTTCTTCCGAAACCTTGAGTAAAATCTTCTAGTGATCTTCGGAAGAGAAAACCAAGTCCAGATTGATATCCGATGTGGAGCTTTCTTAAGCTTAGAACCACCTCGCTTCATTATGGCCCATAGTGCGGAGAAATTTTTCAATCTTCCATGGGAATCTTCCCTTTGCTTTGAGGGTAGGCTTGATAACCCTTCGAGGAAGATATGTGGATTATCCTTCACATCGTAGCAGTAGTATGAGACGTGGATCCTTCAAAGCTTTCCATAATTCCATGGAACTTTGTGTAAGTCGACAATGTGAGATATTGTGGGTCTAAAAGGTAAAGAAATCGGCTTAAAAGTGCCACTTTCAAAGGATTGTCGCTCCTTTGAGTTGAATTTCTTGAATGGGAAATGCTTTGATAGTTTTATCATCCTCGCTTGATATAACTCGCCATCGATCCCTTCCACTTAGTAAGACATGCACTCCCCACCTTCAAGTTGCATGTTGTTATCATCCGCCATTTGCAGGACACCGCTATCAATAAGATTTTGAATGAGAGGTATGAGTGCCCAACATTTCGTCTCAGGTCGTGACCGCGAAGAATAGGAATGATATTGACACACTCCATCGAAGTTAAACCATCATGCATGGGGATTGATTGGAGGTAGAAGGGATGTAATTCTTCCTTCATTGATCAGCATTTAAAATATTTCGTCCATAGGTTGGCCCAAATAGGTGAACTCCCTCTGATTGGCAAAATCCCAACGGGTTTTAGCATTTGCTCTCTTTGCAACCTTATCCTCCATAGCTTCACTTTCTGAAGGTGAGGGTGGAGCATTCATAACAAACGGAAGGAGATAGCATGTTCCCGCTCGATTAATCGGGCATGTGACTTGATGTCGATGGGTCACCGCTCGATAATTCGCTCAATTTGTTTGCAAAGAGCTTTCATCTTTCGTTCCATAGTAAATCGAACTTTGCATAATCCCATCTATCAACACCATCTTTGATGGTCCGAGATGGCTCGCCATTAAAACCGGAATTTTGCCCAAAGGCTCCAACCGATCATGTTGACCTCTTCTTCTTCAGGTTGAGGAAGAGGGTTGTCTTTGCACATGAGGTTGATCTCGGTTTGGTGACTACAATCTCACCATTGTCTATCAAGTCTTGGATCTTGTGTTTCAAGGCCCAACAATCTTGAGTATCATGTCCGTGTGTCCTGCATGATAAGCACACTTTCGAAAGTAGCATTAAAACCCCTCCCATTAGGGTCGGGTTGGTGGAAGAAGACGTGTGATTTTCTTCTGAGTAGTCAGAAGAGTAAGAATATTCTCGAGTGAGTCCCCTAAGGGTGTGAACGTTCGAGGTCGCTTTGCTTTCTCCACTTTTAGGCAATGGAGGGTTTCAAGACTGTGCTTGGAAAGGGAGTAGTTTCTCCTCCAGATAGGCATGTTTTGATCGCTTTTCGACCTTGTAGTATCAAGGAAACATCCTCCTCTTTCTTTTTATGGACCCTCCGGGGGTTGTTTCCATAAGATCCGGATTCGATGTGCTCAACAACAGCTTTAAGAGCAGCTAGGTCTTGAATCTTACCAGACTTCAATCCCATCTCAGCCATCTCTCCGTGTTTGATCATTTCAGAAAATGGTTTGCCAATACCAGCCTAGAACTCTCTCATAGAAAGGAGCTCTCAGACATCTACGAAAGTCATGACCATTTTCGATTCTATCATGGAAGGAATAACTTGAGAGCAAAGAAGGCGCTCCACCTTTGAGCATACTCTAAACGACTCTATTAGATATTTTCGACCTTGGTAATTTGGTACTGGCCAGAGCCATCCGAGATTGAAAATCAGATCGAGTGAGGAAGGCGTGAGCTAGCTTCTTCCCGCCTATGGATCTTGAGTTGTCTAACTGTATACCATGAACCAAGCTTCTTCTCCAATGACTCTTCGAACAAATGCATTCTCGAGCTTTTCATTTTTCGTGATAAGATCCAAGTTCTCCAATGAACACTTTCAAATGTGTATAAGGATCCCCTAATCCATCATACTTTTCAAAATAAGGGTTTTGAATTTCTCTCGATAATGAACACCGTGGAATATGCAAAGGTCAAGATATGAGACACTTCCATGTGTTCCAATCCTTTGAGAACACGGATAGTTTCCTCCATTTGAAGGACCTTCTTCCCGATATCACCGGTGTCCGGATCTCCTTTGAGATGGGTGTTTTCGTGGTCTTTGTTGGTCGATCCAACCGAGGTTTCGGAATTGTTTTTTTCCAAACCTTGGGCTCCCCCTCTGTGTAGAGGATTCTCGTATGTGTAGGTATCTTTGTACCCCGAGTAGATCGATGCAATTTTTTCAAAGCAGTAACAACCAAGTCTTGTGATTTGTTTACTCAATCCATCAAATTCTTTGGGAAAAACAGATTAGACCGGGTCGAAGAAGACATGATCGGGTCAGAAGCTCGTGGCCTTTTTGGATTTTGAGGGTAACAGCCCAATTGCTTCCCTACAAAAAAGACTTATGTAGTTTAGTCTTTAGGGATAATGTAAATGTTATCATGATGTGTCCGCTTTTAGGAATATGGTCCCGCAAAAATGGTTGTTAATTGATAACATGTCATGTATGCACATATATTCTTCATATTTTCCATTACATATAAATGATCATGGAATGAAATTACAAGTAAATGCTTTTACAAGTAATTGAAAATGGAAAGCATGAAGAGACTTTTCTCCGCTTTTGGTTTATCGAGGTCGACCTATCTTAGGTTACTCTCGCGCTTTTTGGCATGAAGGTTCCCCAGATCATCGCAATCTACTGACGGAAGTTAATCCCGGCTTTTCAACCGGAGCTTAACTGGTGGTGCCTTTTCCGAGCCTCATTGGAATTAGTCTTCCCACGAGTCCAAAGAATCAAACACCGATGTGATAGCCTCTCCGGTGGAGGAACCACACAACATACATTCACATACAACGTGTCTCACCGCTTATGCAAAATGATGACATGTGCATGAAGCACTAATATCACAGATAGATATTTAGTAAAGCAAGAAGTAAAGATGCATTAGTACACATTCATCATAAATGTAAATGCAACATTCACACACAAGCATATATAAGCTTTTTGAAAAGCTTGTAATAGCGGCTTAAGCCCTCTTATTGGAGTCCCAAAGCAGAGTCGCCACCGTCGACGCCGGGATTTTTAGTGTCCTTTTCGTTACTTGTTCTTTTTGGTGTTCTCATGTTAATGTGAGATTTGTTTGAAAAACAAGTGAAAAAGGTCCCATATGTGTAATGTCGATGATTTGACTTTTAAGAGTCGCCAATTGGTGTTTTTAATCGGTTGCACTAACGCAATCAAAAGGTTTGCACATCGACCCAAATGATGTGACATCGCTAAAACCGGGTCTGTGAAACCGAGATTCATTAGGGTTCGGGGCTTGATTATGCTGGAGGGAAGGTGTTAGCACACTCTCGACATCCGTGGTTGCCACTATGTGACGCCACTTCTCAAAGAAACTGTTATATGAATGTGTGTGTGTGTGTGTGTGGATCAATGTGCAATTATTGAAAAAGTAGTGAGAGGCCTCGTTTCGCACCTATATACACAAGGTTTGAATTTATAGAAAATTTAGTTTTAACCAAAGATATAGCAATGAAGTTTTGTAAAAGAGGTTTTTCAAACCCCGTGCTCAATAGAATTGAGACCTTTTCATACTTCCATTTTATTGTTAAATGTTCTATTGTTTGTTTTTTTTTTTCGAGATGCGAGGCATCTTCGAGAAAATAATATACAAGCAAAGCAGTGCCAAACTCCTTATGGGTATGACAACCATCCAAGGAAATTCAGACAATCAGAATAATGTACAAGTCGCCACAAATTGAAAAAAAAGTCCATCACGGAACCTAATCTAGATTCAAGAGATCAATCTGTGATCACATGATTCTAGCTCACATGATATCGCAATTTGTATGGAAAGTAAGTATATATATATATATATATATATATATATATATATATATATATATATATATATATATATATATGATCACCACCACCACGTAAGCAACTCCATGGGGATGTAAATGTAAATAAAGCAAGAATGTTATCAACCGCCACGTAAGTAAACTCCAAAATGGGGACTAAATGTAAATAAAAAAAAATGCTATCAACCGCCACTTAAGTAAACTCTCAAGCAGATTAAATGTAAAGAAATGTAAAAGGCCAATGTAAGTAAACTCTGTGCCCGATATATATGTAAATATATATATATATATATATATATATATATAAGCAAAGAAATGCACCGGATATAAAATCCAAAGCATCATATGTCTTGATATGTCCGATAACAATTAATATATATATATATATATATATATATATAAGCAATTAAACGCACCGGATATAAAATCTGTGCTCATCGCATGTAGTCGACAAATGCTTTAACATATATATATATATATATATATATATATATATATATATATATATATATATATATATAAGCAAATAAACGCCCACATAAGTTTAGGCTCAATCGAGGCATAACTCGATAATGTTAGTCCATATATAATATATATATATATATATATATATATATATATATAGATAAATGAAAACCACGGATCAAGTCCGCATACGCACACAACACGACTCTCAATGGTAGAATAGTGTGTGTAAATATGAAGAGAAAGGCTTTATAGAGTGTAAGAAGGCTTACAAGTGGGTCGCCAATGCATTTCTATGACTCTATATGGATAAACACTCAGCCTCTGCCAGTAAATTTATAATGTATGTGGGCTAAATTTATAATCAATATATGTGGGCTAAGGCTTGTGTGTTTAAAAAGAGCAAGCACTCAATATAGGTGTGTATAAAGCAAATTGGACAGGCTTCCTCGCTTTTTTTTTTTTAAAATGGCTAGCCCGAAAGTATATATTTGACCTTCTCTATATTTATAGAGTTCCAACAACAAAATAGAAATAATGTTTCTAACAACAACTGGAATACAATAACAACTTATTGACTTAATAGATTTGCTCGTAGGCATTGCTAAACTATAAGTTTCTATGGCTAATGTAGCAACCTTTGCTTCATTTCAAACATATAGGATTACTTATATTTGTTTAGCTTTCTACTTCTGCTTGGTCCATTCATAAATCTATATTTATGATAACCAAAGTTGGTATCCAATACCCAAGTAGAACCTTGACTTAAAGAAAAATTTATTTTAAATCATGAACAAAATTGTATTTATAACCGAAACTTCACTAAGCTTCTTCTGGTTAGCCTCTGCAAAATGCTTCTTGTAGTTTCTTTCCGGTGTCTGTGCTTATTGTAAAGGGAAGCAAACTCCTTTGCTATCCGTATCAGTTTTGTTCTTATTATCCTTTGTTTTTGCCCTTTCTATTTACCTTATTAGAATCGTTCTTCTTTTTAGAAGATCCTTTGGCCCTACCAGTAAGACATGGTCTTTCTTGGTTGGAAAGTGACTCTCAACATTTTTCAACATGTTAAGCAAATCAGCGAGGCTGATATTTAGCTTGTTCATATGAAAAATTCACAACAATTGTGAGAAAGAGTTTGTGGAGTAACTGCAAGATCAAATCTTGGCTCAACTCTCCATCCATGACAAAACTTGTTGTCCTAATTGATCAACCAAATTGATAATGTTAAGGACTTTTATTTGTACTGTAGTGTCATCGGTTATTCTAGATCGGAAGAGCTCCTTATGTAACGCCCCAAAATCCGGTCTATTTTCACATCAGGATTCCATACGTCACGATCCCATCTTCTTCCAAACATACATCATTAAATAGCTAAATATAACAACATACATCCTCAAATCCCAGGTTCTAAAACCTTAAAACCTCTTCCATTTCAAATAATGATAATTACATTATTCTTTACATCTTGTACAAATGACTTTTATCCGCCACCAAGGATACATAATCGCTTATTAAACTATTCTATAGTTTAATTCTATCATTCTATATTACAAGTCTTAACTTGATCTTCATGCTCATTCATATAATGAATGGTACTTCTTCTGGATACCGATCAGCTTGATCTTTACGGGATCCTTAAGTTCTTTTTAACATCATTCGCTGAAAATGTTTTTATTTAAAGCAAGTGTGAGAATTCAATTGATCAGCAAGTCAAAGTAGTTGAACAAACAACTTTAAGAATTTAAACATTCTTTTAAGACTTCAATAACCGAATAAAGGTTATGAAGCAGCTTGAAAAAAGGAATAATCTCGATTCCTATCATTTTAAAGCAGTAGTCACGTTCACTTTGAAATACTTTCATTCTCTACTTTCTTTCATACACATTCTGTCTGGCTAGAATCAATAGCACAGAATTAACAATAACGGTTCATGAATAAACAGAACATGCTCATATTGAACAATTAAATCACAGAACAGTTCATATCATAGAAACACCGAAGTGTTCACATTGTGGCACAAGGCCTCATATATTCTAACACCTTATACAAATATCACACATTTGCACATAAACAGAACTTCTCAAGTTCAACATCTGAGAATTTATAGAAACTATCATTCATTTGAAATATGAATGAAGTTAGGAAACTTGCCTTACGCACAGCTACAACTTATTGTTTACGCTGAACTGCTCATTTCAATTCCTATGTAGCACATAAGGAAATAACATATGTTGACTCATTGGTTTTGACTCGACTTATTCTTATCTTACAACGTCCGATTCATTCGACTCGGAACGTCATCCAAGTTATAAATATTAACTCGGCTTCTTTACGTTATACGCACTTGTCTTTAATTTAGCTTCTGCACCATTCACAGGTTGAATCATTGGTTTTGATTATCCTATAGTCAAACCATACACGGAGTGTAGGTTTTACCCATTTAATATTTGTGTACACTAAACCTTCACGTTAGTTAAAGTGTTCAACGCTTACATTTCATTCTAACATTCTCATCCGACTCACATTCGACTTTCATTAATCTTCTTACCATTCTCTACGGCTTTCTAGATACCAAACGTATCTTACTTACTACCTTCGACAACGTCTAAATCATACAACTAATGTATACTTATAACGTTCGCCCGACGTGAATACGATTCGCGAGGATCGTCTTAATTCTATTCAACCTTCATCCAAGGTTTTAATTACTTTCATTCATTACTCATCACCTGAACCCCATGTTCATTATTCTTTCCTAATGTCAAAGCCATACAGTTCGTTGTATGCTAAGACCGATCGTTCATCGCAACAACGTTGCATTCACAAAGTCTAAACGCTTTACATTCATCTCTCATGACCATGACATAACATCGAACTATTATTCATTACCCTAGTCAATCAACGTTTAAGGAATCACAATTATAGTAATCCCTCACGTTCGTTTCATTGTGACTACGGTTCTCGGACATTGGTTCTGTAACCCGCGTTAACATTCTTTATTTTTTAATCTCATTTAATCTTTTCATTCAACCTTCATCAAAGGTTTAATACACTTAATTAAGTGTTACTTTAGTTGAATTACATGTTCATATTTCTTTCTTGCACATCCCCCAGTAATTGAGCAGTAAAAATCTCATTTCTAGGCATTGACCTGCACAGGCGCTGCGGTGCCATGCCCTTACCTTTCTTTAGCGCTGCAGTGCACTTAACAGTAGTTAATGGCCCGAGCTTACTGCGGCGCTGGCCCCCAAGGCACGACTCGTGCTACGGCGCCAAGCATGAAACCTAGAAAAAAATTTCAAAGTCTTTTACAAGCTTGAGACGCTGACTTTGAAATCTCATATCTTATTCGTTATAACTCGGAACGAGGTCGTTCCAAAGCCATTTTCTTCCTTATCCTACGTACTTCGATTACCCTCGAACAGAACTTCGTTCTGAATCCGTTAACATGCCATCTTACGTACTCATTCGTTCTTAAGTCCATGACTCACATTTTATAAGTTCTCTTACATTCTTATGAAACCCTATACGTTCGGGTTCATTTACCAACTTTCTAATTCTCGTTCTTCTTTTAAGAAATTTTTGCCATAACTTCATTATAACTCATGTTTAATTCATTCTTCATGAACGTTTCTAACGTTCCTAACCAAGAAATAAGCAACTAACTTATACGCGATGGTTTTAAACTTGTCCATCAACAAAAATTATCCTACGATGGTTTTAAATTTGTCCATCAACAACGTTCTTCGCGTTCTTCACGCGTTCTTCATTTTTAATCGATATTTTGGATTACGATTTTATTTTTTCCTTGGAATTTGATGTTATAGAACATCATTCCTTACTTATATGATCTACTCATTCATAAGATTCATTCGGATCGTTCAAAATCCCTACGAATCTTACACTTCCTTAAGAAATTGATAAACAAAATTCCTAATTCTTATTTCTTCGTTTCTCATGATTTTAACCATATGAATTCATTCTTAACTTCATATACTTCTTATCTTCATTAAGTTATGTTTTTGAATATATTAAACTTAAAGAAAATTAGAAGAAACTAGGATTCGGATTACCGTTCTTCTTTAATCTCCTACCGTCGGACAAAGCGTGCATTCGAGCTAGCTTTTCATCAATCCTCTTCCTCTTCTTCTCCCATCCAAACTCTCTCTCTCTCTCTCTCTCTCTATCTCTCAAGTGTTGGTTGAAATATCCAACCAAACAAATGAGCTTAAGTCTTGTTTATATAGAAAACCAAAGCTAGGGGTATTTTGGTCATTTCACTCCACCTCCTTACTATTCATGGCTTAGCCACCAAGTTTACTTGGCCACCACCCTTACTTGGTGGCCAAGTGGCCGCCCCACATGCCCATGGGTCTTCCCCATGGGTTTTACCCATTCGGTGACCCATCGGTTCGATCCGCGATTTATTTTCTTGGATCAAGCTAAATTAAATCTAACACTTGGCCTTACATTAATTCTTACTGGGCCTACCCTAGGCTTGATTACACATTCCATTGGGCTTGATATAATCCAAGTCCAATTGGATTCTTCAAAGTCCATGAACTCAAAGTTCATTTAGACTAATCGTATTCTACGCATTCCATTCTCGTATTCTCTTCGTATATCGTTAAATACGATATTCAGTATTATACGTCAGACTAATCTTCAGTACTATACTCGTAGATAATAACTAGTATTATACTCAGATTTTCACGCATAATAACTCTAATTATTATACGAAATCATAAAATTCTCGGAACTCATTTTTCCTAACCCTTAGGTTTTAAGTCCGCAGGCGAAAACTTTGTTTTTGCCATAACTAAAATATTATTGAATATTCCATCTCCTCTCAGAATTCTATCATTATGCGTTTCTCGAAAATTCAAAATAAATCTCCGAGCATAAATGGATGAATAGTGCATATTTCGTCTTTTTCCCCGGAAATATTTTTTTCCCGAAAAATTTTTATTTTCGTCTTGAAAATTCTTACTCATTCAGTATAGCTCGTAGCTAGAATCCTCCCGATTAATAATCATTCTAGGTTATAGAACGATTACCAAAAACATAGCACATAATAATATTAATAAAAATTCATTTTTATTAATAACTAATTATTTAAACTTAAATTCTGGACAATCCGATTTTTCGGGTTGTCATACCTTAGATATCTAATATATATTAGTCCTACTTTCCTCACCATCAACTACTTGATGTTCAGGAATATAGTAGGAGCATACATAGTTTCATGCTGACGCTGAAGCTCGTTACTCATGGATGCGAGCCTGATGCATTGAGCCAACTGTGCATCATCTTGCCACTTTCTAAAAGTAACAATCTCTTCCTCAGAGGCATTGTTCGCAACTATTGCGAGGATAGGCGATAATGACATAAAATAGCTTTTCAGCCATGAGAACTATTCTCAAATTCCTTAACCAATCCGAGTAATTCGGTCCGGTTAATTAACATCTAATATGTTTCGCAGAGATAGTAATTTAGACTTTGTAAAATTCTGTAAATGAATTTGTTCTTAAAAATATTTTAGCATACATTCTTTTATTAATTACCAAAATAAATTAGGTCTTGTTTTAAATTGGTATCTGCAACTATTTTCTTCAAACTATATTACCCTCAATATATATAGTTCGGCAATATCTAATTAAAGATATGCTAGTGAGAATAAGGATCTCATTTCAAATGTATATAGCCTTGTGTGTGCACAACAAACTATATATAAATAAATAGGTAGACAACTCTTGTCAATTACATCAACTATGTAACTCCTTGTATTTTTGCCTCTTAAATCATAATGGTCAAGTGTGTGCACATCCGAACTAAAATGATTTAAGTTAAGTCAGACCAAGCATTTCCATATAAGTGAAGAGAAAACAACAACCCTTGTGTGTGCACAACAAAGCAGTAATGTTCAATTCCTTATAAACATCATATGTGATAAAAACAACATCTTAAATATTTAATACTTGCCTAGTGTGTGCACACAAACTCATATTAAATATTCAATACTCTATTGTTTCTATTATGCTAGAAGGCGACGTTCGATACTCCAAATATCTTTGAACGTTAAATCTTAATATAAAATATTTGAGGGGTTTGTTATTAATTTGTCTCATCATGTTTTAGCATGCACACACACACACACACACACACACACACACACATATATATATATATATATATATATATATATATATAAAATACGCGTAATATTAATTAACATGCGAAGCATGTTTGCATAATATATAATATATATAGTATAAGCATGCACATATAGAATACTATATTCTACCTGGATTAATTATGGAATTTTATTCTTGTTTATTTCACTAGAGCCACCAAGTGAACCAAAAGGTCAAACCCTAGGGGTGCATGAATTAATATTTAAATATAACTATAAATTTAATCCCGGGCTCCATTACAAACGGGTCTTCAAGCGCTCCTTGCTCCTTGATCTCCAATTCGTCAAAATAATTCTAACTATTCCTATTACAAAACTATTTAAAATAAATAGAAACCTTGATCAGCAGTCAAGGGAAAGTACATAGGAGGGAGATAGAATTTACATTAAGGAAAAATTAGAGAAGACGAGGTACGCAAACTCCATTTAATAAAACCCATACATTTATGCATCCAACTAAAATAAAGTCCAATCACATTGGTCAATAGTCCATAATCAATACCATTTATTATCATACACATCACCATATGCATCAAAAAATAACATTCATCTCATGAATAATAAACATTCAATATATATATTGATATCATTTAATTGGCAAATTTAGTTAGTATAAAATCTAATTTTGAATCAAAATAAACTTCTTTATTTTAATCCAAATTTAAATAAAAAAAAAAACCTCTTTTATTTTAATTTATCCATTTTGAATAAAATAAACTATTTTATTTTAATCAAAATCTTTAATCAAAATAAACTCCGTTATTTTAATTAATTATGGAATCCAATTCCAAGTAAAAAAATCCTTTATTAAAGGAAACACGAATTCTCTTTCCTATTCACAAATAAACTCCTTTACTTTGAATAATATAAAATATTATTTCATACCTAAATAAACTCTTTTATTTAAGGAAATATGATTCTCTTTCCTATTAACAAATAAACTCTTTTATTTTGAATAATATAAAATCTTATTTCATATCTATAAAAACTCTTTTATTTAAGGAAATACATATTCTCTTTCCTATTCACAAATAAACACTTTTATTTTTGAATAATATGAAATCTTATTCCATATCTAAATAAACTTTTATTTAAGGAAACATGTAAACCAATTTTAACTCCAATTAGTTATCATGGAATCCAATTCCAACTCTAATTAGTTAGCATGAAATTCAATTTTAAAATTAAAATAAACTCATTATTTTAAGACTAAAATAAACTTTTATTTAAATTATAAAATAATTAGATATATATATATATATATATATATATATATATATATATATATAAGTTATATATATTATATATATAATCACCTCCGTGTAATCTCATGAAGATACTTTCGGGAATTTCAAAAGCATGTGCAACAGACTTCACGGAATTTCAAAAAGCATGCTTCACGGAATCCTTGATAAAACATATTACAAGATGCAAGATTATATTTATATATAATGCATATGATGCACCTTTAACTTTTACATATATTCACCAAAGTTACAGGCTTTACTTTTTGGAAAACGTACAGGAATCCTTTCCTTAACATTTGGGATAATCAAATAATCATCCACACGGAATTCAGGAAATTCAATTCGCGGATGATTTTTATTTTTTTTTAAATAAATTTTATACAACAAATTATGCCCAATTAAATTGTTCTAAACACATATCAATATACATATCAAATCTTGAACAATTAATAATTCGCATAAAGGTTTGGCTCTAATGCCACTGTTAGGTTTGTAATATTCATGAACGCAATCAAATTGCACAAAATAAGCAGAAACGTGAAAAATCATAGTTTTAAAATTTTACAAACCATATACCCGGATCATTCTTTATGCACAATTATTAATTAAACGAAAAAGAAAGAACAAGAATCATACCCTTGAAGATTGAGCTTCCTCAGGTACAAGTTCACCTCCAATCTTTTTCACGCTCAACTTGAATCCATCGGGTTTGGTTCCTTCCTTCGATCAATGTTAGTCACCCAAGTGTTTGGCCTCTAAAGGTGATCCACCAAGGAAGAACAAAAATTCAAGAAGATGTATATTTGGAAAAACCCTATTTTTTTATCTCTCATAGAAAAGGAACGTACTCTCAAACAATTAGAATCACGTATTATGTGAAAACGTTAACAACCACCGCCCCCGTAATAAGATTCCTCTTATTTATAGATGTGGGCAACTCTCCTTAATAATTAAGGAATTAGGTTTTATTTTAATTAATTAAAATCCTTTAATTTATTAGCCTCCTAATCTTATTAGGAATAATTAATTTCCAAAATCTTTTAGGAATTAAATAATAATAATAATAGTAATAATAATAATAAGACTCCTCTTATTAATTTATATTTAATATTTTAAAAATATTAAATAATAAATACTAAGCTATTTAATTTATTCTATTACCATAGATTAAATTAAATATACTTAACTTATTATTACGATTATGCCATTAACTTCTTAAATAATTATTCTTCTTTTTATGGTGTGGCCCTTTAGGTTCTCCATATTAAACCGGTTGTGAATAAATCAATTAGAACAATTTTAATCTTATTTAAATAAATAAATTAAACTATTAATTTATTTAAATAAATAATATTTACTCTACAATAGGGATAAGCCTCCCTAGCGATTAAAGACTTTCCAGATAATATAGATTTCAACATTAATCATAAAAGAACTTTTGAGTAAAAAGTTACCGTACAATTCAATCCTTCCACCATACAGTATCCCAATTAAATATAAGACATGTAATTACTGTCAAGTCTTATTTTATTTAATTATATGTATTTTGACTCTGAAATGCACAACTCCAAATATTGCAAATTAGAAACTCCTTTCTAATTTCATTCTGCCTTGGCCAAGGACTACTGGGTTGTCATTTATCGAATCACATATGACATTTATATTCTTTTACTAGAAGTGGTAAATTCTTTATTGACCATACATTATCTCCATGTACAACTTATTATACCCAAGCACACCCTTTGTTATACCCTAAGGGTCTTAAGAAATAAGTCAAAGTATAACTCATCATACACAAGATACAATTACGATCTCAAGTCCAAGGATCACTTGTACTACTATCACTACAGGAATTCCTATTGACAGGCAAGTAAAACTACATTAGGTATTCCTTAGCGAGCTATGTTCAGTGAACTTATTCTCTAATAAGCACATACATACTTGCTTTAGTGTCTCCATAAAAATGATCATGAGATCAATCATCCTCATCCAATAAGCAATCAACGTATGCACCAATCTATCCGGATTTACTAATCCCTAATTTAGTAATCCAACGATTAGGAACTATTTTAGTTTTAAGCTTTCTAAGAATTTAGATCTCATTAGAATGACCATCATCATTATTCTAAAAGCATTGCTTAAAACTATGGGTTTATCTCCAAGGACAAAACTCGGGGTCATCTCCGAGGTTGGAATTAATAGTTCCGGTGTGTGTTCTGGGTTTGAGACTGAACTTCCGATGGTATCCGGAATGGATGTGAGCTGTCTTCCAGGGTTATCTCCGAAAGACGAATCTACCATCCTATAATGTTAGTAACAAGTGTGTATAAAATTTTGAGTATCTATAGATGTCCCTTTTTATCATATTCATGCAATGCAAGGCATAGATAGGATAAAGAATCCTAAACACTTGAAATGAAACAAGATAAACATGATGCTATGTGCAACAACATGATGCAAATGCATGATGCATGTATTTTGTTGGATTGTTTTCCAACATGATGGAATTATTGTCGGCTCTCTGTTAATCCTGTCGGGGATGACAATCAGTGATGTCTTAGACATGCTATCCAAGTCTTCAGGATGTTAACATTTGGGTTATCACCAAAGTCCAAAATCCTTGATACAGACTTTACTCTAAAGATATGCCTCTCGTGTGCAAGAGATCTATGGGGATAAAGTTTTTTCTTTTTGAGGATGTGTATAACATATTCCATCATCGGTCCTCTCCGATGAGGATGGTCTTCTCTAGTTTGTGTCACCAGCATATACCACGATCCCGTTGGAGTTACTGCCAACTGAGACGCCCCAAAATAGGTATACATCACCCCTCTTGAGTCCCCAAATATATGGCACAAAATTCAAATACAACTTAATAATACAATTGTCGTGTAAAATACGACAAAACATAAACTGAGAGTTTTAATACGAATATTATCTTCTAGACAGTATTCAAACTCAAATGGAGTCCTCAATACATTTATTATCACACTATTTCATAGAATAGTGAGGACTACTAATGCAAACATCTGGACCGTCACTCCGTTCCCCGACTAGTCCCGGCTACGTTCTCATTTCCTGAAGAGAACAATGAAAGCAAAAGGGTGACCTCAACTAGCCCAGTAAGAAATATTATGACTAAGATAATGCAAAATAATTTATCGTTAGCCTTCAATAGTGTTAAACTGATAAAATATAACAAACATCAAGTTTAACTGCAGCGAAACAAGCAATCCATTAGATGAGTCAAGTAGAGCATAAAATCTACTATCTTCTATGATTTAAAAGGTTTTTTCATCACTTTTATCGCCGAGACTCAGCTTAATAAATAATCCACATCATGGAATCACCCATGCACTACGGCCAAGGATATTCATTAGTATCATGACCACGAATTATCCATGTACTATGGGCCAAGGATATTTGTGTATTCATCAATGGTCATGATCATGCCAACAACTGTCCATCAATGCATTACGGGCCAACGAGGACATTTACCACTTCATTTGAAACATTACAATCATGATTATACTGAATAATCCCTGGTCATAATCATACCAAGTCCATCTATGCACTACAGCCACAGATGACTTTCAACATAATATAAGCATGAGGATGATGACAATGATATAAGAATTTAATTAAAAGAAGAAAAGGATAAATTTATAATGTAATTTATCCAAAAATCAATAACGTCCAAATTGTCAACATGATACTGCTTTGTGGAGTAAAATTCAAGAATAATATTGTACCAAAAATGATTTGGACCAAAAACGAATCATTTTTAATCATGAATAGTACCCTGGGTGAATAGTACTCCATGAATAGTACTTCATGAATAGTAACCCATGAATAGTAATCCAACATGAAAAAGTTAAAACTTATCAAGAATGCTTAGAATAATATTTTCATGATAAGATACTGGATGAAACACAAATTTTAAGGATATTCTACTAATTTCATGGAGTATAGAAGCCAAAACTTTAACCAAATGAATATAGAATTCAAAATCTGAAACGAAATAATATTACTTACATACTACAAAGTATGGAAGAAAATATTATTTCAAGTGAATATTGAACAAAAATTACATCCCTTACCTTAAAAAGAAGAGTATTCCAAATGGTATAGCGGGGATATTCTTGAAGAAAACTTTCACTGTTTTCTACGCTCAAAACTTTTTAAAACTCGAAAGAAATATGCTCAATATTATAGAAGAAGAATTCTCTGATTCTGGTGTGATTTTCAATTCTAACTAAGCATCCTATTTATAGGAGAATAGAAAGGATACTATTTAGAATTTATTCACAGATTTTAATGTAGTTTTGATTCACTCAAGAATTTAGCATGATTTTTTTTTAAAAATTTGATTTTACTATGCAATAAAATATTCTAATAAAATAAAAACTTTAAAAAAAATAAAATATATTTTATTTATAATCTAATAAAACAAAACTTTATATATATATATATATATATATATATAACAAAACTTAGATAACTTCTATCGACAGTTTTGAAAAATGGATAAATGGGGGTCCAAATAATAAGCAACAAATACCTCATAAAAAATTTCTCAATATTGTTAACAACCTTTATTATCATTATTATAATTCATAATATTTAACAACCAGATCATTCCCAAGAAAGAGTGGGCTTTCCAATAAGGATTTATCCCTATTGGCGCGCAATTAGGTGACCAAACCACTCCTCGATAGAACTTCTAGACATTGTCAATATTGTAAATAATAATATTAATAACTTTGTCGTCTCAATTATTGATTTAATAATATAAAATATTACTCAAATGATACTGCGATAATAATTGAATCAATAATATGAGAGATATGATGCAACAATTACTGTAGGAAGAATTGAGTATAACTGAGTGACTTCTCACATAAGCATCAATAATCAATACCGTGTGCTACTATGCAGCCACACGTATTAATATACTTTTAACGCCGGTTATTTCAACAGTTAACGATAAAACTTCCGCCATTATTTTCATAAAAAGATATTTCTGTCGTTTTCTCATTCTGACAATAATTATGTTATGGGGTCCACCATTGATTGTGCCGTCATATGAATATTCCCTGTTAAAATGAATATTCCCTGACCAATCGAATATAATATAACAACTTGCGTACTTTGCAAAATTTATAAATATTACCCACAACTATAACATTATATCAAATTCACTCCATAATATTCAAAAATGATATTTATAGAAAATTCATATTTATTCATAAAAGTTGGGGTCTTACAACCTCCCCTTCTTATGAAATTTTGCCCTTGAAATTAGGGTACATACCTGGTATGATGAATAGGTGAGGATACCTTGATTTCATTTCAGATTCTAACTCCTAGGTCATTTCCTCAACATCTTGGTTTCTCCACAACACTTTGACTTGCGTAGAATATGTTCCTTCTTATCCAAGATTTTAACAAGAACCTCTTCATACGTTAAATCTTCCACTATTTTGTCTGGTTCTAACTCAATAATGTGGTTCGGGTCTTTCACATATTTACGTAACATGGATATGTAAAAAAAATTATGAACACGAGACATACTTGGCGGTAAGGCGAGTCTATAGTCCATAGTTCCTACTTGATCGTGGATTAAAAATGGGCCAATGAATCGAGGATTGAGCTTTCCTCTCTTTCCAAATTTTGTACCTCCTTTCCATGGAGCAACACGTAACAACACATGATCTCCAATATTGAATTCCACGTCCTTTCGATGAAGATCAACATAACTCTTTTGTCAATCTTGTAAGGTTTTTATACGTTATCGGATCATTTGAATCTTTTCCGTAGTCATTCATACCAACTCCGGTCCCAACAATGTTGCTTCACCCACCTCATCCCAACATACTGGAGAATGACACTTTCTTCCATACAACGCTTCAAATGGAGCAATGCCAATACTTGCTTGATAACTGTTGTTGTAGAAAAACTCTACTAATGGTAAGAACTTGTCCCAACTTCCTTTGAAGTCAAGAACACAGAGTCTTAATAAATCTTCAAGAGTTTGAATAGTCCTTTCTGACTTCCTGTCCGTTTGAGGATGATATGCCGAACTGAATCGAAAATCTGTGCCCATAGCTTTTTGCAAACTAACACAAAATCTTGAAGTGAATCTTGGGTCTCGATTAGAAACTATGGATACTGGCATACCATGCAATCTTACAATCTCGTTTATGTACATACGACCAAGACATTCAAGTGTATAAGTTTCTCGTATTGGTAAGAAATGGGTAGACTTGGTCAATCTATAAATAATGACCCAAATCGCATCTATGCCTTGAGAAACCTTGGGAAGACTAGTAACAAAATCCATGGTAATGTGTTCCAACTTCCATTCTGGTATTTTAAGTAGTTGCAATGGACCTTTTAGCACTTGATGCTCCACCTTGACTCGTTGACAAGTTAGACACCTTGAGATAAACCCCGCAATCTCACTCTTCATATTGCTCCACCAAAATGTATGTCAAAGATCATGATATATTTTGGTACTCCCAGGATGGATTGCAAATGGTGTGTTGTGCGCCTCCATCATGACTTTATACTTTAAATCAGAGTCGTTAGGAACACAAAGTCTGGAGTTGACTCATAGTATTCCTTCTTCATCGATTCTTACTTCCAGAATAGCACCTTCTTGTACTTTCTTCCTCATACGCATCAGCTCCAGGTCTGTGTCTTGAGCAACGTTAACTTTATCGATTAAAGTAAGTTTTACTCGTATATTAGCCATCATCACATGGGTCCCCGGAGTCTTTAACTATATCTCTATCCTTTGCAAGTCATACAAAATGGGCCTTTGCGTTGACATAATTGCACTCGTACCCGCATATGATCTTCTACTCAATGCATCAGCTACTACGTTCGCTTTTGCCGGATGGTATTAGATAGTATGATCATAATCTTTCAACAGTTCAAACCAACGTCGTTGTCGCATGTTGAGTTACTTTTGGGTGAAGAAATATTTGAGGCTTTTATGATCCGTATAGATCTCCACTTTCTCCCCATATAGGTAATGACTCAAAATTTTAAGTGCGAAAACAACAGCTGCCAACTCTAGATCATGAGTAGGATAATTCCTCTCATATTCTTTGAGTTGTCAAGAGGCATAGGCTGTGACTTTCCCATATTGCATGAGAACACATCCTTACCCTTTACCTGAAGCATCATTGTAGATGACAAATCCCTCCGAGCTAGATGGTATTATTAGAACAGGTGTTGAAATGAGTCTTCTCTTAAGTTCTTGAAAACTCTTCTCACATTCCTCGCTCCAAACGAATTTTGTATCTTTTCAAGTCAGCTGAGTTATTGGAGTAGTGATTCGAGAAAATCCTTCCATGAATCTTCGATAATAACCAGCTAAGCCGAGAAAGCTACGTACTTCGGTTACTGACTTAGGTTTCTCCCAGCTTTGAATTGCTTCAATCTTTGTTGGGTCAACAGATATTCCATGATTTGATATCACGTGCCCAAGGAATGCAGCTTCCTCAAGCCAGAACTCACATTTCTTTAACTTATCATAAAGCTTGTTTTCACGAAGTTTTTGGAGTATCAGCCTCAAGTGTTGCTCATGATCTTCACAGCTTTTGGAATATATGAGAATGTCATCAATAAAGATAACCAAAAACTGATCCAAATATTCCTTAAATACTCGGGTCACCATATCCATGAAGGCAGCAGGAGCATTAGTCAATCCAAAAGACATGACTGGGAATTCGTAAAGCCCGTACCGAGTTCTGAAAACCGTCTATGGAATGTCATCGATTTTAATCTTTAACTGATGATATATGGAACAAAGATCGATCTTTGAAAAGAATTTGGCACCTTACAACTGGTAAAACAGGTCATCAATACGTGGTAATGGGTACCTATTTTTGATGGTGACATGATTCAACTCTTGATAATCAATACAAAATTACATACTCCCTTCTTTTTTTGTTACAAATGGAACAGGAGCACCCCAAGGAGACGTACTAGGATGAATAAAGCCAGTGTCTAACAATTCCTGCAGTTGGGTCTTTAACACCTGAAGTTCAATAGGAGCCATTAAATTCCTGTAGTTGGGGCTTTGGAAATGGGTTTTGTACCGGGATCAAGGTCGATACAAAATTCAATTTCATGCTCTGGGGGTAGGCTAGGAAGTTCTTCAGGGAATACGTCAGGAAATTTGTTAATAATAGAAATATCATTCAAAACTGACGTATTTTTATTTAAATCCGTGACATGAGCTAAGAAAGCTTGACATCCAGTTTTCAATAAACGAATAGCTTTATGGCTTGAGATGACAGTGATTGATTTTAATGATTTGGTTGATTGAATTCGCATAATAGGTTGGTTAAGAATATGAAAGCTAACAACCTTACGAAAATAATCAATTTTTGCATGATGAGTAGTTAACCAATTAATCCCTATAATTACATCAAATGCAATGATTTTTAATGAAATAAGATCGACAGGAAATGTGAGGGTGCCGATTTGAATCAAACAAGACTTATAAACAGTGGACGTAATGAAGGTTTCTCCCAACGGAGTTTCAATAGATAAGTCAAAGTCTAATTTCTCCAGAGTCAAATTTAAACGTTGAGCGCAAGTAGAAGAAATAAAAGAATGGGTAGAACCAGTATCAAATAAAGTATAAACTTCGTTAGAGTTTATGATAAGCTTACCCGTGATGACCTTGTTCGGGTTCCTTGCTTTCTGGGAGATTACGACAAACGTTCTCCCTTGAACTACTAGTTTTGACTTTTCTGGAACGGCCTTTGGTTCCTCTATCGAGCTAGGTAACATTCTCTTCCACAATTGTAACACGTTTTGGATTGATGTGCATAGTTTGGACTGATATGTCCCTCCCCTCCACATTTGAAGCATATGATAGGTGGTCATTCTCCTTCCTTAACAACGGGTGCAGATGCTGACGTCTTTCCATCATTGTTGAATCTCCTCTTCTTGAAATGTCCATTCTTATTGTCTTTGTCATGATTACCACCAAAGTGGTTACCATTTCTAGCATGTTGATTCCCTCCATGTTTGTTGTCACAGCTTTGATGACTGCTACCACTGGTATTATCATTTTGTCGGCTGCTCTCTCTTGGTTGGGTTGACTCATTATCGTGCTCCAATAACAGAGCCCTATTTACAACATCTGAATACAAACACAATTTATGAGAGATAAGGTATTGACGTATCTCAGCTTTCAAACCTCTTAGAAACATTCGTGTCATTCTCTTCTCATTATCAACTAAGTGGGACGCAAATCGGGACAGCTCGACAAACTTGGCTTCGTACTGTGACACGGTCATATTGTTTTGCTCCAGCTTGATGAACTCTACCTCTTTCATGTGATGAATACTTTCAGGAAAGTACTTATCGTTGAACAGTTCTTGGAACTTTTCCCAAAACATTTTGAGTGCGGCAAGTTGGGTATGCTTTATAGATTCCCACCAGTAATTTGCCTCTCCTCGTAACATGAAGGTGGCAAAGGGAACCTTTTACTCCTCAGAGCATCCAAAAACATCAAATATCTTGGTGATCTGCTTTTTCCACATCTACGCCTTAAGTGGTTTTGGCTATCTAATAAACTCTGGTGGTCCCAGCTCCTTGAACTGCTTAGCGATGACTGTCCGAGAGTTGTCAGTGTTTCCACCTGTATTTTGGATAGGAGCGGCTCTCGCCTGATGTTACATGAATTGCATAAAGCCTCTGAACATTCCATCATTCATCGTTTGATCGGTGTTGTTGTTTACCTAAGGATTATTGTCTTCATGTTGCACATTATCTTGGGTATGGATTTGTGGTGTCTCAACGGTCTCCTGTGCTCCATTACTATTCTTAATATATTCTCGGATGTCATTTTCAAATACTGCCACAAAACAAGGGTTAATTTACATACCTCATATTATCCCTATACTTTGACCGACCAATTAAATACCAAATAACATAGGTATGTCATACTAGCGAAGGAATTCCTCGTCTCTCCCCTCCTAGTTCCTGTCTCACACCTCAGCCAGGGATCATATCCCTAAGCTTTGATACCAACTGAGACGCCTCAAAATAGGTATACATCACCCATCTTGAGTCGCCAAATACATGGTACAAAATTCAAATACAACTTAATAATACAACTATCGTGTAAAATACGACAAAACATAAACTGAGAGTTTTAATACGAATATTGTCTTCTAGACAGTATTCAAACTCAAATGGAGTCCTCAATACATTTATTATCACAATATTTCATAGAATAGTGAGGAATACTAATGCAAACATCTGGACCATCACTCCGTTCCTCGACTAGTCCCGACTACGTTCTCATTTCTTGAAGAGAATAATAAAGGCAAAAGGGTGAGCTCAACTAGCCCAGTAAGAAATATTATGACTAAGATAATGCAGAATAATTTATCGTTAGCCTTCAACAATGTTAAAATGATAAAATATAACAAACATTGAGTTTAACTGCAGCAGAACAAGCAATCCATTAGAAGAGTCAAGTAAAGCATAAAATCTACTATCTTATATGATTTAAAAGGTTTTTCATCACTTTTATCGCTGAGACTCAGCTTAATAAATAATTCACATCATCGAATAACCCCTACACTACAGTCAAGGATATTCATTAGTATCATGACCACGAATTATCCATGCACTACGGGCCAAGGATATTCGTGTATTCATCAATGGCCAAGATCATGCCAACAACTGTCCATCAATGTACTACGGGCCAATGAGGACTTTTACCACTTCATTTGTAACATTACGGTCATGATTATACTGAATAATACCTGGTCATAATCATACCAAGTGCATTTATGCACTATGGCCATAGATGAATTTCAACATAATATAAGCATGAGGATGATGACAATGATATAAGAATTTAATTAAAAGAAGCAAAGGATAAATTTATAATGTAATTTATCATGAAATCAATAACGTCCAAATTGTCAACATGATACTGCTTTGTGGATTAAAATTCAAGAATAATATTGTACCAAAAATTATTTGGACCAAAAACGAATCAATTTTTATCATGAATAGTACCTCGGGTGAATAGTACTTGAGTGAATAGTACCCCGTGAATAGTACTCCGGCATGAAAAAGTTAAAACTTAACAAAAATAACATCCCTTACCTTGAAAAGAAGAGTATTCCAACTGGTATAGCGAGGATATTCTTGAAGAAAATTTTCACTGTTTTCTACGCTCAAAGCTTTCTAAAACTCGAAAGAAATACGCTCAATATTATAGAAGAAGAATTCTTTGATTGTGGTGTGATTTTCAATTCTAACTAAGCATCCTATTTATAGGAGAATGGAAATGATACTATTTAGAATTTATTCATGGACGCACAATAGTTTTGATTCACGGGCGCAACCGGTGGAAAATTTTCTGAAATTTTGATTTTACTGTGCAATAAAATATTCTAATAAAATAAAAACTTTAAATAAAATATAATATATTCTATTTATAATCTAATAAAAGAAATCTTATATATATATATATATATATATATATATATATATATATATATATATATATATATCAATTACCTTCCTAGAAGGCAACTACTCCCCCATTTTACTCCCTGACAATATATATATATATATATATATATATATATATATAAATATATAATAATTATATATATATATATAACAAAACCGAGATAACTTCCAAATAATAAACAACAAATACCTCATAAAAATTTCCTTAATATTTTTAACAACATTTATTATCATTATTACAATTCGCAATATTTAACAACCAGATCGTTCCCAGGAAAGAAGGGGCTTTCAAATAAGGATTTCTCCCTATTGGCGCGCAATTAGGTGACCAAACCTCTCCTCGACAAAACTTCTAAACATTGTCAATATTACAAATAATAATATTAATAACTTTGTCGTCTCAATTATTGATTTAATAATATAAAATATTATGCAAATGATACTGTGACAATAACTGAATCAATAATATGAGAGATATGATTTAGCAATTACTGTAGCAATAATTGAGTATAACTAAGTGACTTCTCACGTAAGCATCAATAATCAAAATCACGTGCTACTATGCAACCACGCGTATTACTTTACTTTTAACACCATTTATTTCAATAGTTAACGGTAAAACTTTTGCCGTTATTTTCATAAAAAGATATTTCTGTCATTTTCTCATTCCGACAATAATTACGTTGTGGGGTCCACCAATGATTGTGTCGTCGTACGAATATTCCCTATTCAAATGAATATTCCCTGATCAATCGAATATAATATAACAACTTTCGTACTTTGCAAAATTTAATAATATTACCCACAACTATAACATTATATCAAATTCACTCCATAATATTCAAAAATGATATTTATAGAAAATTCATCTTTATTAATAAAAGTTGGGGTCTTACACCAACAGTATGTATTGTCAGGGCTGCCTGACCTTCGCTAATGTGTGTATCAACGTATAGATCCTTATTGGGCAAACTATCAAGGCTTCTTGACATTCATTGATGTGTGTATCAATGGTTGAATTGCATTGTAACCCCCGTCAGGGAACATATCAAGGCTGCTTGACCTTCATTGACATGTATATCAATGGTTGCATTGTGTTGTGACCCCCGCCGGGGAAGGTTATGGATAAGTGCACTGATGGACGAGATCATCGAATGGCCTCCGATGCTTCGATGGGTTTACTTGTAACCAGTTGAAATGACGTCAAGGCTACTTGACCTTCATTGACTTACATCAATGGTTGAATTGCGTTGTAACCCCCGCTGGGGATTCATTCATAGACGAAGAATGCGTTGTAACCCCCACCGAGGATACTTTATCAATGAATGAAATCTGTGTTATTACCCTTGTCGGGGATACTTTATCAATGATATCGACGTCGGCGTTGTGACCCCCGCTGGGGAACATGTCGTTTAAGGTTACTAACCTGTATTTGGTGACATCGGACCTGTGTGAGGCATTACCGAGCATGATTTGCAAAAGCTAAAGTCATTGGTATAGTATACCTTGCATTCAGGTGAATACCAATGAGTGATATTTGAAACCAGAATTTGGCCCGTGAAAACAAAGATTTAAGGCTATTCCGCTCAATCGCGTAGCGTTTTTATTCCTGATTTGTTCTTTTCAGCTTGTGACACCTCCTTTGCAACTCGAACTAAACTGAGCCAGAGGAGTGGGACTCGTGTAGGGGTGCCACAGGTAGACCTGCGGCCAATCGTGGGTATATAACCCATCATTGATATCCCATTGTTGGGGATTAACGATTTCACATTATCAGAGGGTCCTTGCACTCAGGAGATATTCCAGCATTTATGGTTCGCTTGTAACATTGGAGCCCAGACCCGCGCCATTCATTTCATGGGGGATATGGTTCCAGGATCCATGATGATGATGGATTGGCTAGCTTGTGTCCGAGATCTGACTCATTTGACACAGATTGACAGTTTGACCCGATAATTGGACCAGACACATTTATTTATCCGACATTTGGCTAAGATCCTTCAAAGGCAGATACTTTTGATCCTTCCGGCTTTGGTGTTGACCCCTCAGGTGACCTATAAGGCTTTGCCGGTGCAGATCCTCCCTTGTATAGGCCTGACATCCCTGTGGATAGAGATCCAGTAACTCAAGAGGAGTTACATTAGGTGGATATGATTGATGATGTAGACATTGGCACCATTATCTTCTTCTGGTGCATATTCTCATTATCTCTTTTGATAGGCCTCTGTTACATATTGGGTAGCTTCGCCCATTCTCGCTATATCTTTTGATAGGCCTCTGTTAGTTGTAGGGCAGTTTTGCCCCATTGCCTAGTATTTTAGCTGTACAAAGATGTATTAGATGATGATATACTTAGGAATGTATGTACAGTTTTCCATTCCCTATATCATATTGCCATCTATTGTATCATGCATGTTATTATGTTATTCATATATATGTATGTCTAGAGATATTCAGCATTGACGCCTGGATGGTCTTATGACACGGCCTGTACAGATGTTTTCTTCAATAGTTAGCCGTATTGATCATACCCCACCATTATTGGTGGCATCTGGTATGCAACCTTGGTATGATAGAATGTCACCATCAGACAGGGTGACTATAGATCATCTATTGCAGCATACTATGACCCTGTTGATGTTTTAGGTTCCCACAGGATTCGTGTAGGGCATGTTAGAGAACTTGGTATAGGAGAGGCAGGTTTTTTGATTTGGGACCCAGGAGTTGACTCTTACTTTGGAGGAGTATACACGTTTGACGATGCTGCCACTGGACAAACCTTGTGTGCATATGGCGATTTGAGATATGAGGGGGCAGTTCATGACCCTCACTTGATTGAGGTGTAGAGTGGTGAAGGATGAGCTCACATCTGGCAACGTTATATACCAGCATTTTCTATTTGATAGATTTGGCTCGGAGGATAGTTATGCACGTTATTCCGGGGATTTTACCACACTAGAGGATCATTGGTGTTTGACCAGAGTGGATGTACTGCTATTGTGCATACTGTCATATGTCTTCGTGCCACGATACATGGATAAGTTGGATATAGGAGTTATCATGGCAGTGAGAGCTCTCAGGGAGGGTCACACCATCATACCGATGATTATAGCAAAGACTCTGAGGTTGGCTATATACTACTGTACTTATCCGACGGGAGTGTTTACAGGCTGCTCGGTCATGCTGTACGTGTGGTTTATATCACACTTGAGATCGATTGGCACTTTTAGACGACATGGGTATTGTTTCACCGACGATGTAGCCATGTCATACTCCTTTCAGCCTGTGGAGTGTATAGATTCTTCATCTTGGTCAGCTTTCCTGGCAGGGATCGGAGATCTGTTTGATATATTGTCGTGTTCAGGGCTTAGCTCACCCTACATCTTCATCACTCATGCTTCGGGCATGGATTATCTTCCTCTAGTTGGTTTGAGAGGCATGATCACTTACCATCCACTGGCCATGATGTGTCAGTTTGACCAGTTCCAGGATTTTCATCCTTTTGAGGGGGCATCGAGTCCGCGCTTCGCTTCTCGCCACTTATCAGCAGAGGATAGATCAAGGTTGTATGCTTATTGGGATCAGCGTGAGCTAGCTGAGTTTTCTGTCAGTCATCCGGGTTATTTTGCAGAGTATTCCGCATGGATGGAGATAGAGACTGCATCAGCTGTGGTAGTATTCACAATGCAAGGGACTGATTCCGACGATGAGGATCCTATGGAGGAGCCTGATATTCCTATCGATAAGGATTTGACTACTGGGTTGCCAACATTTATGATGGATTCTCCCACTACGAAAAGCATCGTTATTCAAGATTCAAAGACATGATGTCGGAGCAGAGTCTACATTTGATGACCTTTGAGAGAGATCAGGCTATGACCTTGATGTTGACAGCTCTTGATGGGAGAGACGCAACTCTATTAGAGAGAGACGAGGCCAGATCAACCGGAGATGCATTGATTGTAGAGCGGGATGTTGCCCTATCTGCCCGGGATGTAGCCGTCACAGATGGTACATTAATGAGATCCCTTACGACTAGCATTCTTGCCGATATAAGTGTATACATAGATGAACATAATGCCACCATGCAGTTAGCCTCAGATCTGCTAGCTCATTTAGATACCATTGGGTAGGAGCTTGCAGCGTTACCTCCTTCTTCAGAGAGGGATGCTATGTTAGATCTGATAGTCCGCATACATATTGATTCGTAGATAGACTTGTATTTTCCTGCACAGGCTAGCATAGCCATTTTGTCATGTACATCACATATTGTATATATCAAACAATATTATATATGGTATGGAAATATATTTTGATTCACTTCCCTTTCAGTTGTGCCTTGATACTTGCTTGATATTTGCCTGTTTCTTTAGGGATTGTGATCTTGATGCATTCTGAACTCATATTTGATGTGTGGACATTGAGAGGTCGCAGGATCTTTCAGGACGAATCATTGATCTGTGTGTATCCCTACTATCTATGGTGTCCTAGGACTGGTTTCTATATGGAAATGTGGAGATGAGTGTGGCTTTTCCTCTCTGAGATTGACCGCACCACAGATGGTCTCCAGTACTCCTAATTAAGAAGAGCCTAGTTATTTCCATCTCTTATGGATCGGTGTTGCTCTTTGAGGCACAACTGCAACTTAGATGGTTGCCGAATCTCCTATTTGTGAGGAGAGGTTAGGTAGTTCCATCCCCTTTGGTCTGAAGCCGATGGAATGTGGTAGATTGAAGTTTGATCCCAGTACCATGTGACAAGTATTTTTGTTCTTATAGGGGATTAGATCGAACCATAAATGGCTTCCTACGTACTCCTATTGAAGAGGAGATCAGGTCGGCGTAGTTAGAACCTAGTGTAAGAGGTTCAACGCTGAATGTGAAAGGTGGAAATGGGTGTAAAAGCTTTATTGATAAAGAAGGGTGTAGAAGTATTTTTGTGGTTTTTGTTTATGTAGAGTAAGGGCAGAAATGTTTTTGTTGTTTTTTTTATTGCGACCGGGCCATATAGCATATAGTTGCCTACGTACTCCCGGCTATTAGGGAGATTAGGTCGACATAGTTCGCCCCTCAAGACAAATTGCAGTCGAAGAGAAAATCTAAATCCCATGTGCAGGCTATACTGCAGGGAAAAGAAAGTTTGATCCCATGCTTGGGACAAACTACAGGTGTGAAAAAGTTTGATCCCGTCTTCAAGACAAACTGCAAGCATAGAAAAGTTTAATCTCGTCTTCAGGATAAACTGCAAGTATGAAAGGTTCAATCCCTGGAGTGATAATCGAAATTGTATGAAAGGTAAGAAATGAGGTGAAACCAGGCTATTGGTTTGAAGTGTATGTTTCCCTGAGGGGCAGTCCAATTTTTAGCTTAGGCACAAACCCAATCCAATTTGGAGTCAAAAAGGTGTCAAAATTCGCTCAAAAACGCGGCCTGTGCCATCACCAAGCCCTTCTAGTGCCCCAAATACTGGGCTTGACACTCAACATCTTGCTCCCCAAAGACCCGATCACTGGGCATAGGCCTATTTTTGGCGCCCTTAAGTCGCCACATGTTCTCGACATTTTTCGCTTCCTCGACGTCCTTTGGAAAAATGGTCATAACTTCTTCGTCCTAACTCCGATTTCGATGATTCAAGATGATCCGGAAAGAGGAGAAGTAGATCTACAACTTTTATTCTTTAAGTGTTTCAAAATAAGGTCTGGTGCTATACTCGAATCGGCTATGAAGTGACTGCTATGTAAATGGCAAGCCGAAAACGCGAGTTTAGCCACCCCAAACGTCGATCCAAGTAACTTTTGTCACAAATCCTACAAAACAATGTAAAACATGCATGAATGGACACAAAAACTTAAAATCAACCAATAGATTAAGCTCAAACGCATTCAATTCATAGGTATAAAACTCATTCATCAAATACCCCCAAACTTAAACCTTTGCTTGTCCTCAAGCAAAAACACAAAAGAACTAAAAATATACAAAATAACTTAACTAAATGAATGCATATGCATGATCTACTTCCTAATATACCTACGAATCTAGTAATAAATCAGTATGATATATAGCAACAGGCCTCAAAGATACCACTGATACTCAAATAATATATCCAATCAAGTTAAAATCCATAACTCTAACCAATTAGTCATTCCAAACCTGTCATCACCCATGTTGTGCGTGTGTGCTTGTTAACCATTCTAACCAACCACAGTTCAAGATAATCACATAACAAACTTCTTAGAAGGAAAATTTCAGTTCCAATTCAATTACTTTTGTGAACATGACAACTCCGGTTAAAACTAAGCAATTACCAAGTCTTAAGGTAAATATATGATTTATTTATACTTTTATTCAACCACGAGGGCATTTTTGCTCTTTCTCGTGTTTTATTCATTTTTTTTCTCATGGCTGTGCAATGTCTTATTTCCTTAGGCTTTTCAATGCTACCTTAACGAGCTTCCGAGCAACGACTCCAAAGCCATTAAGACCTTAGGGCGCTAGGTGTAAAGACAATCCCCTCGGGCTTACTTACTCAAGTAACAAAGGCCAGAAAACTAGACAAGCATGCCATTGTGTTTATTCTTTTTTTTTCTTTCTTTCTGGATTTTTCTTCTCTTTTTTTTCTTTTCATCATTCCTTTTTTTCTTTTTTTTTCTTTTTGTAATATATATATCCCATAGATTCCCCCAAACTCAAGCTTTTACATCATTCCAACCTTTACCGCCAGTTCACTAATTTCCTTCAATTTTTATAAAGATTTTCCCTCAGAAACAAATTATGAAACCCTTGAACCAAGTGGATTAAAACAGTTAAACTTTAAGTGCTAACCGGTTACATAAGTTTCAGACAGGCTTAGATTATCATCATGATTAAAATTAGAACTCATCATCAATTATCAACACTGTTCAAGTTAACATTTAATACCAATCTTATCATAAGCCGAGCTAAGACCACACCAACCGATCACACAGATTCATGCAAAAAAAAATGTAATTATACTACATGAACGCATACTAATGCAACACATATATGGAAATGCAAATAACTACCATTTATTATATGCAACCTAAAAAAAACAATGCTAACACATAAAAAAATGAACTACTATGCAGATAACTAACTATATGCAACACGACACTAAAATGCCCCCAAACTTAAACTAGACATTGTCCTCAATGACTAAGATAGAAAAATTAAAGCAGAGGACTTCCCTGAAAATATAGCAATCTTCCTCCTTGTCCGCTAAGTTTAGAGAATATGTTAGGCACGTGGAACAAATTGGGCACCACACTTGAATTTGACTTGAATAGCCTGTAAACCATGATAGAAACATATTTATTAAATTTTAAATAAATGCAAATTCAAAACTACAAATATAAAACTTAATAAAAACTAAAAAAAAAAATTAAACTTGGGTTGCCTCCCAATAAGCGCTTGTTTTATAGTCTTAGCCTGACTTCTTCAATTCTCTATCCAATTCCCCTACGAAAATTAAGGAACCCTCCATCCATCAGTAGCAATGTCTCTTTTGGGAGGTTCCCATTAGTAATGACCCTAGAATTAAAGTCACCTAGCATGCTCTTTGTAGATAGGTTCCCTATTAAAAACGTTCAACAACTAGGTGTTTCCTCCATTATGTCTATGATTAGATTGGGGCATTAAAGCTTAATAAACATAATGGAGTCTTCCTCTATCTTCTCCTTTTCATCCCACCATGACTCCACAACTGTACTAGCTCTTACGTCACCAAGAGCTTTGCCAACGACATGACTTCCAATTGGGCATGGTTTTGCAAAACTGCCTGGATTCTTGAACTTTGGTGGAGAAGGTACATGGGACACTATCAAAATTGGCTCATCTTCGTTTGTACTCAAAGTTAGATCTTTGTCGATATCCTTTTGTTGGTCTCCAAGTCTTTCCTCTCTTTCAACATCTATATCATTTGGCACATCCGGTTGCAGATTTGGTTCAGGCTCATCATCAGTCTCGTCATCCATGTCATAGAGCCAAGTGTATTGAGGACAAATGTTCGAGGCATTGGTTAGTTGTTCCGTTTGGTTCATAAAATTTTGACTCAATATCTCTTGATTAATCCTCCTCTCCTCACATGAAGCTATGTACTTGGATAAAGTTTCCTCCAAATTTGAATGTTCTTCCTGTTGTAGTGGAGGTGGACACGAGAAATCCGGTGGGTATGTTGGACTTGGAGCATAAAATTGATCTTGATGAGTATGGCTCCATGAAAAATCTAGGTGATACCCCCAATCCTGATAATAGTTGTTAGGATAGACATAATTATTGGGGTAATCACCACCGTACTGTACCGGCTCGAAACTGATGGCGCATTGATGACTCATATGATTTCCAGCACAATAATCACAAGTAACCGCCACACTTTGACGACGTTGAGCTTCAAAAGCTTCAAACATCCTCGAAAGTGTCTCAATCTGGCCGACAATCTGAAGAAAGTTTCTCGAGTCTATCAATCTCTCTCTCCCCTTGGTCGAGTCATTCTTGCCATCCTTCGACTCAGATGGTCAGCAAGAAACCTCCAACGTCTTGAAGTTGCCTCTATAGAAGATGTATTAAGTCCATCAATCCTCGTTTTCCTTGGTTGAGCCAAGAACGTGTGTATGGCCATTGATACTCAGACTCATCCATGGTACCAAAAGAGAGAAATATAGGAAGAGAATTAAAATAAAAATAAAAATGTTTAAATTAAGACTAATTTGATTGAAATTAATATTGGTAAATAATTATTAAATTAATTTCCCAAAGAATTGGCGCCTTAAAAACTTGTTGATCGATTTTGTAATCAATGAATAAATGCAAGTATACACTATCAACAAGTAATAAAGTGAAAGTAGAGTATCGTTCCACGAGGAATTATTTAATAAAAATTACCAAATACTAACTCTTAACCAAATCAATTTTATTTAAACAACCAATAGCGTGATTTCTAGATCTAAGAAAACTAAATTAAACAAAACAAAAAGATTATTCTAAAAGAAAGAAAATAAACAACTAAGAATTGATGGAATTCAGATAAATAAGAATTAAGACTCCAATATCCCCAATTATGAATTATAAATCAATTATTCAACTATCCCAATTATTATGTGTACTGAATTATTAACAGGAATTCTCAAATGCCAAAAGCCCTTTTCCAAGTGATCAATTGCCTTCTATTTAATCCAGATTAATTTTGATATATTCCTATGCAAAATAATTGAATTAAACTCGTTACAATCCCAAATCCTTATATGTTACATGCAGCAAATAGATATTTCCATTCTATTCACAAACCTAATTATTCACTGTGCAAATAACTAAGTCACATGTCACCATGCCCAGTTCTAACCCTAGAATTCCTCATCCAATTTCTTCAAGAGTAACAAGGTAATTACTGATCAGATAATTAATCAATAAGCATAAGGCAAGATAAACAACTCACTTTGACACAAATAATTGGAATAAATTAAATAACTAATTTATAGCCATAAAAGGTTCAATTGAAATCTTAATAAAAGAGTTAGTTCATAATTAATGAATTAAAACTAAGAATCCACAACTAAATAGACATTAAAAGATAAAAGTATGATAAGAGAAGAGAATAGAATCTGTTGTCAGCAAATCTGATGCTTCCCTCTTGCTCTAGCTCTTGATCTTCAGTGTTCTTCAATTTGCTTCAATCTTCAATGGCTAATTAAGAACTAGGGTTTAGATTCTAATTTAATGGAGTGATTAATCTATTCTAATCTATGTATTCTCCCTTTATTTTATGCCTTACATCATTTATTTATAGGTTACAAGTCCAATTTTTAGCTTAGGAACAAACCCAATCCAATTTGGAGTCAAAAGGTGTCAAAATTCGCTCAAAACGCGGCGTCGTGCCATCACCAAGACCTTCCCGAAGGCTCCCGACGCTGGGCTTGACGCTCAAACATCTGCCCCAACGCTCAAGGCCATATAGGTCTATTTTTCTACGGCGCCGGTGCCGCCACATGTTCTGACATTTTCTGCTCCAACGTCCTTTGGAAAAATTGCCATAACTTCTTCGTCCGAACTCCGATTTCAATGATTCAAGATGATCCGAAAATAGGAGAAGTAGATCTACAACTTTTATTCTCTAAGTGTTTCAAAATAAGGGACGGAGCTATACTCAAATTGGCTCTGAAGTGACTGCTATGTAAATGGCAAGCCTAAAACGCGAATCTAGCCACCCCAAACGTCGATCCAAGTAACTTTTGTCCCAAATCCTACAAAACAATGTAAAACATGCATGAATGGATACAAACACTTAAAATCAACCAAAAGATTAAGTTTAAACGCATTCAAATCATTGGTATAAAACTCACTCATCAATCACTTACCACCCATTGGTCGTTATGTGTCAGTTTGACCAGTTTCAGGATTTTCATCCTTATGAGGGGGTAGTGAGTCAGTGCTTTGCTTCACACCATTTATCAGCGAAGGACAGATCCAAGTCGTATGCCTACTAGGATCAGCGAAGGCTGGCGGAGTTTTCTGTCAGTCATCCAGGTTATTCTGCAGAGTATTCTGCATGGATGGAGACAGAGACTGCATCGGTTGTGGCAGTATCCATAGTGCAGGGGATTGATTTTGACGATGAGGAGCGTATAGAGGAGGCTATTATTCCCATCGATGATTTGACTGCTGGGCTGCCAGCATTTATGATGGATTCTCCCACCCCAAGTACCACTTTTACTTTGTATTCGGCACAACATTTGGAGCAGAGCTTACATCTGATGACCTATGACAGAGATCAGGCTAGGGCTACGATGTTGATAGCTCTTGATGAGAGAGACGCCGCTCTATTAGAGAGGGATGAGGCTATATCAGCCAGGGATGCATTGATTGGGGAGCGGGATGCCGCATTATTTGTTACAGATAAGGCCATTGCAGATAGTACTTCCGTTAGATCCCAGATGACTGTCAGTCTTGCTGACATGACTGCTTACATTGATGAGCATTATGCCACCATGCAGTTAGCCTCTGATCTGCTGGCTCATGTAGATACCCTTGGGCCGGAGCTTGCAGCGCTACCTCCGTCTTCAGAGAGGGATGCTATGTTAGATCTAATAGTCCACATACATACAAATTTGTAGATAGCTTTTTATTTTCCTGCACAGACTAGGTTAGCCATTTTGTCATGTACAGCACATATGTATATATCAAACAGTATTATGTATGGCAGGGAAATATATTTTGATTCACTTCCCTTTTAGTTATGTCTTGATACTTGCTTGATATTTGTCTGTTTCTTTAGGGCCTTGTGATCTTGATGCATTCTAAACTTATCCTTGATAGATGGACATTGAGACGTCCAAGATCTCGCAGAACGGATCATTGATTTCTGTAAATCCCTACAATCTTTGGTGTCTTGGGACTGGTATCTGTATGGAAAAGTGGAGAGGAGGGTAGTTTCTTCCTCCTTGAGATTGACCGCACCACAGATGGTTTCCAGTACTTCTATTTATGAGAAGCCTAGTTAATTCCATCTCTTATGGGTTGGTATTGCTCTTTGAGGCACGATCACAGCTTAGATGGTGACCGAATCTTCTATTTGTGAGAAGAGGTTGGGTAATTCCATCCCTTTGATCTGAAACCGATGAAATGTGTCAAATTGAAGGTTGATCCCAGTACCGTGTGACAAGAATTTTTGTTCTGGTAGGGATTAGACTGAACCATAAATGGCTGCCTATATACCCCTATTGAAGAGGAGATCAAGTCTGCGTAGTTTAAACCTGGTGTAAGAGGTTCAACACTGAATGTGAAAGGCAGATGGGTGTAGAAATGTTTTTGTTGTTTTTGTATAGAAAGGGCAGAAATGTTTTTGTTGTTTTTCTTTATTGCGACCGGGCCATATATAATATGGTTGCCTACATACCCGCGGGTATCAGGGAGATCAGGTCGACATAGTTCACCCCTCAGGATGAATCACAACTGAAGAAAAAGCGTGAATCCCATGAGCAGACTATACTGCGGGGAGAAGAAAGTTTGATCCCATAATGGGGATAAACTGCAAGTGTGGAAAAAATTTGATCTCGTCCTCAGGACAAACTGCAAGCATAGAAAAGTTTAATCCCGTCTTCAGGATAAACTACAGGAGTAGAAAAGTTTAATCCCGTCTTCAAGATAAACTGCAAGTGTGAAAGGTTCAATCCCGTCTTCAGGATAACAAAAATTATGAAAGGTTAAATCCCATCTTCAGGATAATTGAAATTGTATGGAAGGTTTGAAATGAAGTGATACCAGGCTGTTGGTTTGAAGTGTATATTTCCCTGAGGGGGAAGAAGAGTATGCAAAAAGGAGAGGGTTCAAAATCGGAATGACTGGTGATTTGATGATCAAAACCAGGATGTTTGTTTGATGGTAACTTCAGACATAGTACCGTTTCACGATGTCCGAGTTGATAAGCTGTGGAAATTCATCGTCATCCATTTCTTGCAATCTGAGAGCACCTCCTGTCAATACCTCCTTGACAACAAATGGGCCTTCCCAGTTAGGAGCGAATTTTCCCTTAGATTGATCTTGGTTATCAATGATCTTCTTCAAAACCAAGTCATGTTGTTTGAATTGCCTTTGTCGCACTTTTCTGTTGTAGGATTGTGCGATCATTTGCTGATGTAACTGACCATGGAAGATAGCAGCGGATCACCTTTCGTCTATTAGAGAAAATTGGTGATACCTATCTTGTACCCATTGGTCTTCACCCAACTGAGCATCCATCAATACTCTGAGGGATTCCATTTCCACCTCTATGGGGAGCACTGCTTCCATCCCATAGACTAATGAGTAGGGGGTTGCCCCAGTGGAAGCACGCATGGAAGTTCAGTAGGCTAATAAAGTCAGAGTCATGAGGTCAGGCCACCCTTTGTGATTGGCAGACATTTTCTGCATGATCTTTTTGATGTTTTTATTAGCCGCTTCAAGAGCACCATTCATCTTTGGACGGTAGATAACGAAATTGAGGTGTTTGATGTGGAATTTTCTACATAACTCCTCCATCATTTTGTTGTTGAGGTTCTTAGCATTGTTTAACACAATGACATCTGGTTGTCCATATCGATAAACAACGTTGTTTCTGATGAAAGCAATGATGACTTCTTTAGTAACCTTAGGGAAGGAGGCTGCTTCTACCCGTTTGGTGAAGTAGTCGATCATGGTTAATATAAATTGATGTCCATTACTGGCTTTGGGCTCGATGGGCCCGATCACATCCATTCCCCACATTGAGAAGGGCCATGGCGAACTCATATTATGCAGTTCCCTTGGAGGGGCGTGGATAGCATTCCCATGAATCTGGCATTGATAGCACCTCTTGACGTGATCATCATAGTCAGCTTTGAGTGTAAGCCAATAATGCCCTGTTCTGAGGATCTTCTTGACAAGTAGGGGTCCTCTCATGTGAGGGCCACATACTCCACCATAGATCTCATCCATGAGTCTCTGAGCTTTGTCTTTATCTAGACAATTGAGGAGACCTAATCCAGCATCTCTTTTGTAGAGTGCATCTCCGCTCAAATAGAATTTCATAGCAAGTCGATGAATCCGCCTCTTCTCAGTTAGGCTCGCCTCAGCGGGTGTAGATCCATCTCGTTGATACTCCTCAAGGGTTATGGATGGGAGGTAGTTCATCCGATACTTCTCCGACATAATTCCCATAGACTAGGGCTTTTTCAGAGCAAACGTGATGCTTGACATGTTTTTCTTGTCAGGTATATAAACTAAGGAGGCCAACGTTGCTAATGCATCTACAAAATCATTCCTATTATAAGGAATGTGTAGAAAGGAGACTGCTTTGAACTCCAAACCTATCTGTAAAACTTGCCGATGGTAAGGCAGCAAATGTAATTCTGTTGTTTGATATATTCATGTGGATTGACTAATTACTAATTCAGAATCCCCAAAGACAGTTAACCGCTTGATGCCCATTGAATGGGCAAGTTTTAGCCCCATGATACAGCCTTCATACTCAGCTATGTTGTTGGTGCTGACAAACTGCAAGTTGACGACGACGGATCTTGCTCCCTTTGCGGATATTAGAAGCGCTCTCGCTCTAGAGCCTTACGTGTTATGTCACTCCATCAAAATACATTCTCAACGTACGACATGTATCATACTGATGTTATAGCTGAACGGTCATTATCCCTTCATCGAGAAAGTATGTTTCCAAGGGTTTGTAGTCCCTGCAAGTGCGGCGGCCAGTTGATCCGCAATTTCTTGACTTTTAACTGACTTTTGCATCATGTAGACGATGTCGAATTGCTGTAGGATCAACTGCCATCTGGACAGTTGTCAATTCAGTATGGGCTTACTGAACACATACTTGAGAGGATCCATTCGGGATATGATATGAGTTGTGTGACCATGGAGGTAATGTTGTAATCTTATGGAATCCCATGCTAAAGCACAACAAGTCTTCTCAATCGGAGTGTACTTGTGTTCACTGATGCTGAATCTCTTGCTGAGGTAATAGATAGCTCGTTCTTGGCCTCTATTGTCTTTTTGCCCTAACATTCAGCCAATGGCATTGTCATTTATGGATAGGTACATGAACAGGGGAACATCATCCTTGGGAGGTACCAAAATAGGAGCGTTAATCAGTTGCTCTTTGATTGTGAGGAAGGCTTTCTGACACTCATCATTCCATTTCATGGAGGAGTTATTCCTTAACAACTTGAAGATTGGCTCACAGGTTGCTGTGAGTTGAGAAATGAATCTGCTAATGAAGTTGATCCTTCCCAAAAATCCCTGTATTTCCTTCTCTGTCTGAGGAATGGGCATTTCCTTGATGACCTGGATTTTGGTAGGATCCAGTTCAATACCTTTGTGGCTGACTAGGAAACCTAGCAACTTGCCTAACTTAACACCAAAGGCGCACTTGGCGGGATTCAACTTCAAGTTGTACTTACGCAACCTGTTGAAAAGTTTTCTGAGATGGTCTAAGTGGTCTTCCTCCTTTTAGGATTTGACAATGATGTCATCCACGTAGATCTCTATCTCTTTATACATTAAATCGTGGAAAAGAGCCATCATAGCTCGCTGATAGGTCACCCCGGCATTGATGAGGCTGAATGACATCCGTCTATAGAAAAAGGTTCCCAAAGGCATGATGAAAGTAGTTTTCTCACGATCTTCCTCAGCGACCATAATTTGATGGTACCCTGCAAAGCAATCAGTAAAGGAGTACATATCGAATTGAGCAGTATTGTCAATAAGAATGTGGATAAAGGGCATGAGAAAGCTATCTTTAAGGCAATCTTTGTTCAAATCCCGATAATCCACGCAGACTCGCACCTTTCCCCCTAGTTTAGGCACCAAAATTTTTTTGGATATCCACTCCGGATATGTAGACACCATGATAAGTCCAGCTTGAAATTGTTTCACAATTTCTTCTTTAACCTTTAAACTCCACTCAGGTTTCAATCGCCTGAGCTTTTGCCTAATTGGCTTGAATCCTTCTTTAATGGGAAAGCGATGAAGAACAATGTCAGTGAACAAACCCACCATGTCTTCATGAGACCATGCAAACACATCCTGAAATTGGGTTAATAGCGCAACCATGTCATTCCGCTGATTTATGGTAAGGTCTGAACCAATTTGGATTAGCTTAGGGTTGTCTAAGGTTCCAATATTGAAAGAAGTGGTTTGATCAAGATTGGGTTTGGGTTTGTCTATGACCTATTCTTTAATCTCTTGAGGTGTCTCAATGTCCTCTTGTATGCCCATCAAGTCTGAGTCCAACTTTGCATCAAAGTTAGAGCCCTTGCGGAGAGAAGGCACCTCATCAACAAGTACATGCACATCTAAATTCAGAGTCCTGAAACAAAAGATGCTTTCACTTAATATATGCAACTGTTCGATCATACAAAAGTGTTAGCATGTACTTGATAAAATAACTACTAGTACTGTAAAGGAAAGCAAGAAATTAAAGTTATCTACAAGGCAGAGGGATTTTCTGCCCATTTTACCCTCGTCGACCAATGCATGGAGTGCTTCTCCAATTGTTGAGGGCAAAGTCCTGAAGGACTGCAGTGATGGAAGGATCGTCATTGTCCTCCTTTTCTCGAATGATAACCATGACATCTGGGCAATCATCGTCTAGGGTGTATCTGTTTGTATGTTCATCATGAACAATAACGCGTATGCCTGCCATCATCAAGGAAAGGTCATGTTTATGTTTCGTTCCTTTTCTTCTGCCTCGGGATCAGGAATCAACACCTCTTTTGCTTTGGTTGGCAATGGTTTCAGAAACAGCATAGCCACAACATGGGCTGGAACCTTTGTTGGAGATTGCATCAACTCATGAGGTAAAGGTATAGAAAATCGTCGCGCGGTGGAAGCTTGAGGAACCTACTTGTGCTTATGAGGATTCCTATGTCTGGATCTGGCAAAATATCCTAGCCCAGCTATTCCAATTTGACTGGAAATTTGGATAGGGTGCTTAATACCCTGCTTATCTTTAGCAAGCCCTTGTCTAGGTTGATGACCCAATAACATCATTTCTTGAGTGGCCGACATAACCTCATCAGAAATCTTGGGTACAGAAAATGGCGCTCCAATAGAATGGTATTGCGTGTTACTCACTTCTAGAGTATGGAAACTGAGCGGTTCAACTTCTGAATTGAAGCTGATAATTGGTAGAGTTCCCTGTTCAAGACATTCCGGCTCAGCGTTGATAGTGACTAGACTATTGTTGATAATGTATTTGAGTTGTTGATATTAACTGGAGGGAACAGCTCCAACTATGTGTATCCATGGCCTCCCCAATAACAGGTTGTATCCTGAGTCTATCTTGAGGACGTGGAAAGATACATTGAATGTATTTGGACCAATCTCAATTAGCAATTCAATCTTTCCAATGGAATTTCGTCGGGATCCATCAAAAGCTTTGATGACCGTATAACTGCTTTGGATCTGTTTGAGATTGATATTCATCTTCACCAAGGTGGCATAAGGACAGATATTTAGAGATGAGCCTCTATCTATCAAAACTCCAGCTAGCATGTACCCGAAAGATAAAACTGCAATATGCAAAGGCTTGTAATGACCGGTCCCTTCGGGAGGTATGTCGTCATTAGTGAAGAATATCACATTGTTGTTGAAAATGTGATAAACCAAATGTTGAAATTTTTTCAGATCCACTGATTTTGGTAAGTAGGCTTCTTCCAAAACCTTCAGTAAGATCTTCCGATGATCCTCAGAAGAGAAAACCAAGTCCAGTATTGAAATCTGGTGTGGAGCTTCTCGCAAGCTTAAAACCACTTTGGCTTCATTGTGGCCCATAGTGCAGAGGAATTTTTCAATCTTCTCCATGGGCAACTTCCCCTTTGCTTCGTAAGTAAGTTTAATAACCCGTTGAGGAAGATATAGTGGATTTTCCTTCCCGACCTTTATAGCGATAGTATGAGACGTGGATCCTTCAGCTTTTCCATAATTCCATGAAACTTTGTGTAAGCTGACAACAGGATATTGTGGTCTGAAAGATAAAGAAATTGGCTCTGGTGCGGCCACTTTTAAAGGATTGTCAGCTCCTTTGAGTTGAATTGGTTGTATGGGAAATACTTTGACAGTCTCATCATCCACTTCGGATATAACTGCCACTGATCCCTTCCATTTGGTAGGACATGCATTCCAATCTTTGAGTTGCACAGTGTAATCATCTGCTATTTGCAGGACACCGATATCAATAAGATTCTGAATGAGATGGCGGAGTGCCCAACATTCTTTTGTGTTGTGACCGCGAGAATGTGAATGATATTGACACACTTCATCAGAATTAAACCGTCCTTGACGGGGATTGATTGGAGGGAGAAGGAAGGTAATTCTTCCTTCGTTGATCAACATCTGCAATATCTCCTCCAGAGATTGGCCCAAATAGGTGAATTACCTCTGATTGGAAAAATCCCGACGGGTTTTAGCATTTGCTCTCTTCGCAACCTTATCCTCCATGCTTCTCTTTCTGAAGGTGGTGAGGAAGCATTCATAACAAAAGGAAGGAGATTGGCATGCTCCTTCCTGATTAATTGGCGTGTGACTTGATGCTGGTGGGTCACTAGTTCTTCCAATTGCTCAATTTGTTTGCAAAGAGCTTTCATCTTTCGTTCCATGGTAAACTGGAACTTTGCATAATCCCATTTATCAACACCGTCTTTGATAGGCTGGGATGATTCACCATTAGAATTAGAACCTTGTCCAGTGCTTCAACTGATCATGTTGACCTCTTCTTCTTTGTGTTGAGGAAGAGGGTTGTCTTGCACATGAGGTTGATCTGGTTTGGTGACCACGATCTCACCATTGTCTATTAGATCTTAAATCTTGTGTTCTAACCCCAACAATCTTGAGTATCATGTCCAGGTGCTCTGGCATGATAAGCACACTTTCGAGTAGCATTAAAACCCCTCCCATTAGGGTTGGCTGGTGGAAGAAGATGTGTAATTTTCTTCTGAGCAGTTAGAAGAGCAAGAATATTCTCGAGCGAGACCCCTAAGGGTGTGAACGTTCGAGGTCGCTTTACTTCTCCACTTTAGGCAATGGAGGGTTTGAAGATTGTGCTGGAAAAGGGGAGTAGTTTCTCCTCTGCATAGGTATGCTTTGATTGCCTTTTTGTCCTTATAGTATCAAGGAAACATCCTCCTCTTTCTTCTTATGGATCCTCCGGGGGTTGTTTCCATAAGATCCGGACTGGATGTGCTCAACAACAAATTTAAGAGCAGCTAGGTCTTGAATTTTATCGGACTCCAATCCCATCTCAGCCATCTCTCCGTGCTTGATCATTTCAGAGAATGGTTTGCCAATACCAGCTAGAACTCTTTTATAGAAAGGAGCTTCCTGTACATTTATGAAAGTCATTACCATTTCTGATTTTGTCATTGAAGGAATAACTTGAGCAGCAAGGCGCCTCCACCTTTGAGCGTACTCTCTAAATTACTCATTAGACTATTTCTTGACCTTGGTGATTTGATACTGGTCAGGAGCCATCTCAGATTGAAAACTGTATTGAGTGAGGAAGGTGTGAGCCAGCTCTTCCCAGCTATGGATCTTTGAGTTGTCTAATCTTGTATACCATGAACGAGCTTCTCTAGTCAGACTTTTCTGAAACAACTGCATTCTGAGCTTTTCATTTTTTGCATAAGATCCGAGTTCTCCAATGAACACCTTTAAATGTTTATAAGGATCCCCTAATCCATCATATTTCTCAAAATCAGGGGTCTTGAATTTCTCTAGATAAAGAACACCGGGAAATATGCAAAGGTCTGCATATGAAACACTTCCATGTATTCCAATCCCTTTGAGAACACGAATAGTTTCCTCCATTTGAAGGACCTTCTTCCTGATATCACCGGTGTCTGGATCTCCTTTGAGATGGGTGTTTTCAAGGCCTTTGTTGGTTGTATCCAACTGAGGTTCTAGAATTGTCTTTTCCAGACCTTGAACTCCTACTTATGTATAGGATTCTGTATGTGTAGGTATCTTTGTACCCTGAGTGGACTGGTGCAATTCTTTCAGTAGAAAAGCCAAGTCTGTAATTTGTTTACTCAATCCGTCAAATTCTTCTCGGGAAATAGCATTAGACTGGTCAGAAGAAGACACGAGTGGCTGTAGGCCTGTGGCCTTTTTGGATTTTGAACAGGTAACAGGCCCAATTGCTTCCCTACAAAAGACTTACATAGTTTAGTCTTAGGGTAATGTAAATGTTATCATAACTTGTCCGTTTTAGGAATTTTTATCCTGCAAAACAAGTTGTTAATTGATAACATGCATGCATGCACAGATATTCTTCATATTTTCCATTACATATGGATGAACATGGAATAAAATTACTAGTAAATGCTTTTACAAGTAATTGAAAATGGAAAGTATGAAGAGACTTTCTTCCGCGTTTGGTTTATCAGAGGTTGACCTATCTTAGGGTTACTCTCGCAATTTTTTAGCATGAAGGTTCCCAGATCATCGCAATTTACTTAACGGGAAGTTAATCCGGTCTTTCAACTGGAATGAATCTGGGTGGTGCCTTTCTTGAGCCTCGCTGGAATTATTCTTCCTGTGAGTCCAGTAATCAAACATCGACAGGATAGCCTCCTGATGGAGGAACCACACAACATACATTCACATACAACGTGTCTCACCGTTTATGCAAAATGATGACATGTGCGAAGCACTAATATCACAAATAGATATTTAGCAGTGCAGTAAATAAAAATGCATCCGTACACATTCATCAGAAATGTAAATGAAACATTCACATACAAGCATATAACAATTTTGAAAAGCTTGTAATAGCGGTTTAAGCCCTCTTACTAGATTCCCCAGTAGAGTCGCCACCTGTCAACGTCGAGATTTTTGAGTGTCCCTTTTCGTTACTTGTTCTTTGGTGTTCTCATGTTAATGTGAGATTTGTTTGAAAAAATTAGTGAAAAAGGTCTGACATGTATAATGTCGACGATTTGACTTTAAGAGTCGCCAGTTGGTGTATTTAACTGGTTGCACCAACGCAACCGAAAAGGTTTGCACATTGATCCACTGATGCGACACTGCTAAACGGGTCTATAAAACCGAGATTCATTTTGGGTCCGAGGGCTTGATTATGCGGAGGGAAGGTGTTAGGCACCCCCCGACATCCGTATTACCACGGTGACCGCCACTTTTCAAAGAAACTGTTATATGAATGCATGTGTGTGTGTGTGTGGATCAATGTGCAATTATTTGGAAGTAGTGATGTACCTCGTTCGCACCTATATGTATAGGGTTTGAATTTATAGAAAAATTCAGTTTTAAACAAGATATAGCAATGACATTTTGTAAAAGTGGTTTTTCAAACCCTGTGCTCAATAGTAATTGAGGCCTTTGATACATCCATTTTATTATTAAATGTTCTTCTTGTTTGCTTTTATTTTCGAGATGCGAAGCATTCTTGAGAAAATAATATACAGCAGTGTCGAACTCCTCATGGCATGACAGCCATCCAAGGAAATTCAGACACTGTAAAATAATGTACAAGCTAAATAAAGCTGTAAAAGCGATCAACTGCCACGAAGTAAACTCCAGGTGGGACGAAATTTAAATAAAGCGGTAAAAGCGACCAACTGCCACGAAGTAAACTCCAGGCAGGACGAGATGTAAATAAAGTTGTAAAAGGCCACGAAGTAAACTCCAGGCCTGACTGAAATGTAAATATATATATATATATACAGATATATATATATATATATATATATATATATACAGATAAACATTAAACGCACTAGATGTGAATCCAGGCTCATCGGATATGTTCGACAATAGTTATATATATAAGTATATATATATATAAGCAGTAAACGCAATGGATGTAAATCCAGGCTCATCAGATATGTCTGACAACAATTATATATATAAGTGTTTATATATATATATAAAAGCAATAAACGCTCCAGACCGAAGTCTAGGCTCAATCGAGGCATAACTTGATAATGTTAGTCCATATATGAAATATATACATATATAAGTATATATATACAGACAAAAATGAAAACCACAGACCGAAGTTCGGGCAAACGCACACAACACGACTCTCAATGTGTATAACATTATGTGCTAATATGAGAAGAAGGCTTTATATACTGTGAGAAGGATTACAGTGGGCTGCCAATGTAGACTTCTATGACTGTAAATGGATAAAGACTCAGCTCCCGCCAGATAAAAGATAGCTATATGTGAGCTAACAAGTGTTTAAAGATGAGGAAACACTCAAAAGATGTGTATATAGAGTAAAATGGACAGGGCTTCCTCGCCTTTTCCTCTCCTTCACTCCTTCAAATGGTTGACCCCAAGGCTAATATTTATAGACTGATGGCTGAAGGTACACCTGTGGCAACCGCAGTTGTACCTGCGGCTGGTCGTGGTGCATCCGAGCCTCGCGGGTCCCGTTGTCTCGAGGTACATGCACTCATGCACTATAATGTCCGCTCGAACTTGCAGAACTTCAATCCGAGCATCCAAACAAGGTATATCTGACCTTCTTTGGACCGCTTGTGTCGAGAGTTACGCAATTACATGGATTAGAGGTTGTACGAAGTCAAGAAGGGGGTCTATGCCCATGGTCTTCAAGCTTCAAATTCTATCCAAAGTATTGTCATGCGTAATATTCACTCGAGATTGTTACTCCTCGATTCTTGTGGGACATTGTTGGATGTATGTATGTATGAAGTGTTGAGATGACGCGCAGGTGTTGAAAGGGGCAAGATGATGTTTGACTCTTCGCCGGGGTTATCGCAGGTTTGAGTTGAAAGTAGACGTTGCTCAGGGTTACATCTGAGAGTGGACTATTTGTTGGTATGCAGTGATATTATCTTGTGAGAGAAAACGTTGAGGCGGTAGGACGACTTTTTGACTCCTCACCGGGGTTATCGTCGGTTTGAGCTGAAAGCAGACGTTACTCAAGGTTATATCTAAGAGTGGACTGCTTATTTTTATGCCTCACTGTCATCTGTGGGTGTGCCTGTCTGTCCGTTGTTAGCTCTCGGTCTGAGGTATAAGTGCCTCGAAAGGAGGTATGAGCTTGAAGCTGATAACATGTGTTTGAAACAAACAATTCCAGAGTTATCGCCGGAACTGCAAAAGCATCCCTTGGGGCTATCACCAAGGATGGAGTCGCTACTCCCAGTGTTGGTTCTAGGACTAGAACTGAATGTCACGGTGTTATCACCGAGACAGAATCATCTCTCTCCTGTTGTTACTGTATTTTGATCACGCATACCTCGGGGTTATCTCAAGAGATGGGAAATGACACTCCCGGTTTGTGTTCCGAGTTGAACCGATGTTCCCGGTTGTGTTTGGGTTGAACCGAACTTAGGTAGTATCAAGAAATGGATGTCAGCTGTCTTCCAAGGTTATCTCTAAATGATGAATCTGCCCTCCTGCAATGTCAGTAACAGGCGTGCAAAAAATTTCGAGTGTCTACACCCGTATTGGTAAGAAAGGATCAAACTTGGTTAATCTATCAACAATAACCCAAATCGCATCTATGCCTTGAGAAACCTTGGGAAGGCCCATAATGAAATCCATGGTAATGTGTTCCCACTTTCATTTCGGAATCTCAAGTGGTTGCAATGGACCCTTTGGCAATTGATGCTCCTCCTTTACACGTTGACAAGTTAAACACCTCGAGATAAACTTCGCGATCTCTCTCTACATATTGCTCCACCAAAATATATTTCGAAGATCATGATATATTTTGGTACTCCCAAGATGGATTGAAAATGGTGTGTTGTGCGCCTCCTTCATGATTCTATGCTACAAGTCAAAATCGTTAGGAATGCAACGTCTGGAGTTGACTCGAAGTATTCCTTCTTCATCGATCATTGCTTCTAGAATAAAACCTTCTTGTACTTTTTTCTTCATATGCATAAGCTCTGGCTCTATGGCTTGAGCAGCTTTAACTTTATCGATTAAAGTCGGTTCTACTCGTATATTTGACATCATCACGTGGGTACTTGGAGCCTTTAACTATATCTCCATCATTTGTAAGTCCTACAAAATTGGTCTTTATATTAACAACATCGCACTCGTACCCACATACAATCTTATACTCAATGCGTCAGCTACCACATTTACTTTTCCAAGATGATATTGAATGGTATGGTCGTAATCTATCAACAACTCGAGCCAACGTCATTTCTGCATGTTGAGTATCTTTTGGGTGAAAAAATATTTGAGGCTTTTATAATCTGTATAAATCACCACTTTCTCCCCATACAGGTATTGTCTTTGATAAGTAGATTTTATACCTACTTATCCGGTATCTTTTACTTGAATTAGTTGCTTATATTTGTGTCTTAGTTACTTTTCATGTATTTTGTGTTCATTTTGTAGGTTATATGTTTGGGAGCGGTGTGAGCGACTATTGGTAAGGAAAAGCAAGGAAATCGCAAAGAATTAGTAGGAAAACGCAAAGAAAAGCAATTAGGACATCATTTGGGCTTTCATGTTTATTTCATGTTCTTGGCTTGGAACTTGCACTATATTGTAGAGCTTCTGCTTAGCTTTCTGGAACATCTTGAATCATTCCAATCGGAGTTCGGATGGAAGAGTTATAACATTTGTACCAACGAACGTTGAATTTCGCAGTTTTGGGTGGTCATTAGCATATCAGTCACTTCCAGTCCAATTTTGACCTTCATCCGTTCGTTATTTCTCAATTCTCAAAGAATGAAAGTTGTAGAGCTCGTCGATAGCTTCGATTTGATAGGTGGTAGGCCCCGTAACCCCTCCTGGATCAAACGGTATGGCCATTTTATCAGAGGACACTGTAGCAGAAAAAATAATTAGCAGCTTGCACCCAAGCCGGGCCTTGGTCTTTTAAGCCTGATACCCAAGCCGAGGCTTGGGATCCTGAGTTTAAAATCAGAAGCATAGCAAGCCGGGGCTTACTATTTACAAGGCAATACCCGAGCCGGGGCTTGGGTAAACGCAGAAAAGGCAATTTTAACTAGAATTTGAGTTCAAGAAGGATTGCTTCGAGATGTTTGATTCAATAACTTCCAAGAGGACTTAAAGACATATAAAGAGTCTTATAAAAGGAGGAGATTTACACGGATTGGAGGAAGTTTTTGGAAGAATTCCATTAGATTAGATTTGATTTGATTAGATTGGGAAAAACCCTAGTTCTTATTAGATTTGGAGATTGAAGCAACTTGTAGACCATTGAAGATTCAAAGTAGGAGCAAGGAGAGAACATCAAATCCACAGACAATAGATTCTATCTTTTTATCTTCTTCTAACTTTGTCTTTTAATGTTTATTCAAGTGTGGATTCTTAATTTTAATTCAATGAACTAATTCTTTGTTTGAGATTACAATGGATTTTATTGTGTAGTCTATTTTAATATTCTTCGCTATCAATTATTATGTTCTATTGTGAGGATTTTCTATTGTGATTTGAACTTAATTGCTTAATTTCCTAGCTAACAATTACCGTGATAATCTATATGAACTCGAGAGATGAAGTATAGATTTAGATCTGATGATGATAGCATGTGTTTGTGATTTCTACATAGATGGAATTCATGATTCGTGTTTAGGATAGAGATATGCCTTTACACCATATGTAATCTTATAGAGAACTTGTGCTTTAAATCCTTTTTAATTGTAATTCACATAGAGATATAGTGGATTAGTTAATTAGGGTGTCTTTCTTAATTCTATCAATTGTGGATTTAAGTAAGTATGAGTATTATGCACCGAGAGGTGGTTTTATCTGCTTTAGTGTTCTTGATTAACAATTCAGGATAGAAAATAATTGATGAGAAGTATGTTAACTTAAATGAAGCAATAAGTGAAGTTGTGATCTTAATTCTCTATAACCTAATTTATAATTTATGGTAATTAGAATTAGTTTAATTAAGAAATTTACTTTTTAACATTAAATTGATTGTTTAAATAAAATTTGTTTGGTTAAGAGTTAATAGTTGGTAATTTATATTAATAATTCCTCGTGGGAACGATACTCTACTTTCACTGTATTACTTGTTGACCACGTATACTTGCGTGTTGTGCGTAATTAGATTTTACCCAATAGTTTAGTTTAGTTTTTTATTGCATATTTAGTTTCATGTTTATGTTATGTTATTTTGCATATGTTGTTAATTTAGTTTAGGTTTATTATGTTTGCATTCATGTAGTACAACTGCATAAGTAGTTGCGTAGTAGTATAGTTTGAATAGCATTATATTCAGTTTCTTGTAAAAAAAAATCAAAAATTCAAAAATAATAGTTAGTTACTATGTTCATCTTGCATGATTCCAGCTGTTAGATAGTTCAGTTTATTCAGGCCAATGATGAGATTGGAATTGAGTAGACAAGTATAGTACTAATTATTAGAGCTTAGATGTGATTTCTTGTTATGAATTGAATCTTTTCCAATTTGAAACTGGTATAATCAGGTTAGCACGTTAGAGACAACTTTGTTACTGATTAAGGTTAAATTGATACATAATTGACTTCTTAAGGATAATATTAGTTTGAATAAATGAAAGACATAAACAGGGGGAGATGGCAAAATTTAGACAAAAACTTAAGTTTGGGGGAAAATTTGGGATATATAAGCTTCAAAAAAAGAAAAAAAAGAAAATAACAACAAAAATAATGAAAAAATATCGTGGTTAGTCTTGTTTCGGGGCCTTTGTTACTTGAGCAAGTAAGCCCGAGGGAGTGCCTTTACACCTAGCGCCCCTAAGGTCTTATATGGTCTGGGAGTCGTTGGTCGAAAGCTCGCTAAGGGGTAGCACTGTTAGCCTAATGGAATGAGACATTGCACAGTCATGGTTAAAAAAACAATAAAACGGGAAAAAAGCAAAAAGCCCCCGTAATGCAAAGTCCCGGATTGGATTCTTGAATTTGGTGGATGTTTGAATTTAGTTGGATTTAGCTTATTCATGAATTTTATGAGTTTGCACTGTATGATGCCTTTAAAGAGATCTATTATGTGTTGTATTTAGCATTATATCAGTTAGCATGGATGTTGAGCACACACGCACTATACCAGTAATAATAGTTTGAGATTTGATGATTGATAGGAATTATTGATTGGTTTTGATATGATGTATTATCATGTTTACTTGATTTCTCTAAGGCCGAGTGAATAGATTTGATTCTATCAATACTGCTGCATTCGTAGGCATATAGATTAGTTGCATTTCATTGCATTCCATTGCATTTTTGTTTTGTTTTTGCTTAAGGACAAGCAAAGTTTTAAGTTTGGGGGTATTTGATAAGTAGATTTTATACCTACTTATCTGGTATCTTTTACTTGAATTAGTTGCTTATATTCATGTGTCTTAGTTACTTTTCAAGTATTTTGTGTTCATTTTGTAGGTTATATGTTTGGGAGTGGTGTGAGCGACTATTGGTAATGAAAAGCAAGGAAATCGCAAAGAATTGGTAGGAAAACGCAAAGAAAAGTAATTTGGACATCATTTGGGCTTTCATGTTCATTTCATGTTCTTGGCTTGGAACTTGGAATATATTATAGAGCTTCTTCTTAGCTTTTCGTAACATTTTGAATCATTCCAATCGGAGTTCGGATGCAAGAGTTATGACATTTGTACCAATGGACGTTGAATTTCGCTGTTTTGGGTGGTCATTTGCATAACAGTTACTTCCAGTCCAATTTTGACCTTCATCTGTTCGTTATTTCTGAATTATGAAAGCATGAAAGTTGTAGAGCTCGTCGATAGCTTCGATTTGATAGGTGGCAGTCCCCGTAACTCCTCCCGGATCAAAAGTTATGGCCATTTTACCAGAGGACACTGCAGCAGAAAAAAACAATTAGCAGCTTGCATCCAAGCCGGGGCTTGCTCTTTTAAGCCTTATACCCAAGCCGGGGCTTAGCGTCCTGAGTTCAAAATTAGAAAACATAGCAAGCCGGGGCTTGCTATTTATAAGGTAATACCCAAGCCGGGGCTTGGGTACACGCAGAAAAGGTAATTTTAACTAGAATTTGAGTTCAAGAAGGATTGCTTCGAGATGTTTGATTTAAGGACTTCCAAGATGACTTAAAGACATATAAATAGACTTATAAAAGGAGGAGATTTCCAAGGATTGGAGGAAGTTTTTGGAAGAATTCCATTAGATTAGATTAGATTAGATTGGGAGAAACCCTAGTTCTTATTAGATTTAGAGATTGAAGAAACTTGGAGACCATTGAAGATTAATAGTGGGAGCAAGGAGAAAGCATAAAATATATAGACAATAGATTCTATCTTCTTATCTTCTTCTATCTTTGTCTTTTAATGTTTATTCAAGTGTGGATTCTTAATTTTAATTCAATGAACTAATTCTTTGTTTGAGATTACAATGGATCTTATTGTGTAGTTTATTTTAATATGCTTCGCTATCAATTATTATATTCTATCGTGAGGATTGTCTATTGTGATTTGGACTTAATTGATTAATTGCCTAGCTAACAATTACCGTGATAATCTATATGAACTCGAGAGATGAAGTATAGATTTAGATCTGATCATGATAGCATGTGTTTGTGATTTCTGCATGGATGGAATTCCTGATTTGTGTTTAGGATAGAGATATGCCTTTACGCCATATGTAATCTTATAGAGAACTTGTGCTTTAAATCCTTTTTAATTGTAATTCACATAGAGATATAGTGGATTAGTTAATTAGCGTGTCTTGCTTAATTCTATCAATTGTGGATTTAAGTAAGTAAGGGTATTATGCATCGAGAGGTGGTTTTATCTGCTTTAGTGTTCTTGGTTAACAATTCAGGATAGAAAATAATTGATGAGAAGTGTGTTAACTTAAATGAAGCAATAAGTGAAGTTGTGATCTTAATTCTCCATAATCTGATTTATAATTAGTGGTAATTAAAATTCGTTTAATTAAGTAATTTACTATATAACATTAAATTGATTGTTTAAATAAAATTAGTTTGGTTAATAGTTAATAGTTGGTAATTTATATTAATAATTCCTCGTGGGAACGATACTCTACTTTCATTGTATTACTTTTTGACCACGTATACTTCCGTGTTGTGCGTAACTAGATTTTAACCAACAAGTTTTTGGCGTCGTTGCTGGGGAATTAGTTTAATATATTTTTGTCAATATTAGCTTCAATCAAATTAGTCTTAATTTAAACATTTTTTTCTTTATTTATTTTTATTTCATTTTATTATCTTCTTCTTTTTCTCTCGTTTCAGGTACCATGGTTGGATTCAATTATCAAAGGTCATATTCGAGTATGACTCAACCAAGGGGAGCGGGGATTGATGGACCTAATGTATTTTCTGCATTATCAGCACAACTTGAGACACTTTCGAGGAGGTTGGACGTTTTTGCAGCCCAACGTAATCCAAGGATAGCAGTTACTTGCAATTATTGTGCTGGAAATCACCCGAGTAATCAATGCACCATTAGTCTTGGGCTGGTACAGTATGGTGGTAACTACCTCAACAATATTCTTATACCATTTATCATCAAGTTTGGGGGTATCACCCAGATTCTTCATGGAGCTATAATTATCAAGATCAATACTCTACTCCAAATCCAACATACACGCCAGAATTCTCATATCAACCTCCATTAAAAGAAGAAAACTCAAAGTTGGAGGAATTACTATCAAAGGTCATAGCAAACCAAGAGGAGAAGATGATGAGTCAAGAATTATTGAGCCACAATTTTCAGCACCAGATGGAACAACTCATCACCACTTCAACTCATGGTCCTCAATACATGGATTCCAAAACTGAGACAGATAATTCGAGATTGGAGGAATTATTTTCCAAGTTCATAGCATCAAATGAGGAGAGGAGAATTAGTCAAGAGCGGTCAATTCAAAATCTGCAGAACCAGATGGATCAAATGCTCAAATCCTTGAACAATTATCCTTAAAACAATTGGTGTTATGACGAGGATTCCGAGATTGATGAAGTTCCCGAACTAAATATACAACTGGATGACCCACAAGATGTTGAAAAAGAGGAGACACATGGGGATAATGAAAACAAGGTCGGTGAAGAACTAACTGTGAGAACCAACGATGATGAGCCAATGTTATTTATGCCTCAAGTGCCTTCTCCACCAAAGTTCAAGAATCCGGTTAGATTTGAAAAATCGTGCCCGCTTGGTAGTCATGTCGTTGGCAAGGCTCTTTATGACATGAGAGCTAGTACAAATGTGAAGCCATGGTGGGATGAGGAGGAGAAGATCGAAGAAGAGCCCGTAGCCTCAAATCCCCAATCGAATAATAGGCTCAACGGACGGAAAAGCACCTAGTTATTCAACGTCCTCAATTGGGCACTCATTTAAACAAAGCATGTTAGGTGACTTTAATTCGATAGCCATCACAAATGGGAACCTACCAAAAGATACATTATTTTCGATGGATGGAGGATTCCTCAATTACCGAAGAGGAATTGGATAGCGTTGATCGACGACAAAGTCAAAAAGTGAAGGATCAGAATCAAGTTACCGATCGGGAGGCAACCAGTGATTTTTTTATTATTATTTATATGGTTTCCTAGTTTATTTAGTAGATAGGAATCACGTTATATTTCAAAGTGATATTCTAATCCATGTTGTCTCTCTTCATTGCAAGTATTGGAGGTTCAATTGATAGGAAAATGATCGTCGCTGTCATCGCCACCATCACCTCATGCTTAGCTGATTATAGGAAAGTTCTCTTCTACTTACCGCTATATTTTTACAACGAGGACATTGTAATTGCTAAGTTTGGGGGAGTTTAGTTTAATTTTTTATTGCATATTTAGTTTCATGTTTATGTTATGTTATTTTGCATATGTTGTTAATTTAGTTTAAGTTCATTATGTTTGCATTCATGTAGTACAACTGCATAAGTAGTTGCATAGTAGTATTGTTTAAATAGCATTATATTCAGTTTCTTTAAAAAAAATATCAAAAATTAAAAATAATAGTTAGTTACTATGTTCATCTTGCATGATTTCAGCTGTTAGATAGTTCAGTTTATTCTGGCCAATGATTAGATTAGAATTGAGTAGACAAGTATAGTACTAATTATTAGAGCTTAGATGTGATTTCTTGTTATGAATTGAATCTTTTTCATGTTTGAAACTTGTATTATCAGGTTAGCACGTTAGAGACAACTTTGTTGACTGATTAAGTTTAAATTGATATATAATTGACTTCTTAAGGATAATATTAGTTTGAATAAATGAAAGACATAAACAGTCGGAGATGGCTAAATTTAGACAAAAACTTAAGTTTGGGGGAAAATTTGGGATATATAAGCTTCAAAAAAAGAAAAAAATAATAAAAAATGATGAAAAAAATATCGTGGCTAGTCTTGTTTCGGGGCCTTTGTTACTTGAGCAAGTAAGCCCAAGGGAGTGTCTTTACACCTAGTGCCCTAAGGTCTTATATGGTCTGGGAGTCGTTGGTCGAAAGCTCGCTAACGGGTAGCACTGTTAGCCTAATGGAATGAGACATTGCACAGTCATGGTTAAAAAAATAATAAAACGGAAAAAGAGCAAAAAGTCCCCGTAATGCAAAGTAAAGCATAAGAATCCCGGATTGGACTCTTGAATTTGGTGCATGTTTGAATTTAGTTGGATTTAGCTTGTTCATGAATTTTATAAGTTTAAACTGTATGATTCCTTTAAAGAGATCTATTATGTGTTGTATTTAGCATTATATCAGTTAGCATGGATGTTGAGCACACACGCACTATACCAGTAATAATAGTTTGAGATTTGATGATTGATAGGAATTATTGATTGGTTTTGATATGATGTATTATCATGTTTACTTGATTTCTCTGAGTCGAGTGAATAGATTTGATTCTATCAATACTGCTGGATTCGTAAGCATATAGATTAGTTACATTTCATTGCATTCCATTGCATTTTTGTTTTGTTTTTGCTTGAGGACAAGCAAAGGTTTAAGTTTGGGGGTATTTGATAAGTAGATTTTATACCTACTTATCTGGTATCTTTTACTTGAATTAGTTGCTTATATTCATGTGTCTTAGTTACTTTTCATGCATTTTGTGTTCATTTTGTAGGTTATATGTTTGGGAGCGGTGGGAGCGACTATTGGTAAGGAAAAGCAAGGAAATCGCAAAGAATTGATAGGAAAATGCAAAGAAAAGCAAACTGAACATCATTTGGTCTTTCATGTTCATTTCATGTTCTTGTCTTGGAACTTGGACTATATTGTAGAGCTTCTTCTTAGCTTTCCGGGACATCTTGAATCATTCCAATCGGAGTTTGGATGCAAGAGTTATGACATTTGTACCAACAGACGTTGAATTTTGCTGTTTTGGGTGGTCATTTGCATAACAGTCATTTCCAGTCCAATTTCGACCTTCATCCGTTCATTATTTCTTAATTCTCAAAGAATGAAAGTTGTAGAGCTCGCCGATAGCTTCGATTTGATAGGTGTGAGGCCCCGTAACTCCTCCCGGATCAAATGTTATGGCCATTTTACCAGAGGACACTAAATTAGAAAAACAATTAGCAGCTTGCACCCAAGTCAGGGCTTGCTCTTTTAAGCCTTATACCCAAGCCGGGGCTTGGGGTCCTAAGTTCAAAATCAAAAGCATAGCAAGTCGGGGCTTGTTATTTACAAGGCAATACCCAAGTCGGGGCTTGGGTACACGCAGAAAAGGCAATTTTAACTAGAATTTGAGTTCAAGAAAGATTGATTCAAGATGTTTGATTCAAGGACTTCCAAGAGGACTTAAAGACATGTAAAGAGGCTTATAAAAGGAGGAGATTTACAAGGATTAGAGGAAGTTTTTGGAAGAATTCCATTAGATTAGATTAGATTGAGAAAACCCCTAGTTCTTATTAGATTTGGAGATTGAAGCAACTTGGAGACCATTGAAGATTCAAAGTGGGAGCAAGGAGAGAGGATCAAATCTCTAAACAATAGATTCTATCTTCTTATCTTCTTCTATCTTTGTCTTTTAATGTTTATTCAAGTGTGGATTCTTAATTGTAATTCAATGAACTAATTCTTTTTTTGAGATTACAATGGATCTTATTGTGTAGTTTATTTTAATATGCTTTGCTATCAATTATTATATTCTATCGTGAGGATTGTCTATTGTGATTTGGACTTAATTGCTTAATTGCCTAGCTAACAATTTCCGTGATAATCTATATGAACTCGAGAGATGAAGTATATATTTAGATCTAATCATGATAGCATGTGTTTTTGATTTCTGCATAGATGAAATTCATGATTCGTGTTTAGGATAGAGATATGCCTTTACACCATATGCAATCTTATAGAGAACTTGTGCTTTAAATCCTTTTTAATTCTAATTCACATAGAGATATAGTGGATTAGTTAATTAGGGTGTCTTGCTTAATTCTATCAATTGTGGATTTAAGTAAGTATGGGTATTATGCATCGAGAAGTGGTTTTATCTGCTTCAGTGTTCTTGATTAACAATTCAGGATAGAAAATAATTGATGAGAAGTGTGTTAACTTAAATGAAGCAATAAGTGAAGTTGTGATCTTAATTCTCCATAATCTGATTTATAATTAGTGGTAATTAAAATTAGTTTAATTAAGTAATTTACTTTATAACATTAAATTAATTGTTTAAATAAAATTAGTTTGGTTAAGAGTTAATAGTTGGTAATTTATATTAATTATTCCTCGTGGGAACGATACTCTACTTTCACTATATTACTTGTTGACCACGTATACTTGCGTGTTGTGCGTAACTAGATTTTACCCAACATTCTCCAGATTCAATGCGAAAACGACTGCTGCCAACTTCAGATCATGAGTAGGATAATTCTTCTCATATTCTTTGAGTTATCGCGAGGCATAGGCTATGACTTTTCCATGTTGCATGAGAACACATCATTACCCTTTTCCTGAAGCATCGTTGTAGATAACAAATCCATCTGAACTAGATGGTATTGTCAGAACAGGTGCCGAAATGAGTCTCCTCTTGAGCTCTTGGAAACTCTTCTCGCATTCCTCGCTCCATACGAATTTTGTATCTTTCCGAGTCAGCTGAGTTAACGGGTTAGCGATTCAAGAAAATCCTTCCACTAATTTTCGATAATAACCAGCTAAGCCCAGAAAGCTACGTACTTCGATCACCGACTTCAGTTGCTCTCAACTGTGACTCATATCCCAACCTTAGATTTCACGTCACAATGACACCAGATAAAGGCTCGGGGACCAACTCTTGTAGTTGGGTTTTTAACTCCTGAAGTTCAATAGGAGCCATTTTATATCCAATTTTAGAAATGGGTTTTGTACCAAGTTCAAGGTCAATACAAAATTCAATTTCACACTCTGGGGGTAGGCCCAAAATTTCTTCAAGAAATTCATTAACAAAAGAAATATTATTCAAATCTGACGTATTTTTGTTCAAATCAATGACATGGGCTCAGAAAGCTTGACATTCATTTTTCAATAAACGAATGACTTTATGGCTTGATATGAAAGTGTTTGACTTTAGTGGTTTGGTTACTTGAATTTGCATAATAGGTTGGTTAGGAATATAAACACTAACAACCTTACCAAAACAATCAATTTTAGCATGATGAGTGGTTAACCAGTCAATCCTTAAATTACATCAAATGCAAGTATTTTCAAAGAGATGAGATCAACAGGTAATGTGATGGTGCCAACTTGAATCAAGCAAGATTTATAAATAGTGGATATAATGAAAGTTTCTCCTAACGGAGTTTCAACAGATAAGTCAAAGTCTAATTTCTCAGGGGTCAAGTTCAAACGTTGAGCACAAGTAGGAGAAATAAAAGAATGGGTAGAACCGGTATCTAATAAGGTATAAACTTCGCAAGAATTTATGATTAACTAACCCGTGATAAATTCGTTCGGTTCCTCGCTTTTTGGGAAGTTATGAAAAATGCTCTCACTTGAACCACAAATTTTGACTTGTCTGGGACAACATTTGGTGTCATCATTACCGTTGGAACCGACTTTCTCTATAGGGCATATTCCACCCTCAACTGCTTCGTCGTACTCTTGTTTCATGATCTGAATCATTAATCTTCGATCCATATCGAATTGGGGTTGACCGCAATGTACAGAGTAATTCAAAACTCGATGTTGGGTTCTCCCAATTGCTGTCCAAATAGAGAAATACATATCATCTATTTTAGCCTTCTTGGATCAGACTTCTCTTTCAATAATATCAACGCGTCGTGCGGTTTTACCCATGCATCCTTCATTCTCACTCATTCAGTTGTTTCTTCTTACAGCTGATCCTTTACATTTGAATTCTCATATTCCAGCTTTATCATCTTATGCTTTGCCAAAGAGTGCTTCTGTTCAAGCATCACATATCAGGTAACACAAGCTTAAATTTTTGCATCCTTTTGCTCCACGACCGCCTGCCATTCTTCAACCTACTCTTCTAACTCATGAATAAAATTTTGGAATTAAACATTTCGATCATAAAGTTCTCCTAATAAATCCTCCTCAGGTTCCTCTCCTTCCTCACTCTCAGTTGCTACCTCTGCGACTAGCTCGGATGCAACGATTAATTCTTCATTCACCATATGGATATCTATAATTTCTTCTTCGCCTGACATCACATTATCCTAGTTGGTGATTAGAGATGTCTCCACGGTCTCATTCACTCCATTGTTAACATTTTCAGCTGTCATTCTCAAATACTACCATAAAACAAAGGTTAATTAAAGAAACTGACATACCACATAATACCCCTATATTCTGACTGACCAACAAATAAGCTTAGGTAGGACACACTAGCGAAGGAGTTACTCGTCTCTCCCTTCCTAGTTCTATTCCTTGATCTCCACCAGATACCATATCCCTAAGCTTTGATACCAACTGTGATGCCCCCAAAATAGGTCCACACAACCCATTCTGAGTCGTCAAATACATGGTACAGAAATAACTACAACTTTATTATTACAATTGTCGCGCAAAATATGACAACATATATACTGTGAGTTTAAATACAAATATTATCTTTCGGACAATATCCACACTCAAATAAGTCCTCATTACAATTATTGATACACTATTTTAAAAAATAGTGAGGACTGCTAAAACAACTGTCTCAAAACATCAGTCCACACCCCGACTAGTTCCCACTATATTCTCGCCTCCTAAGTAGAAAAATGGAACAAAAAGGAAAAGAGTGAGCTCAACTAGCCCAGTAAAGAATATTATGACTAAGATAATGTAGAACAAATTATCGTTAGCCTTCAATAAATCAGATAAAATATAATGGACAATAAATTTTATATCAATATTCGCAGCGAAAATAATAATTCATTAGAAGAGTTAAGTATAAAATGAAATCTACTATCTTCTATGATTTAAAAGTACATAATCAATATTTTATCCCTTTAACATCAATCAGTATACATCTTGAATCAAATATTCATCTTTGCACTACAGGCCAAAGATATTCATTTGTATCACCAATTGGTCATGTTTATCTCAATACCTGTCCATCTTTGCACTACGGGCCAAAGACATTCATCGGGTAATCACCCATCTTTACACTACAGACCAAAGATATTCAGTTATATCATCATTTAGAACTGAGGATGATGAAAAATATCTTAAAGAAAACGAATCCAGTGAGACAAAAGGACAAAGGTCAGTGATTCGTACTTTGGTTTATCGAAGTTCAAAAATATTCCATAATCATCAATTGTGGAGCAAAAATTCAAGAGTGAAGATCAAAACATGGATACAATCGAAGATAGTAACCATAATAGACAACTTGGACAAAGAAAAAATTAATTTTTTGATATCCCAGGATTTCAAATAATCCAAATTTTTCAAAATAAATTTTTTTTATTATTTAATATTGATATTGACTGTTAATATTGTGTTGTATATTTGTCATACGAATTTAGAGAATGAGTCAATTTGTGTGTTGACTGAGAAAATAAGAGTAGAGTTGTACTTAACTAAGAATAGAAATCCTAACCCTATGTCCGGATAGGGATTCGATAGAAAATACAGTTATTATAACTGTATCGTTGAGTACGTGTTTGTACTGTATAGAATTTTGATCAGTGATTGATCGGGTAGGGTATAACATTAGTAAACCCTAATGAGAGATTAGAAACCCTAATCCTATGTTTAGAAACCCTAACCTAAAGTTGGGAACCCTAAGCGAAAGTTGAGAAACCCTAAATTCATATTTGAGAATCCTAAACCCTAATTAGGAAACTCTAATCCTAATTAGCTAGCCTAACCTGATTATTAAAATTTAATATGATTAGGAAACCCTAATATAATTAGTAAACCCTAATTATAATTTAGAAATTTTAAATTTCCTAATTCAACCCCTAATTAGAAATTTTAGATACTAAAGTTGTAAAACCTAAGGGTTAGGACCTTAGGGTTAAACCCTAAGGGTTGGACAAATGTCTAGATTGCCATTAAAGTTATTATGCAATTGACTAAAATGCCCATTTTACTTTCTTTAATTGGTAACTTGTAAAATTTTCTAAAACCTTTAGTTGGTGACCAACTAAATTAACTTGGTGACTTAAAATATTAGCAATTCAGCCTCTTAATTGACAGCTATATCAGATCTTCAATGTATCTAAGTATTATAAAAGATTGAGAGAAAGAAAGTGTACTCATTTGCTCATTTTGCTCTCTAAAGCTGCAAACAACTCTTTCTCTCTCTAACCCTGCGAAATTATCAAGTATCTTAATCCCAAATACAACCCCTAGATCACCCAAGATAAGTTAGGAAGATCAAGATACAAATTTGACTAGAAGGTATAAACTCAAAAATCTATTTTGATCTTGTATGCTTAGAAAAAAAATTGGTGTTTATGTGTTTAGAATTGTGTTATGGGATGTTTTATTATGATCTATGATGATCTATCACAAATCTATAGCATCTAAGTTCCTTAAAAGTAAAAAAAATTAAAACTGCTCAAGAAAATGGTTTGTGGTCTGACAAGCTAATGTCAGGACCCACAGATTCGGGTCTGTTTATGATTCTTGTTGTTTTATGTTTTGGATCGGTAGTTTTTATGTGGTCTGTGATCTGGAAGTGAAATCACAGTCATTTGATGTCTAAATTTCATGTTATAGTTGGTCAAAACTCGTTGACCGGCATGACCGAAGCTTTCTGGGTAACCTTGAAAGTGTAGATTAGCGTCTGACAAGATTTTTGAAGCCCGAGATCTGTCAAGTTTTATGTTGTTTGGTGTTGTTGTTATATCTAGATTATAGCCTGTTGTCTAGACTATATATGCATACTTTTAGAACATTAAAACAGTCAGCAGATCAAGTGTAGTGAGTGGTCAAACTTGACCAGTTGATCACAAAGTGCAGTTTCTGGAATTTCCAGAAACCGTTAGAACAAAGCTCTTGACAGAGTTTGACCGAAGGATAATTTGTGAGTCTTTTGTTATTCGATCGATCTGTTGTTTTAATCATGTACCTTGACATAACTACTATATATTTGAACCTTAAGATCACTTGAATCAAGACCAGAATATAGAAATAATTAAGCCCAAAAATGGACCCTCGAAGCTGCTGGGTTTCTAGGTTGCCCAGAAAACCCAGAATTTGTTCTGACAGCAACATTGAAGGCCCGAATCTCTTTGTTGTGATGTTGTTTGAACGAGATGAAGATGGATAACTGTAGTATTACATGTCAACTACAAAATCAGTGTCTTAGCTAGCCCAAATCATGCCTGAGCTGAGAATCAAAAGCGGTCAAACTTGGCATGTTGGTAACCGGCCTGTCAGTGTTCTTGAGGCTTAAGAACACCAACATCGACGGTTACTGTCTCTATAGCCTATAGCAACGATTTTAATATTTTTTTTTGATTTTCCAAATATTAATTAAAAATATAAAATAAATTATAAAAATTATAAAAAATGGTTTTAAAAATTATTTTAAATTATGAAAAATAACTTTTAAGTATTTGGGATATTTTTCATTAATATTTAAAATTATTTGAATATTAATGGTATTTTTTAATTAATGTATTAAATAAATTAGAGAAAAATGATTTTAATATTATAAAAATTATTTTAAATAAGAATAAAGTGTTTAAAAATATTTTGAATTATAAAATATAATTTTTAATATTTTTGGAGAATTCTCATTAATAAATTAATATTAATGATATTAGAATTCTTTAATTATTAAATTAAATAAATGATAGAAAAAAGATTTTTTGATTTAAAATTATTTAAAAATGAGAAAAATGATTTCAAAATATTTTAAGTTATAATTAACGATTTTTAATATTTTTATGATAACTCCATTAATATTTAAATATTAATGGTGATGGTTTAAAAATGATTTTAGTTACTTTAAAAATTATTTAAGTAGAATATTGGTGATTTAAAAGTATTGATTACTGCTACACAATATACTTATCTGCTTTCGTAAGACCTATAACCAATAATATCGGTCTCACAATTAGCACAATCATTTATAACACACAACACTGTAATTCATAGTCAAACTTCTCATAGACACATTACCACATAGCCACGTCAGTGTTTATAACCTATATAAACACTTAACTGGTCTAACTATTTTGGTGTGGTTGGACTTTGGTCCATTCTCGGTATTTTGAGTAATTTCGATTTCTAAGCTTCAATATTATTTTAGATAAGTCAAATATCATTAATATTATTTTGTGGAAGCTTTTAATAATTTATAATCAATTATTATAATTTATAATAATTTTTCAAACATCGGAATCATTTTTAAATGATTTAATTATCATATGATCTTATCATCTTTAATTTTTAATTATATTAAAATATTAATGACATACTTGTCAAAATATTAAAGTTATTTTAATAACTTAAAATATTTTAAATCAACAATATTCTACTTAAATGATTTTTATAATAATTAAAATCATTTTAAATTATCACCATTAATATTAAATATTAATGAAATTATCATCCAAATATTAAAAGTCATTAATTATAACTTAAAATATTTTTAAATCCTTTTTCTCATTTTTAAATGATTTTTAAATTAATAAAATCATTTTTCTATCATTTATTTAATTTAATAATTAAATAAATCATTATCATTAATATTAATTTATTAATGAGAATTCTCAAAAAATATTGAAAATTATATTTTATAAATCAAAATATTTTCTAACACTTTATTCTCATTTAAAATGATTTTATAATATTAAAATCATTTTTTCTCTAATTTATTTAATATAGTAATTAAATATATCCAATATCATTAATATTAAATTATTAATAAAATTCTCTAAAAATATTAAAAGTTATTTTTATAATTCAAAATATTTTTAAATACTTTATTCCTATTTAAAATGATTTTTAACAATATTAATCATTTTTCTCTAATTTATTTAATACACTAATTAAATAAATTAAATACCTTTTAATATTTAAATAATTATACATATTAAAGAAAAATATTCCAATTGGTCAAAAAATATTTTTCATAATTTAAAATAATTTTTAAAACCATTTTCAATAATTTTTATAATTTATTTCTATTTTTTAAGTAATTTCTGGAAATTTAGAAATTAAAATAATTAAAAATCGTCGCTAAAACCTTTAGCGACACATATCTGTTGCCTTTAGTGTTTTTGGCTCAAGAACACTGACAATCTCAGTGTTCGAGGGGCAAGGTTTGATCGGCCTTTAATCTCAGCTCAGACATGTTCAAGGTTTGCTTAAACGTTGATCTTGTAGAAAGTATGCACCACTACAACAATCAACCACTATGCAAGTCATATATTAACACAATATAAAGATCTGAGCTCTCAAACATACTGTCAGATGGTCTCTGGGTTTTCCAAAACCCAGTACATTCAACCGATCACTTTTTACGCCGATTTTATATACGATCTGGTCATGTTTCTTGTGATCTAAATATTCTAAGTTATAGTCCTTATGTCAAGGAACAATACCAAAGCAACAGATCGGTCCAACAACAAACAAATCACAATTTATCAAGCGGTCAAACTATGTCAGAAAGTTCATGCAAAACCTTTTCTGGAATTTCCAGAAATTCAAGTCATGGCCGAATGGCCTACTTTGACCAACTGTTACCCTTGATCTGTTGATATCCTACGCGATATAAGGCCACCAATACAAAGAACACATAACCAGCTACAAATATGTCACAACAACAACATCATAACACTAACAACCTGACAGATATGGACGTTGCAAAACTTGTCAGACACTAACAAAATGCTTTCTAGGTTACCCAGAATTTGGCCCAATCATGCCCGGTCAACGGGTTATGACCTTAAATAACTACAAATCTAGCAATTTAATGGTTGTACAACCACTTTCAGATGAAAGACAACATAACAATCTATCAATAACAACTTTAAAACAACACATATCATGTACAAACAAGGATCTGTGGCCCTGACATTTCTTGTCAGACCACATTTCAAACTCAAGAACAGTTTGTGAAAAACTCAACTTTTACCCACTTTGATGCTATAGATCTATGTTATATCAACATAGATCATCATAAAACATCATCTAGCAAAGATCTAAACACATAAACACAAAAGTTTTCTTAGTACACAAGATATATGATGGGTTTAGGTGTGTACCTTTTCTTGACGATGCTTAGATCATTGCTCTACAACACTAATCTTGATGATCGAAGAAGTGTTTTAGGGACTGACACACTTATGATTTTCAGAGGTTTAGAGAGAAAATGAGTTGTTAAGAGATTGGCTAGAAAATGGACCATTTTGGCAACCTTTCTCTCTCTTTATCTCCTATAATGCATGATGCAATGAATCTAACATGCTATGTGGCGTTTTGGATCATTAAATGGCTGAGATAAAAGTCAATTACCTGCCTTTAGTTGGTCACCAACTAAAGGTTGTGAAATATTTACAAGTTATCTCATTAAAAATGTAAAAAGGTTATTCTTGTCATTTGCATTCTAAATTTAATGGTAAACTTCGCATTTGCACAAACCCTTAGGGTGTAACCCTAAGGTTCTAACCCTTAGGTTTTAAAACACCAACTTCTAAAATTTCTAATTAGGGTTTCAATTAGAAAAATTAAATTTCTAAATTATAATTAGGGTTTGTAAAATACAAATTAATATAACTAAAATATAATTAGGGTTTTCTAATTATATTTAAGTTTAACAAACACTTTAGGCATGCCAATTAGAATTGGGGTTGGCTAATTAGGGTTTAGGAAATCTCGAATTTTAAATTAGGGTTTCTCGGCATACAATTAAGGTTTTTAAATGTACATTTGCTTTTATAAATATGAGTTTAAGGTTTCAAATCCCTTATTAGGGTTTACAATATAAAACTCTATCCAGTCAATTATTAGTCATTAACTTTATACAGTACAAACACATACTCACAGTTACTGATGTTATAATTGCGATTTCTGTCGAATCCCGATCCAGAAATTAGGGTTAGGGTTTCTAAACCTGTTAAGCACAACACTACTCTAATTTCTCAGTCAATACACAATTGGCTAATTCTCGAGAATTGTATCACAGATACACAGTATAATATTAACAGTCAATGTTAAAAAAAAAATTATTCGTAAATTTAGGATTATTCGAAATCCCGGGTTATTACAACACTTCCTTAAGAAATTTATAAACTAAATTTTTACTTTCTTATTTCTTCTTTTCTCACGATCTCATCCATATTAAATCATTTCTAACATCTTTTACTCCTTATTCACATTAAGCTATGTTTTAACATAGAAAACTTAAAGAAAATTAATTAGAAGCTAGGTTTTCGGATGACCTCTTGTTGCCTCTTTTTTAGTTTTAACAAAAGAGCTCTAACTCATGCAAGTATACATGCGTCAACAAGTAATACAGAGTAAGTCGAGTATCGATCCACATGGAATTAACTAATAAAATTCACCAAGCATTAACCCATAACCATTTCAGTCTTATTTAAACGAATGATAGTATATTTTATATTTAAACTATAAAATTAAATAAATCTAAATATTCCTAGGGTGAGACTAGAAAATGAAGACCTAAGATTACAATATATCTATTTACTCTTTCAAATCCATACACTTCATGTTAAGCCAAACTAATTGTACCGAATTGTTAGCCAAGAACACGAAAGTAAAGTATAGCCATCTCTCAATGTACTATACTCGTATCACATATAATCCACATTTGATAGAATACACATGAACACCCACATTACCTAAACCACTATATGTCTATGTGATTTACAAATAATTAGGGTTTAAGTGCAAGTTCTCAATTGACTACGAATGGTGCTTCAATATATGTCTATCCTACGCACAAATCATACATCCCAACACAATGTAGAATATAAAATCACAAGCTAAAAAGATCAGATCTAAACCCATACTTCGTTTCTCAAGTCCATATGGATTATCACAGTAATTGATGGCCAATCAACTAAACAAGCAAGCATGAATCTTAATAGATAATCCCATAGAAATCAATAAAGTTAACAATGAAATATATAAGATTAAACTAATCTATAGACTCCATTTCTATCTCATAATAGAATTTAAATCATAATTGAATTAATGTTATCATCCACATATTAAATAAACATCATAAGATACAATTAGGAATCAAAGAGAGAATAAGAATAGAGAACGGTGGTGCAAATATGTTCTCTTGATCCAAGGTTGAATCTCCAATGCTTTCCAATCGCTTCAAGTCTTCAATCTAATCAACTCTATAAATCACTACTCTAATCTACTCTAATCTACTTATTGAAAGTTGAAGAAAGAAAATATAGCAGTAAGTTCAGCCCCCAAGGGGTCGAATATCTCTTACATAATGAAAATACGTCTAATATATAAGCCCTAATTGAACCCCCCCCCCCCCCTCTCGATTACGCTTCAATTGCTCTATTTAATGAAAAGTCAGTTGTGGTCATCGTCAAGAAATCATGTGACCACGCAGAATTGGTCTGAAGGGTCGCGTGGGTGCGCAACTTGCAGAAAATTGCATTTTTTACTCCAGGTCACGCCCTTGCACAAGAAATTCATGTGCCGCCGCGCAAAAAATTCATAGCGCCATACGGTCCATTTTCTCTTTGCAATGTCCTCTAGTAAAATGGCTATAACGTTTGATCCGGGAAGAGTTACGGGGTCTGCTACCTATCAAATCGAAGATATCGACGAGATATACAACTTTCATTCTTCGAGGATTGAGAAATTCTGGACGAATCAAGGCTGAAATTGGGCGGGAAGGGACTGCTATGAAAATGGCTAGCCAAAACAACGAAGTTTGACGTCCGGATTGCTTTTCTTTGCATTTTCCTTGCTTTTCCTTGCGTTTTCATAACAATAATAGCTCACATTGTTCCCAAGCATAAGATCTACAAAATAAACACAAAATGCATGAAAAGTAACTAAGACACATGAATATAAGCAACTAATTCAAGTAAAAGATACCGAATAAGTGGACATAAAATCCACTTATCAAATACCCCCAAACTTAACTCGTTGCTTGTCCTCAAGCAACACAACATAATGCAATCTACATGCTATGCAAGCTACGCTACTATGACAATGAATCCCAAGATTTCTAGCCATGTTAAAAATTCCAATAAGATATGCCTCAAAGAAATATCAAGATCCAAGAACGAAGCATCAAACTAAGCGAAAGGCATAATGACTTACAATCATAACCTGCTATAAAGATGTTGTGTGTGTGTGATGCGTTCACAGAAAAGCTTGACAAGGGTGAAGATACCACATGCTTTATTGCTTAAGACAGAAAATTAAAGTTTAAATCAAGAACTGCATATACTAATGAGACATCAGCTACTCCAACACATCAATACAAATTAATGTTCAATAATGGATTTATTCTGCTTTGTTTTTACTCACGAGGGAAATTTTTGCACTTTCCGTGGTGTTTATTGATTTTTTTTTTAATATATTTCCCATGACTGTGCAATGTCTCATTCCATTAGGCTAACAGTGCTACCCTTTAGCGAGCTTTCAACCAACGACTCCTAGACCATTAAGACCTTAGGGCGCTAGGTGTAGAGACAATCCCCTCGGGCGTACTTACTCAAGTAACAAAGTCCCCAAAACAAGACTAGCCATGGTGTTTATTCATTTTTTTCTATTTTTTATATCTTTTTCTTTTTCTCTTTTTTTTTATATATAGCAAGCATACCCATGCGTTCCCAAAACTTGAGTTTAAGTGTCTTCATAGTCATTACTCACTTCCTACACAATTCTATCATTAAAAATAACATTTTCCTCTCAGCAGACAAGCATGCTAATCTTAACCAACAAGCAGATAGGAACATTGTCGTGCTACCCGGTAACATCTAAATAGCAGGCATGAATTATATCGTGTATAAAATTATAACTAAGCTCCAGATATCAAACAAGTTCAAAAATCTATCAAATTTCTATGTCATCATTGTCCAAATTAGAATTCAACTAACTAAAAACCTGGGATTATGCAATGTTATGCAATTAAACACATACTAAGTAAACAAGGCAAAAGAAAACTAAAAAAATATAAAAATAAATAAATAAATAAATAATTCATACTAAAATACCCCTACTATGCAACTTAAACATGCAATCAAACTATATGCAACTAACAATATGCAACAACTACTCACTATAACCCAATAACCCCAAATTTAAAATAAACAATGCCCTCATTGTAATTAAAAGTGAAAGAATACTCCCCTAACTGGCAATGTCATCTCCGTTCGTCTCATCATGATCCAATGATATATCAGGCGATGGCTAAGTTTGAGATATTCTATAGTTGGAGATTGAGTGTGGGCTTCTAACTGTCCGAATGCTTGAGTCAGAAATTCTAAAAGTTTGGCAAATTTTTTTTTTATTGGATCGAGCTATGGCAGGTGGTTGTGCGGTGTTTGGATCGTAGTTAGTAGGCGTGACATGTGACCACTCAGACTCTGGCGACTTCAAATTTATGACTTCTGTTTGATCTTGAATGCTTATAACAGTGACTGAACCTGAGAGGAAAAATGATAAAACTATTATTAAGACTTACCACTATCTAACATCTACTAAATATGGAAATGTAAATAAGAATTAAACAAGGAGGGATAAAGATTGGATGGGGTGCCTCCCATCGAGCGCTTGGTTTATAGTCCGTTAGCTGGACTCTTTTCTTGACACCGCTATCTAATTCCTTTGTGATAAGCTAAGAACCCTCCATCCATTAGAACTGCAATGTGTGTCGGTAGGTTCCCCATCAAGAGAGTCTGTGAATTGAAGCCACCTAGCATATTTCCTGTACATGATGTCCCTAGTTCCATTGCAATGCCAGGTGCTCCTCCTGTTGTATCTGTGAATAGATTTTTGCATTGAGGCATGAAAGATACAACATGCTTTTCTTCTTCTATTATCTCTTCCTCAGCCCACTATGGTTTGTAAGAGGCCTCATAATCGCAAAAATTCTTGCTTTGGATGTGACTACCAAGGGGACATGGGTGTACGAAATTCACTGAATTTTTCAACTCTAACTGAGAAGGCACTTAGGATATTATACAAGTTAGCTCATGTTCTTCATTTTCCATGCCCCCAGTTGTCTCCTCAATATACACTCCTTTCAGTTCATTCAGTGGCATGTACACTTCTGGCTCTTCATCAGTTTCATCGTCCATGTCATAGCACCAATTATTTGGAGGGCGATTATTCAAGGCTTCAAACATTAGATCCAGCTGATTCTGAAGATTTTGAATTGACCTCTCTTGCTCAATCATCTTCTTCTCAGTTGATGCTACAAATTTGAACCATAAATCATCCAATCTTGAATTATCTTTCTCAATTTTGAAATCCATGTATTGAGGACCATTCATTAAGGAGTTAATGATTTGTTCCATCTGTTTGTTAAGATTTTGGCTTGATAACTCCTAACTCATCATCATCTCTTCATGGTCTGCTATGTTTTTTGACATGAATTCCTTCAACTCTGAATTTTCTTCATGTTGCACTAGAGGTGGATATGAGAAATCTGATGGATATGTTGGACTTTTGATGCAGTATTGATCTTGATAGTTATAACCCCATTCATAATCTGGGTGATACCCCCAACCATCGTTGTTGAAGAAATCACCCCCAAATTGCACTTGTCCAACCTTGATGTTGCACTGATAACTCGGATGCTCGCCAGCACAGTACTCACATGTAACTACTATCTCTCGAGTGCGTTGGGCTGCAAGAATATCCAACCTCTCCGAAAGTGTTGCAATTTGTGCTGACAATGTAGAGAATACATTGAGTCCCTCAATGCTTATGTTCCTTGGTTGAGTCCTATTTGCATAAGGCCGTTGATAAGAAAAGTTACCCATGGTACCTGAAAAGAGAGAAATATAGGAAGAGAATTAAAATAAAATAATATAAAATAAAATGTTTAAATTAAGACTAATTTGATTGAAATTAATGTTGACAAAAATTATTAAAATAATTCTCCGGCAACGGCGAAAAAAACTTGTTGCCTCTTTTTTAGTTTTAACAAAAGAGCTCTAACTCGTGCAAGTATACATGCGTCAACAAGTAATACAGAGTAAGTCGAGTATCGATCCATAGGGAATTAACTAATAAAATTCACCAAGCATTACCCCATAACCATTTTAGTCTTATTTAAACGAATGATAGTATATTTTATATTTAAACTATAAAATTAAATAAATCTAAATATTCCTAGAGTGAGACTAGATAATGAAGACCTGAGATTACAATTTCATCTATTTACTCATTCAAATCCATACACTTCATGTTAAGCCAAACTAATTGTACCAGATTGTTAGCCAAGAACACGAAAGTAAAGTATAGCCATCTCTCAATGTACTATACTCATATCACATATAATCCACATTTGATAGAATACACATGAACACCCACATTACCTAAACCACTATATGTCTATGTGATTTACAAATAATTAGGGTTTAAGTGCAAGTTCTCAATTGACTACGAATGGTGCTTCAATATATGTCTATCCTACGCACAAATCATACATCCCAACACAATGTAGAATATAAAATCACAAGCTAAAAAGATCAGATCTAAACCCATACTTCGTTTCTCAAGTCCATATGGATTATCACAGTAATTGATGGCCAATCAACTAAACAAGCAAGCATGAATCTTAATAGACAATCCCATAGAAATCAATAAAGCTAACAATGAAATATATAAGATTAAACTAATCTATAGACTCCATTTCTATCTCATAATAGAATTTAAATCATAATTGAATTAATGTTATCATCCACATATTAAATAAACATCATAAGATACAATTAGGAATCAAAGAGAGAATAAGAATAGAGAACGGTAGTGCAAATATGTTCTCTTGATCCAAGGTTGAATCTCCAATGCTTTCCAATCGCTTCAAGTCTTCAATCTAATCAACTCTATAAATCACTACTCTAATCTACTCTAATCTACTTATTGAAAGTTGAAGAAAGAAAATATAGCAGTAAGTTCAGCCCCCAAGGGGTCGAATATCTCTTACATAATGAAAATACGTCTAATATATAAGCCCTAATTGAACCCCCCCCCCCCCCTCTCGATTACGCTTCAATTGCTCTATTTAATGAAAAGTCAGTTGTGGTCATCGCTCGAAGTCGCGCGGCCACGCAGGAATTGGTCTGAAGGGTCGCGTGGGTGCGCAACTTGCAGAAAATTGCATTTTTACTCTCCGAGGTCACGGCGGCCGTACAAATTGCATGTCGCGCAAAAATTCTGCCTGCCTTGCGGTCCATTTTTCTCACTGCAATGTCCTCTGGTAAAATGGCTATAACGTTTGATCCGGGAAGAGTTACGGGATCTGCTACCTATCAAATCGAAGATATCGACGAGATATACAACTTTCATTCTTCGAGGATTGAGAAATTCTGGACGAATTAAGGCTGAAATCGGGTTGGAAGGGACTTCTATGAAAATGGCTAACCAAAACAGCGAAGTTTGACGTCCGTTGGTACAAAGATCATAACTCTTGCATCCGAACTCTGATTAGAACAATTCAAGATGTTACGGAAAGCTAAGAAGACACTCTACAATGTAAGTTAAGTTCCAAACCAAGAATATGAAGTAAACATGAAAGCCCAAATGATGTTTGGATTGCTTTTCTTTAAATTTTTCTTGTTTTTCCTTGAGTTTTCATAACAATAATAGCTCACATCGTTCCCAAGAATAAGATCTACAAAATAAACACAAAATGCATGAAAAGTAACTAAGACACATGAATATAAGCAACTAATTCAAGTAAAAGATACCGAATAAGTGGACATAAAATCCACTTATCACCTCTCTTCTTTAATCTTCCTCCATTGGACAAAGCGTGCACTCGGGCAAGCTTTTCCTCTCCCTTTTCCTTCTCTTTCAGCCATCCAAACTCTCTCTCTTTCTCTCTCTCAAAGTGTAGGATTTTCAAAATCCAAAAATAATGAAATAAGCTACCTATTTATAGAAAACCAAGGCTAGGGGCAAAATAGTCATTTCGCCCTCAAACCTCCTTACTATTCATGGCATAAGTACTAAGTTAACTTACTCACCACTTAACTTAGCCCTTAAGTTTACTTAGCTCTTAAGTTTACTTAGCCCTTGAGTTTACTTAGCTCTTAAGTTTACTTAGCCCTTAAGTTTTTTTGCTCATCATTTATAAGCACTTTACTTAGCCATTAAGTATTTTCCTTCATGTTTTCCCATAACATAGTTAAACGAGTAAAAAGTACATAGCAATACTTTTTGTCATTTTTATTTCGTTCGATTTTTGCACGTTTTTTAAGAAAAACTTTTATCGGCTTACTTAACTTTTCACGACATATTATCGTTAAATCTTTCGACGGAATGTCATTTCAACATACCTTACTCTCAGAAAGGCTTAGGTTATTCAAACCCTAACCCTTAGGATTTCGTTGGGTGAATAGTGCCTATTTCGTCATTTTCCTCAGAAATATTTTTGTTCCCAGAAAAATTTTATTTTTGTCTAGAAAATTCTTACTCGCTCGGTCTAGCTCATAGCCAGAATCCTCCCGATTAATAAGCATCCTAGGTTCTAGAATGATTAATAAACACATAGCACAAAATGTTATTAATAAAAATTCTTCCTCCCTTATAAAAATTCCTTCCTCAGAATTTTTAAAACCCCACCCATTCCCGGGTCATCACATTCACCCCTTCTTCATAAAATTTTGTCCTCGAAATTTTATCATCCCTCTTCTCAACTACTCTTCAAAGAATTTCTCCTTTTCAAACATTCTATCACCTTCATAACTTATCAAGAATTAGTAGAATGAACAATGAGGAATATAAGAATTCCTTTAAAACATTTCATACTTTTGTTGAGGGGTCAAATTGACCATGAACTCTTACTAGGTTTAACATCATGACACTGTAACCTTTCTTTCATGCTCAATTTACAATCACCAAGAAGGTAAACTACATCTTTCATACATAGGCGATCAATCAATTGTATAACCCCATTTCGGGGTGTGTTCACCTTAGACTTAATCATTAGATTCCACACCAAAACAATTTCGTTTGGCATAACTCTTCAAAGAAAGCTCAATTTTCTTTTAAACATGACATACCATTTGTCTAGCCGAATCAAGTAGCTTAGACCATACCAATAAATTGGATATCAACTTGAAACATTTGTCTAGTTAACTCAATTGACATCGACTCCTTCTTTAAATTCTTTTTCAATACACCAAAATGTTTTATAATGTCACGATACCGTACTTTTCATAGTACGTTGATGACTTCGCCAGTTTATGACTTCGTCACTATACATCATACCATAGTGGGTTGTTGATCCTAAGATCACGTCCAACACAAGGTTCAATTGCATTAATAACTCCATCATTTTACCATCCTTGCATCGAATGCACGAATGATATAAAATTTATTTTGATATTTCAAATCAATTTCTGTTTAGCCGAAAAATTTAGCATAGACATACCAAGAATAGTTGTGAGATCCCAAATTTTATGAAATGAAAGTATTCAATTTTCTTATAATTATTATTTTATTTAGTAAATGGTTAAATTGAGAAAGGGTTAAAGTTAAGAGTGATATTTGAAAATTTTACAAAGTAAGCAAGTTGTTATTCGTTGTGTCGGAGAATATTCGATTGGTCGGGGAATATTCATTTTCACATAGAATATTCGTTCGACTACATAATCATTGGTGGACCCCCAAGGGAAGTATTGTCGTATTTAGAAAATGACAGATTTATCTTTTATTAAAAATAATGGCGAAAGTGTTACCGTTAAAACTATTAAACTACCCGGTAGTAAAAGTACAGTAATACGTGTGGTTGCATAGTAGCACACGGTATTGATTATTAATACTTACTTAAGAAGTCACTCAGTTATACTCAATTATTGCTACATTAATTGATGCATCATATCTCTCATATTATTGATTCAATTATTATCACAAAGTATCATCTGTACAATATGTTATATTATTAAATCAATAATTGAGACGGCAAAGTTATTCATATTATTATTTGCAATATTGACAATGTCTAGAAGTTCTGTCAAGGAGAGGTTTGGTAACCTAATTGCGCACCAATAAGGAAAAATCCTTATCGAAAAGCCCCCTCTTTCCTGGGAACGACCTGGTTGTTAAATATTATGAATTATAATATTAATGATGAATAAGTTCGTGTTGATTAAAGATGAAATTGATAGTTCCATTGTGTTGGAATTATTAGTGTTAGTGAAAATCGACATTTATTTCGATAATAATTGATGTCTGGAGGTTATATTGACCAATTGGGTAATTAACCGGATAAATGAGCAATTAATTGCTATTGATTCACATTCATTTACTATTAGGGGAGTTGGTGCAAGATTGATAATACTTGCATGACTAAGTTAAAAATGAAGGTATAGATGGAGGTACTATACTGTAATTTGTATTTTCACATGTTTAGAACTATTGAGTCACATGATTTACTATTGATTCACATGATTTACTATTAAGGGATGTGGTGCAAGTTTGATAATACTTGCATGACTAAATAAAAAATGAAAGAAAAGATGAGGGTATTATACTGTAATATTTCGAGCCCCAAAATGTGCAATTATGGAAACTATATTTTCCTATAAATAGAAGTTCATTCCTTCATTATTTTTCAACAATTCACTAAGTCTCGCAAGAGCAATAATTATAGAAAAATTATAGAGAGAGAAGCTATAGAGAGAAAGAAGAAGCGAAGTCTGCTACTTCACTATTCCAGTATCCAGTCTTCTTCTGAGGTAAGAGATATTATTATTATAGTAAGAGGTATTATTCTTTCGTATTCATGAAGAGAGTTATTTTCTTTCAATACTCGTAAGGGTTGTTATTCCAATCTTTATTATTATGTTGGAATAACATGTCTATGCGAAGTACCGCATACATGGTGAAATTCTTCTATTATTCCATTCTTTATTATTCTGTTAGAATAACTTTCTGCATGCGGGTTCATCGCATGCTTAATGAATCTCGTTGTTATTCCATTCTTTATTATTACATTTGGAATATCACATGCATGTGCGGATTACGCATGACCTGGTTCCATTCTTTATTATTACATTGGAATATCACATGCATGCGGATTACGCATGACACCGGTTCCATTCTTTATTATTCTTTTGGGAATAACACGTCTATGCGGATTCTATTGCATGCATGGTGAATTCTTACGTTATTCCATTCTTTATTATTACATTGGAATAACTTTGTCTATGTGGATTACCACATGCATGGTGAATGATTCTTTGTATTCAATCTTTATTAAATTGTGGAAATGATGCATACGCGTGGATTACCGCATGATGGTGAAAATCCATTTGTAGTTTCGTATATTCTATTATACTCATCACGGGATATCATTTCTTTTGTACTAAATCATGAAATATCATTTTCTTTGGTATTTTTTACATAAGTTACTATTGACCCTTAGCATTATTCACTCTAGTATTATTCACTCGGGTATTAGGGGCACTTTTTCGTGCGAGTCATAAAGACCAAATTTTTTTTTAAATAAAAGGAATTTCCTTTATTTATTATTTTGAAATAGTAAGGTTGATTTGATTAATGTGGATAGTTAAGGGTTAAATACGCAAATATTTCAAAATAAGCAAGTGGTTATAAAATATTCATTGTTGTTGGGAATATTCGTTTGGACGTGGAATATTAAATCGCTGTCGGGAATATTCGTTTGGTCGTGGAATATTAAATCGCTTGTCGAGGGAATATTAAATGCGGCAAGCGACCATGTGTGGGCCCCCAAGCGGAAAGCGATTGGATGAGGAAAATAACAAAGTTTGGGTGGTTATAAATAAGGCGTAATTATTACAGATTAAGACCATTGGAATACCCGGTTGGTTAAAATACGATGTCTGGCTGTGGTGGTTGCGATGAGCTACAGTATTGCTGCATATTGTTGAATTATTGATCCTTACGTGAAGAAGGCACTACTCAATAATTATTCTGGTGAGTTACCGTTCAATAGTTCATTTTATTGATTCAATAATTCTTTGCGTTGGTATTTTATATTATTCTTTGTTTCAATAATTGTCACGCACGATATTTCCATTATCGGATCAATAATTCATATTATTTGAATAATATTATTAGATAACATTATTGGCAATGTCTAGAAAGTTACATCTAAGGAGAGGTTTGGTCACCTAATTGCGGCCAAGAAGGAGAGATCCTTATTGAAAGCCCCTCTTTCACGGGAATGACTGGTTGTCATAAATGTGATTACGTAATATTATTTGTGAATAATTAATTATTGATTCATATGATAAGGAAATATTTATTTTATATGAATATAAATGATGGATTTATTTATGTGGTTATTAATGAAGGAATTAATGTTGAGGTGTTTTATCGGTATTTTATCGGATTGGAGGTGTTAAAAATCAAATCGGGGTTTTGAGATATATCATGGGGTTATAATTTTTAATCGTAGTTGGATCGTTGTAATTTTTGGATATGTTATACATACATAAGTTGAGTATATGTCCACAAATTTTGAACCGTTAAAATGCACGAATGATTTGTTGTGAATTTTAAGAGGTGTCTGATTCGGAAATTAGGTTTATAATTGATTTTGGTGGAAAATTCTAGAATTGAGTGGGCCCCACTTGTGGTTGGTGAAAAAATGTGCTGAATTTTATTTCAAATGTGGTGGGTGGCAATAGTAGCAGGTAAAGCCATCGTGGTAGTGGCAGTCAAGTCCGCTTCTATGGCTAACATTTTCTATAAATAAAGAGGGCTAAGTTAGAATTGAAAATCACACCAGAAACAAAGTTTTCTCTCTTTCTCTCTCTATATTATTGAGCGTATTTTGTGAGTATTTAGATACTTTGAGAGTTGCTGTTCAGTACAAGTTTCATTCAGCATCACTTCCGACCTTTCCTTCCGAAGTACTGATTCTTTGAGGTAAGGGATGTTATTTTCTTCTCAAATGATATTAATTCTTCAATATCATTATGCTGAAATATTGGTTGGTACTTTTTATCAAATTTGGAACTTTTTCATGTCGGGGTTACTATTCATGAGTTACTATTCATGAGTTACTATTCACGAAGTTACTATTCATGAGTTACTATTCACGAGTTACTATTCACGAGTACTATTCATGAAGCGTGAAAATGTTTTTTGTGGAATTTCTATCTTTTGGTGTCGGAGTTACTATTCACGTATACGGCACTATTCACGTATACGGCACTATTCACGAATACGGCACTATTCATCGAAAATGAAAATTTTTCTTTTCGTCTAAAATATCTATTCTGGATACTAGCTTTGATTGTATCCATGTTTTGATCATTCTTGAATTTTACACCACTATGATTATTTTTGAGGTATTGTTGGACATGGATAAAACAAAGTACGAATCATTAATCCTTAATCCTTGTCATTTTGTTTCACTGGATTCGTTCTTTAAAAATATTTTCATCATCCTCGGTCTTAAATGATGATATTATTGAATATCTTTGGCCCGTAGTGCAAAAAGATGAATGATTTCTGAAGAATATCTTTGGCTTGTAGTGCAAAGATGAATGATTTACGAAGAATATCTTTGGCTCAGTAGTGCAAAAGATGAACAGTGTTTAAATGAACATGACCGAATCGATGAATATCTTGGCTCGTAGAGTGCAAAGATGAAGCAGTGTTGAGATGAACATGACCGATCGATGAATATCTTTGGCACAGTAGTGCAAAGATGATTATTTGATTTGAGATGAATATTGATTGATGTTACTGAGGATAAAATATTGATGATGGATCGTTAAATTCATAGATTATAGTAGATTTCATTCTCTACGTAACTCTTCTATGAATTATTATTTCATTTCATGTAATATTGATCCGAAACATGTCATTTATTGTATTCTATCGATTTTCCTCGTTGGAGACTAACGATAATTTGTTGTATATTATCTTAGTCATAACATTCTTTTCTTGGGCTAGTTGAGCTCACCCTTTTCCTTGTTGTTCCATTTTTCTTCTCGGGGAGGCGAGAATGTAGCGAGTACTAGTCGGGGTATGGAATGAAGGTTCTAGAGAGAGTTGTTTAGTAGTCCTCACCATTATTGTAAAATAATGTATCAATAAATGTGATGAGGATTTATTTGAGTATAAATATTGTCTAGAAGATAATATTTGTATTTAAACTCACAGTTTTATTGTTGTGATAATAAAGTTGTAGTTGTTTCTGTACCATGTATTTGGCGACTCAGAATGGGTTGGATGGAATGGACCTATTTTGGGGTCGTCACAAGAGTACTATTCATTAGTTACTATTCACGGGTTACTATTCACCTAATTACTATTTACTCTAGTATCATTCACTCGGGTATTTGGGGTACTTTTCATGTCGGGGTACTATTCTCGAAGTACTATTTACCCGAAAAAATACATTTCTTTTCTATCCAAATTATTTTTGGTACATGAATATTATTCTTGAATTTTACTTTACAAAGCAGTATCATGTTGACAATTTAGATATTTTTAAACTCTGGATAAATTTAAAGTCTTTCATATTTATCCTTGATTTCGTTTGATTAATGCTTATATCATTGTCATCATCCTTATGCTTATATTATGATGAAAGTCATCTTTGGCTTACGCAAAGATGGGTATTGATTATGGTTTTATAGTTGTATATCTTTGGCTTACGTGCAAAGATGAGCTGTTGATTATCGGGTTTCTGATTTGTATATCTTTGGCTACGTGTAAAGATGGTATTGATTATTAGTTTTACGGTTGTATATCTTTGTCTTACGTGCAAAGATGAACTATTGATTGATGAGTATCTTTGGCTTATGTGCATAAATGAACTGTTTATTGTTATGATTATGACTAGGGATCATTCGGTGTAATCATGAACCGTAATGTTATAGATGATGTGGTAAAAGTCCTCATTGGCCCGTAGTGCATTGATGGACAGTTATCGGTATGATTATAACCAGGGATTATTCAGTATAATCATGACCATTGATGATTATACGAATATCCTTGGCCATAGTGCAGGGATGATTCGATGATGTGGATTATTTATTAAGCTGAGTCTCAGTGATAAAATATTGATTATACACTTTTAATTCGTAAAAGATAGTAGATATCATGTTCTACTTGACTCTTCTAAAATACAGTTGTATGTCTTTGGCATGTAGTGCAAAGATGAATTGTTAAAGAATATCTTTGGCCGTAGTGCAAAGATGAATTTATTAGTATGATTATGAGCAGGAATTATGATTTGGTATAACCATGATTTTTGATGTTTCATGTGAAAATAGGTGATGAAAATTATCTTTGTCCTGAGTGTGAAGAGGAATTTAGAATCACAATTATGATTATGAGTTATTCATATGATTGTGGATAGGAATTGTTGATTGATGTTACAGAGATAAAACATTATTGGGGGACTTTTAACATGGAGAAGATAATAGATCTGATGATCTATTTGACTCTTCTAATGGATTGCTCATTTCGCTGCAACTATGGTTGGAAAGTTTCTCATCTACCATATGTTCTAAATCTCTAATTTATTACTGATGAAGGCTTTTGATGATGTAAATTATCTTTAGTCATGATATTCTTTACTGGGCTAGTTGTGCTCACCCATTTTACTTCATAATTTCTTTCAGGTAATAAGAGTGTAGCTGGGTCGAGCGGGGGTAACAGGAGAATAGAACAGTGGTCTATAGCTGTTGAGGTTCTCCCTAAATAGTATGAAAATAAGTGTGTTGTATTGTATACGTCATTTGATATTTAATTTTGGTGAATCGAATAGGGTGAGGTGAACCCAACTTCGGATGGGTATTTTGCCACTATTATACAAGATGTCTAATGAAATACAACCTCGTGTTATCATAAGACAAGGTTTTGCACATCCACTTGGTGAGTATATCTACGAGCACTACCTATATGATCTTGGAGTTTGGTTGAAATATAAATTTCAAATGCAGACAGTGGAGATAGTTATATGTCAAGAGAAGACTCACCATTGAAAAGAACATGATAGTAATCTTCTCATTTTTCTTTGGGGTCTATTGGGTCAACCAAGGATAATTCTGTGGACATATGATATCTATCATAACCTAGACGCATGGCCTCCCATGTACGAAGGTTTCCTTGAGCACTTCCCAAAGATTTTAATTTCTAAAACAGTTTTTGACTTTACTTTTATGTAAAGTACCTTTATAAGGTTGTGCTCGAGGCACCATGAGAGTTATATACATTTGTATTAAAACTCATAGTTTAACTGTGGTCGTATTCTGCACGACAGTTCAATAGTTGTATAAATGAAATTTGTATTTTATTTTTTTAGTATGATATCTGGCGACTCAGAATGGGTCGTGTGGACCTATTTTGGGGGTGTCACAAATGGTATCAGAGCTTAGGGATATGGTCGCTGGCAGAGATATGAGTCTAGAACTAGGAGGGGAGAGACGAATAATATACTTCGCTAGTGTGTGACTTACCTAAGCTAAAATTATTTACTTGATAAGTTGACAGATTATGATATGTCAATTAACCTTTGTTTTGAAGATATATTCTGGAATGATATCTGAAATACAGGAGATGAGCAATGGGAAAATATTGATACAGAGGAAATAACCGGGAAGGTACAATCCGAAAAGGAAGCAAGGTATTCTCCTCTCTTCGAACTACCAGGTACGTAAATTTCGAGGGCAAAATTTCATAAGGAAGAGAGATTGTGAGATCTCAAATTTTATGAAATGAAAGTATTCAATTTTCTTATAATTATTATTTTATTTAGTAAATGGTTAAATTGAGAAAGGGTTAAAGTTAAGGAGGATATTTAAAAATTTTACAAAGTAAGCAAGTTGTTATTCGTTGTGTCGGGGAATATTCGATTGGTCGGGGAATATTCGTTTTCATAGAGAATATTTATTCGACTGCATAATCATTGGTGGACCCCCCAACGGAAGTATTGTCGTATTTAGAAAATGACAGATTTATCTCTTATTAAAAATAACGGCGAAAGTTTTACCCTTAAAACTGTTGAACTACCCGGTAGTAAAAGTACAGTAATACGCGTGGTTGCATAGTAGTACACGGTATTGATTATTGATGCTTACGTAAGAAGTCACTCAGTTATACTCAATTATTATTTACGAAGAATTCTTTGATCATATCTCTCTCATATTATTGATTCAATTATTGTCACAAAGATCATCGTATAATATGTTATATTATTAAATCAATAATTGAGGCGACAAAGTTATTCATATTATTATTTACAATATTGACAATGTCTAAAAGTTACAAGAGAGAGGTTTGGTCACCTAATCAAGGCTACCAATAAGGAGAAATCCTTATCGGAAAGCCCCCTCTTTCCAGGAGCGACACGGTTGTTAAATATTGTGAATTAGAATATTAATGATGAATAAGTTCATGTTGATTAAAGATGAAATTGATAGTTCCATTGTGTTGGAATTATTAATGTTATTGAAAATCGACATTTATTTCGATAATAATTGATGTCTGGAGGTTGTATTGACCAATCTGGTAATTAACCGGGTAAATGAGCAATTAATTGCAATTGATTCACATGATTATAACTATTTGTTAATATGTGTCTACTATTGATTCACATTCATTTACTATTAGGTGAGTTGGTGCAAGATTGATAATACTTGCATGACTAAGTTAAAAATGGAGGTATAGATGGAGGTACTATACTGTAATTCGTATTTTCACATGTTTAGAACTATTGAGTCACATGATTTACTATTGATTCACATGATTACGATGATCTGGGAACCTTCATGCCAAAAAGCCGCAAGAGTAACCTAAGATAGGTCAACCTCTGATAAACCAAATGCGGAGGGAAGTCTCTTCATACCTTCCCATTTCAATTACTTGTAATTTCATTTCCATGTCAATCTCAATGTAATGGAAAATATAAAGGAATATGCAAACATGCATTCCTTTTTCATATCAAAACCTATCATGTTATCCTGTCATTAAAACAACTGACATCCGTTTTGCAAGATAATACTCCTAAAAAATGGACACATTACATAGTATGTAACATTACCATGTTTCCCCAGACTAAACTACGTAAGTCTTTTTGTTGGGAAACTTTTGGTCCCGTTACTCGTTCAAAGTCCAAAAAGGCACTAAGCCTACAACCAAACATGGCTATATCTGGGCAGCTTAATCCTACCCATGTCTCTCATGAGGAGTTCGAAGGATTATGCAATCAAATTACAGAGTTGGTTGTTCTTCTCAAAGAACTACACAAATTAACTCAGGGTCCATAAATACCCATCCACACAGAACCCTCTACACATGGAGGAATCCAGGTTCTGGACCGAGAAGTTCTAGCACCTGAGTCTCAGACTGATAAGACCAACAAAACCCCTGAAATCACCCATCTTAAAGAAGACCAAGACACCGATGATATTTGGAAGAAGGTTCTACAAATGGAAGAGACCATGTAGTCCATCAAAGGGATTGGAACACATGGGAGTGTTTCATATTCAGACCTTTGCATCTTCCCCGGGGTTCATTATTAAGAAAAATTCAAAACTCCCTATTTTGGGAAATATGATAGATTGGGAGATCCTTATACCCACTTAAAAGTGTTCATTGGAGAGCTCGGATCCTATGCCGAGAATGAAAAGCTCAAAATGAAGCTATTCCAGAAAAGTCTGACTGGAGAAGCCATAGCATGGTACAACAGATTGGATAACTCCAAAATTCACCGCTGGGAGGAGTTAGCCCATGATTTCCTCAGTCAATATAGCTTTTAAACTAAGATGGCTCCAGACTGGTATTAAATTACCAAGGTCAACAAATAAGTCAAAAAGTCATTAAGAGAATATGTGTAACGCCCCGGAAAATTGAATATTTTGTAATTACTTTTAATAATGAATAAAATAATATTATTTATTATTATTACGTGTTGATAAGATGAATGTCGTTCTATGACCTAGAAATGTCAAAATGTCGTAGTTTTTTAACTACGTGAGAGAATTAAGGTGTTTGAATTTCTAAGACGAAAATAAAAGCTTTCCGAGAAATTTTCCGAAAAACACTATTCATCGATTTATGCTCGGGAATTATTTTTGAACTTCCGAGAAATACGTAACGTTATAATATCAAGGTGATATCAATTATGTAATAATAATCTAAGTATGAAAAACGTAATATTTCGCATGCGAACTTAATTTGGGAACGTTAGGTTTATTAAGCGTTAAAGGAAGAAAGTTGTGATCGTATAATGTGTATTCATTATATGAAGGTAATGAATGTAAGTATAATACGACGTATTGTACTATTATGTATGAAGAATGAAATAACATATATTACGAATTAATATACGAGTTAGTATATGAGAATTATACATGGGGTAAATGTTAAGTTGATTAATAAGAGGTAATGGACTTGTAGGATTACTAGCCTAATACGAGAAGTCCAATATAATGTGACAATCAAGCCCAAGTGTTTGATATATCATTAGTCCAAACTATGTAGCACAAGCCCATTAAGAAAGTAGTTAGATTAATTAACCAAGCCCAATAAGAAGCCTTGATCCATGGGTCAAACCAAGTAAGAAGTGGGTAAGCTTGATGGACAAGGATTATGTGTGATGACCAAGTACTTTATGTGGTTAGCAAGTAGACTTAGAGGTCAAACAATGAATAGTAAGGAGGTGGAGGATGAGGAGGTGGAATGAGGAGGTGGAAATGAGGAGGTGGGATGGTTTAAAGTCCATTTTGCCCTAAACTTTAGTTGCCTATAAATAGAGAAGCCACAATTCATTTGTTGATTGTTCAATAATCATCCAACTCCTCTCAATTACAAGCTACTTATTTGGTAGAGCAAATAAGCACTTTTAAGTCAAAGTTAGATTTTCCAAGAAGAAGAAGTTAGACTTCAAAGGTAATGATCTTGTGTCCAATGTTCCTTCATCTCTATTATAATAGGATGATAAGGGAAGTGTTATTAATGAACATGTATTATAAGATCATGTAATAGGTTAATAAGGAATGAACTTAAGCCGAATAATTTGGATAAGCAACTTGAACATTAATAAGTTGCTAGAACCATGAAGAACTTATCATATGTTGTCATATGATGATTAGTATGTTGAATATAGCATAAGAATATTGATTAGTGGACCTAAGTTATTAATAAGTCATGAACATGAAGATTTACAGTTCACAAGTTGAATAAGTCATTGACTTATGAGAATAAGTTAAAACCTACTTGTATTATAAGTTTGTGTAATAAATAATTTGTAATGATCATATGATGGTTGAAATCCATTTAGAATCATTAAGAATGTAGTTTTGCCGGAATTCACACGATTGGACGATTATCGTCGAATTCGTAAAATTCTCGGAATGGAAGTCGTATTTTGTGTTTGAAGTTGGAAATGTTGGTTTTCAATAGAGACAAGTCATATTTGGCATTATAGAGTTGCGGACTCAAAAATGACCGAATTCCAACTTAGAACGAAGAAACGAGCGTTGAACGTTCACGAACGTTTATCGTTTTCGTTAAAAATGAACTCATAGGTGAACTTTTAGCAAACAAAGTCAAATAGATAAAATTCTTACATGAATCATAGAGTATGTAATTTGTGAAACGTAGGCTTTTGAACGGACCAATTCGGACTTATAACGAAGAAGTTATACGTCTTGTAGTTTCGTGAAATTTTCAAAATTTTGCAAACTATTCGAGGCATTGAGTCCGGGCCGTGGCATGGCGACTCACGAATTTTAAAGCCCGCTTCTGAAGGCGTAGGTCGAACCATCATATCGCTAACTCGCTACCTTGGCACGAGATGCAGAGTTAAGTGTGGGGCCGCGGCGCCAGTCCTAGAGTTTTATTGGACAAGAATGTTTACAAGTGTAGAATGAAAAGGAACTTGTTAGTAATGAACTAAGATGTTAATGTAATATTGTAAGGTACTTGTAAGGCACTAATGCATGTTGATTAAGAGTTAATAATCAATCGAAGATGAACGGAATGTGAATGACGTAATGAAAGCCGGAAACCCATAATAGCAAATCTAAGTCATAATTTAGATTGAGATGAAGGGTAAGATATAATAGTATACCTACTTGATTATATAAGACCTAATGCAGTACGTTATATGATCATGTATTGTAGAAACGTAGAGACTTAAAGTGTACGTGTGTGTTAATCAAGAAGCGACATCGAAGGCAAGTATTCTAACCCTTGTTCCGATTCGACCGACAAGATTTGTAATTCATGTATTCTTTCGCATGAAGTTTTTAACGATGAAGTCTAAAGCCAACTCTTTCAGCTAGACTTATATTATGCTTCTGTCAAGCATGATTTATGTTTACCGAGTTATATTGGTATGATTTTCAATCGAAGACCAAGTATGCTAATGACAGGCACGTGAGGTTTCCACAACTTAAACGTATACACGTTTAATGAATGTAGTGTTGATTAACATAGAGTACTATGAGCTGATCACTCAAACGTGCTCGTAAGTTATGTCGGACTTACGGACTTAGTGCCGAGTTATCCTTTTCAAAAGAAATTATGAACTGCTCATAGTTCTGAGCCTTAGTTGATATTCTACTGAATATTGTTGTTACAAAATGTATTGAATGAAAAGAAGTGCTATTTTGAATTATCGATAGTACTTCGTAACTATTGTTCAGTTACTGAAGATATATGAGTTCTATGTTTCAAGCATGTTGTTTATTAGAATTGTAGTACTTGCTGAGCTAGTCATGCTCACTCTTTCTTGAACCATATGAACACAACTAAGATCGAGCGGACCGAAGGCTCAGGCAAGGACAAGGGCAAGGCAAAGACGAAACCTTAGATTGCTTATGTAATAGAATAGTTGAACGATTTGTAATATATTTGATATTATGACAAGAACAAACGGATGGGTTACAAAGAACCTGGGAAATGTAATATTATTTTGAATATATAGAAGTTATATTGGTCCTTTTGAGACTATTTCAATTGAATGAATGAATGGTAGTACCGTGTAGCACCATCTGTCGAGTTGGAAGAGACCCGGATTTGGGGGCGTCACAATATGCCCAAAGATGGAGGTGTTTGGCTGCTCAAGTTATCCCATCCATGACAGAGTCTGAAATGGTGATGACCTTTATAGATATTCAAGAAGCTCCATTTAATGAGAGGGTCCTAGCTGGAATAGGAAAGCCATTCTCAGAAATGATTAAGTACGGAAAAATGAAAAAAATGGGATTGAAATTAGGGAAGATTCAAGACCTTATCGCATTAAAAGTCGTAACTGAGCATATCCAATCTAGAAGTTATGGGAACAACCCCCGAAGGGTCCATAAGAAGAAAGAAGAGGATATTTCGTTGATACTGCAAGGATAAAAAGTAAATCAAAACTTGCCTATTCAGAGGAAAAACTATTCCCCTTTTCAAGCACACTCTTCAAACCCTCTATTGCCAAAGAGTGGAGAAGTCAGACGTACAAGAGTGTTCACACCCTTAGGGGATTCACTCAAAAATATTCTTAAACTTCTGACAACTCAGAAGAAAATCACTTATCTCCTTCCACTAGCCAACCCAAGTGGAAAGGGTTTCAATGCAAGCAAGAAGTGTGCTTACCATGCTGGACCTCCAGGCCATGACACGCAAGATTTTTGGGCCCTTAAGCATAAGCTCCAGCATTTAATTGACAATGGTGAGATCGTGGTTACCAAGCTCAACCAACCACATGTTCAAGATAACCCTCTCCCTCAACACAAGGAAGAGGAGGTTAACATGATCAGTAGAGGAAATGGAGAGACCTCCAAGTACCTCAAGTATGTGGGTGTTTCATCCCGAATCAACAAGGATAATTCTGACAGATAGGATTATTCATAATTCCAATTCATGATGGAACTAGAGTTAAAAACTCTTGGTGAACAAGTTAATCAACTGGCAGAACATGTGATTCATCAACACCAAGTCACACGTCAGTTGTTCAGTCAGGAGCATGCTAGTCTCCTTTCTCTTATTACAAGTACTACACCACTTACTCAAGAAAGTGAAACATTATAGGAAAAGCTTGCCAGAAAAGAAAAAGATAAAGCCCATCTGGACTTCGCCAGCAAAAGGGAATTCCCCTATTTAGGCCAACCGATGGAAGAGATATTGCAGATGTTGATTAATGAGGGAAAAATCAAAACATTGCTACCTCCAGTTAACCCACGCTCAAAATGGTTTGATGCTAATGGAGTATGTCAATACCACTCCCACTCTCCCGGTCACAACATTGAGGAATGATGGGCACTCCGCCATCTTATTTAAAACATGAGTAACAGTGGTGACCTACAAATGGCAGATAACGACATTGTATCATTTGAGAATGGGGACACATTTTCTATAGGATGGAAAGGAGTCGTAGCAGTTCTATCCTCTGAGGGAGATTTGGCTGCCACACCACTTATAATTCAAACAATTCAGCTCAAAGGTGTTGAAAACCCTTTGAAAGTGGTTGCACCAAAGCCAATCATATTGGCATTAAGGCCACAATATCATGTCGTCAGCCTTAAAAAGGTCCCATGAAATTATGGAGAGGCTGAAGGATCAACATCAAACACAACTATTTTAGTGTCTAAAGAAAATCCACTGTATCTTCCTCAACGGGTGATGAAGCCTATCATCAGGTCAAAGGGAAAAGTGCCCAGGGAGAAGATTGAAGAATTCCTCCGCAAGATGGGACACAATGAAGCTTAGGTGGTTCAAAGCTTGAAAGAAAATCCACAACAAATCTCTATTATGGACTTGGTTTTCGCTTTAGAAGATCACCAGAAGGTCTTACTGAAAGTGTTAGAAGAAACCCACATGCCATAGACAGTGGATGTTAAAAAATTTCATCATCTGGTAGATCACATCTTCAATAGTAATGTGATATCCTTCACTGATGATGACATACCTCCCGAAGGGATGGGTCATTGAATACCATTATACATATCGGTTATATCTTTTAGATATTGTAGACACTTGAAATTTTTTGCACACCTATTACTGACATTGCAAGAGTGCAAATTCGTCTTTCAGAGATAACCCTGGAAGACAACTCACATCTATTTGTTGGGTAAAATCTAATTACGCACAACATACAAGTATATGTGGTCAACAAGTAATAAAGTGATAAGTTGAGTATCGTTTCCATAGAGAATTATTTAATAAAAATCACCAAGTACTAACTCGTAACCAACTCAATCTTACTTAAACGAATGAATTTCAATTTATAAGTAAACTAATTCTAATTACCACTAGTTAAATTAAGATTATGGAGATTTAAGATATCAACTTCACTTATTGCCTCATTTAAGTTAACACATTTCTCATCAATTATTCTCTATCATGAATTATTAATCAAGAACACTAAAACAGATAAAACCACCGCTCGATGCATAATACCCATACTCACTTAAATCTACAGATGATAGATTTAAATAAGACACCCTAATTAACTAATCCACTATATCTCTATGTGAATTACAATTAAAAAGGATTTAAAGCACAAGTTCTCTATAAGATTACATATGTCATAAAGGCATATCTCTATCCTAAACATGAATCATCAATTCCATCTATGCAGAAATCACAAACACATGCTATCATGATAAGATCCAAATCAATACTTCATCTCTCGAGTTCATATAGATTATGACGTTAACTGATGGCCAATCAATTAAACAATTAAGTCCAAATCACAATAGACAATCCTCACAATAGAACATAATAATTGATAACGAAGCATATTAAAATAAACTACACAATAAGATCCATTGTAATCTCAAACAAAGAATTAGTTCATTGAATTAAAACTAAGAATCCACAATTGAATAAACAATAAAAGACAAAGATAGAAGAAGATGAGAAGATATAATCTATTGTCTGTAGATTTGATGCTCTCTCCTTGCTCCTACTTTGAATCTTCAATGGTCTCCAAGTTGCTTCAATCTCCAAATCTAATTAGAACTACTATTTTGATCTAATCTACTTTAATCTAATCTAATGGAATCATATTTCTCCTCTAATCTCCCCTCTAATCCTTGTTATTCTCCACCTTTTATAAGCCTTTTTACATGTCTTTAAGTCCTCTTGGAAGTCCTTCATTCAATTGGATCAAAACAATCCTTCCCGAACTCAAATTTGGCAAAACGGCTTTTTCAAGACATACCCCATTTCCTGGGGGTCCTAAAACAAGGGCCAACCATGACGGGGGTTCCTACTGTTTTGCAGCTGCTATGCCATCCTCGGCGGGGGTTTTATGAAGGAAAAGCCAGCCCCGGTGGCGGTCCATTTTCTTTCACAGCGTCCTCTGGTAAAACGGCCATAAAGTTTTATCCGGGAGGAGTTACGTGGCCTACCAACTATCAAATTGAAGCTATCGACGAGCTCTACAACTTTTATTCTTTGAGAATTGAGAAATAACGAAGGGATGAATGTTGAAAGTGGGCTAGAAGTGATTTCTATGCAAATGGCCACCCAAAACAATGACGTTCGACGTCCGTTGGTACAAAGATCATAACTCTTGCATCCGAACTCCTATTAGAATGATTCAAGATGTTCCGAAAAAGCTACGAAGACGCTCTACAATGTAATACAAGTTCCAAGCCAAAAACATGAAATGAACATGAAAGCCCAAATGATGTCCGGATTGCTTTTCTTTGCGTTTTCCTACCAATTCTTTGCGATTTCCTTGCTTATCCTTACCAATAGTCGCTCACACCGCTCCCAAACATATAACCTACAAAATAAATACAAAATGCATGAAAAGTAACTAAAACACATGAATATAAGCAACTAATTCAAGTAACAGATATAATTCAACTAATTCAGGTATAAAATCTACTTATCAAATACCCCCAAACTTAAACCGTTGCTTGTCCCCAAGCAACACAACATAATGCAATGCAATGTAATAAAATGTAACTCATCTATATGCCTACGAATCCAGTAGTATTGATAGAATGAAATCTATTCACTCGGCCTTAGAGCAATCAAGCAAAACCGACAATACTTCATATCAAAACCAATCAACAATTTCCTAGTCAACCATCAAGTCTTAAACTGTTATTACTGGTATAGTGTGTGTGTGCTCAACATCCATGCTAACTGATATAATACTAAATACAACACATAATAGATCTCTTTAAAGGCATCATACAGTTCAAACTCACAAAATTCACGAACAAGCTAAATCCAACAAAATTTAAACACCCACCAAGTTCAAGAGTCCAATCCGGGATACTTATGCTTTACTTTGCATTACGGGGGCTTTTTGCTCTTTTCCCGTCTTATTATTTTTTTTTTCTTTTTTTTTTATAACCATGACTGTGCAATGTCTCATTCCATTAGGCTAACAGTGCTACCCCTTAGCGAGCTTTCGACCAACGACTCCCAGACCATAAAGACCTTAGGGCGCTAGGTGTAAAGACAATCCCCTCGGGCATACTTGCTCAAGTAACAAAGGCCCGGAAATAAGACTAGCCACAATATTTATTCATTTTTTTAATTTTTTTTTGAAGCTTATATATCCCAAATTTTCCCCCCAAACTTAAGTTTTTGTCTAAATTCAGTCATCTCCGCCTTTTCATGTCTTTCATTCATTCAAACTAATATTATCCTTAAGAAGTCCATTATGTGCCAATTTAAACTTAAAGAGTCAACATAGTTATTTCTATCGTGCTAACCTTGATTATACCAGTTTCAAACATAAAAAGATTTAATTCATAACAAGAAATCACATCAAAGCTCTAATAGTCAGTACTATACTTGCCTACTCAATTCCATTCTCATCATTGGCCAAAATAAACTGAACCATCTAATAACTGGAATCATGCAAGATGAACATAGTAACTAACTATTATTTTTGAATTTTTGTATTTTTTTTAAACAAGAAACTGAATATAATGCTATTCAAACTATACTACTATACAACTACTTATGCAGTTGTACTACATGAATGCACACATAATGAACCTAAACGAAATTAACAACATATGCAACATAACATAACATAAACATGAAACTAAATATGCAATAAAGAACTAAACTAAACTCCCCTAAACTTAGTAATTACAATTTCCTCATTGTAAGAATATAGCGGTAAGTAGAAGAGAACTTCCCTATAATCAGCTAAGCGTGAGGTGATGGTGGCGATGGCGACGACGATCATTTTCCTATCCATTGAACCTCCAATACCTGCAATGAAAAGAGACCACATGGATTAGAATAACACTTTGGAATATAACGTGATTCCTATCTACTAAATAAACTACGAAAGCATATAAATATAAAAATTCCTGGGTTGCCTTCCAGTCAGCGCTTGATTTATAGTCTTTCAGCCGAACTTTGTTTGGTCAACACTATCCAATTCCTCTTCAGAAGTTGAGGAACCCTCCATCCATCAGTAACAAATTGTCCTTTTGGAGGTTCCTAAAGGCGATGGCCAATGCATCAAAGTCACCTAGCTTGCTCTGATTTGGTATGATCTCAATCAAGAACGTCCCACAGCTAGGTGTTTTCTCCATTGTGTATGTGATCACTTTGGGGCATGGAATCTTGTCACACACAATGGGCTCTTCGTCTATCTTCTCTTTCTCGTCCCACCATGGATTCAAAATTGCACTCGCTCTTATGTCATAAAGAGCTTCGCCGACGACATGACTACCAAGTGGGCATGATTTTGCAAATCTGACCGACTCTTTAATCTTTGGTGGAGACCCATTTAGATCTTCGTCGACCTCTATTTCATTATCCCCAATTGTCTCCACACTTCTAATATCTTGTTGCTCATCCAGTAGCAGATTTGGTTCGGGTTCTCCGTCAATTTTGTCATCCATGTCATAAAGCCAAGTGTTTGGAGGAAGGTTGCTTACAGCTTTGGTCATTTGCTCTATTTGATCAGCAAGATTTTGAATTGACCTCACATGATTACTCATTATCTTCTCACCTTCTATGAACTTGGACAATAATTCCCCCAGCCTTGAATTTTCTGTTTCAGTCTCGGAAGCCATGTATTGAGGACCATTGGTTGAGGTATTGACGAATTGTTCCATCCGATTATTAAAATTTTGGGTTGACAGCTCTTGGCTAATCCTCATCTCCTCTAAGTCTGCTATGCCCTTCAGTATTACATCCATTGGATTTGGCTTTTCTTCTTCTGGCAATGGAGGTTGACATGAAAATTCTGATGTGTATGATGGATTTGGAGCGTAATATTGGTCCTCATAAATGTAGCTCCCTGAAGAATCCGGGTGATACCCCCAATCTCGGTGATAATTAGGATCAACATAGTTGTTGAGGTAATTACCACTATATTGTACCGGTTCAAAACTGACGGTGCATTGATGACTTTGATGGTTGCCAGCACAATAGTCACACGTAACTGCCATCCTTCGACTCCTTTGGGCTGCAATAACGTCCAACGTCCTCGAAAGTTCTTCAATCTGTGTTGATATTACAGAAAATGCATTAACTCCATCAATCCCTGATTCCCTTGGTTGAGTCATGTTTGCCATCCTTCGACTCCGTTGGGCTGCGATAACCTCCAACGTCTTTGAATTTGCCTCAATTTGTACTGACTCTACAGAAAATGTATTAAGTCCATCAATCCATGTTTCCCTTGGTTGAGTCATGTTCGTGTATGGCCATTGATATGCAAAGTCATCCATGGTACTTGAAAAGAGAGAAATATAGGAAGAGAATTAAAAATAAAAATAAAAATGTTTAAATTAAGACTAATTTGATTGAAATTAATATTGGTAAAAAAATGTTAAACTAATTCCCAGGCAACGGCGCCAAAAACATGTTGGGTATAATCTAATTACGCACAACACACAAGTATACGTGGTCAACAAGTAAAAAACTGAAAGTAGAGTATCGTTCCCACAAAGAATTGTTTAATAAAAATCATCAAGCACTAACCCGTAATCAACTCAATCTTATTTAAACAAATGAATTTCAATTTATAAGTAAACTAATTCTAATTACCACTAGTTAAATTAAGATTATGGAGATTTAAAATCACAACTTCACTTATTGCCTCATTTAAGTTAACACGTTTCTCATCAATTATTTTTTATCATGAATTGTTAATCAAGAACACTAAAGCAGATAAAACCACCTCTCGATGCATAATACACATACTCACTTAAATCCATAGATGATAGATTTAAGTAAGACACCTTAATTAACCAATCCACTATATCTCTGTGTGAATTATAATTAAAAAGGATTTAAAGCGCAAGTTCTCTATAAGATTACATATGGCGTAAAGGCATATCTCTATCCTAAACACGAATCATCAATTCCATCCATGCAGAAATCACAAACACATGCTATTATGATAAGATCTAAATCAATACTTCATCTCTCGAGTTTATATAGATTATCACGTTAATTGATGGCCAATCAATTAAACAATTAAGTCCAAATCACAATAGACATTCCTCACAATAGAACATAATAATTGATAATGAAGCATATTAAAATAAACTACAGAATAAGATCCATTGTAATCTCAAACAAAGAATTAGTTCATTGAATTAAAACTAAGAATCCACAATTGAATAAACAATAAAAGACAAAGATAGAAGAAGATGAGAAGATATAATCTATTGTCTGTAGATTTGATGCTCTCTCCTTGCTCCTACTTTGAATCTTCAATGGTCTCCAAGTTGCTTCAATCTCCAAATCTAATTAGAACTAGTGTTCTGATCTAATCTACTCTACTCTAATCTAATCTAATGGAATCATATTTCTCCTCTAATCTCCCCTCTAATTCTTTTTATTCCCCTCCTTTTATAAGCATTTTTACATGTCTTTAAGTCCTCTTGGAAGTCCTTGAGTCAATTGGATCAAAATAATCCTTTCCGAACTCAAATTTGGACAAAAACTGGCTTTTCTGCGCATACCCCCGCCCCGGCGGGGGTCCTAAGGCTTAAAGGGCCCACCCCGGAGGGAGTACCTACTATTTTGCAGCTGCTATGCCCGCCCCGACGGGGGTTTTATTAAGGAAAAGCCCGCCCCGGCGGGGGTCCATTTTCTATCACAGCGTTTTCTAGTAAAATGGCCATAACTTTTGATCCGGGAGGAGTTACGGGCCCTGCCACATATCAAATTGAAGCTATTGACGAGCTATACAACTTTCATTCTTTAGAAATTGAGAAATAACAAATGTTTGAAGGTCGAACTTTGCCTAGAAGTGACTGCTATGCAAATGGCCACCCAAAACAATGACGTTCGATGTCCGTTGGTACAAAGGTCATAGCTCTTGCATCCGAACTCCGATTAGAATGATTCAAGATGTTCTGAAAGGCTACAAAGACACTCTACAATGTAAGCCAAGTTCCAAGCAAAAAACATGAAATGAACATGAAAGCCCAAATGATGTTCAGATTGCTTTTCTTTGCGTTTTCCTACCAAATCTTTGCGATTTCGTTGCTTTTCCTTACTAATAGTCGATCACATCGCTCCCAAACATATAACCTACAAAATGAACATAAAATGCATGAAAAGTAACTAAAACACATGAATATAAGCAACTAATTCATGTAACAGATACCGGATAAGTAAGGTATAAAATCTACTTATCACCATTCTGGATACTACCGGAAGTTCAGTCATAACCTTGGACACACACCAGGAGTATCAATTCCAACCTCGGAGATAACCCTGAATTTTGTCCTTGGAGGTAACCCCAAGGATTGCTGTTGAAGTTCTGGCGATAACTCTAGAAATGCTTGTTTCAAATGCATGCTATCAGCTTCAATCTTAGACCTCCTGCCAAGGCACTCATACCAAAGACCCAGAGCTAACACCGGGAAGACAGGCTCACTTACAGATGACTTTGGGGAATTTAAACACTTGCAGCAGTCTAATATCAGATGTAACCTTGAGCAACGTCTGCTATCAGCCCAAATAGGAGATAACCCCGGTGAGGAGTCAAAAGGTCATCTTACCACCTCAACCCTAGCACGCCGTCTCAACACTTCATACATACATACAACAATGTCCCATAAGAACCAAGGAGTTCCAACCCCAAGTGACTATTACTCGTGGCAGCACACCGGATAGAATTTGAAGCTTGAAGACCATGGGCATGGTCCCCTCTTCCTGACTTTGTACAACCTCTAATCCCATGTCACTGCGTAACTCTCGACAAAAGCGATTCGAATAAGGTCTTATACACCTAGGTCGAATGCTTAGATTGAAGTTCTGCAAGTTCGAGCGGATATCATAGTGCACGAGTACACGTACTTCGAGATGGCGGGACCCGCGGAGATCGAGGCACCCCAGGAAGCCGCAGGTGCATCTGCGGCTGCCGCAGGTGCATCTGCGGCTGCCTCAAGTACACCTGTAGCTCCCCCATCTATAAATAGAGGGTTTGGGGTGTCCATTTTAGAAAAAAAGAAAAGGCGAAGAAGCCCTGTCCAATTTGCTCTGTACACACCCTATATTGACTGTTTCCTCATTTTAAACACATGTTAGCTCACATATAGCTACATTTTTATCGGCGGGAGCAGAGTGTTTATCCATCTAGAGTCATAGAAGTCTGCTTTGGCATCCCACTGTAAGCCTTTTCATCCTCTATAAATCCTTTCTCTTCATCTTTGCACACACTATTCTACACATTGAGAGTTATGTTGTGTGTGTATGCCCGGACTTCAGTCTGTAGTTTTCATTTTTATCTGTATATATATACTTATATATGTATATATTTTATATATGGACTAACATTATCGAGTTATGCCTCGATTCAGCCTAGACTTATGTCTGGAGCGTTTACTGATAAGTGGGTTTTACACCTACTTATTGGATATCAATTTACGCGAATTATGCCCATCTCAAGTACATTTCAGTCTGTTTTAGTTGCATTTCATGTTATTTTGCATTGCATGTACTTAAAAAACTCCTTTTGGTGAAAAAGTGCAGGAAACGGCCTAATTTGGTGGTATTTGAGGGCACGAGGCTAATGGACGCATGAAGTAGGGCACAAGCTGGGAGATGAGTGGCATGAGGACTAAATGGAGCAGAAGATTAAGCATGGATGGACAAAAGTAGGGTGCAACAGAACAGATCAGTGCTGCAGGAGAACTAGAGTGCAGATTGAGAAGCCATGCAAGATACTAGCTCGAGAGAGCCTTGACCTTTGAGAGTACTTACCGGACAGAGAGCATGACTCTATCGCAAGTCTCGCGCGCCCGCCGCGAGGAACACACTAGAGGGGTCTTGTGTCAAGGCGTGGCGTCAAGTCGCTAATTTGTTTTATTTTAATTTTTAATTAAATGAGTTGTAATTTGTTTTAAAATGATATCTGACTGGTGTCAGAGGGAGACGAATAACTTTTGACGTATTTTCATAAGAGTAACTAAGGTTTACACGTGAGGGAGATTCCAATGAAGAACCAAGCCAAAACTCCATCTTCTCTAATTCTTCTTGGGATTTTCTGTCATTGTGGATTTTTATTATTGTTTAACAGGATTTTTATGAGGATTTGAACGTTGATATTGGTTTACAATCTACAATTGGGTTTGATCATTTTATCTTTCATCTTTCAATTGTTTGCATGATAACCATGTTTAGCTTTGATCCCATAATGGCTTTTGGTTCAGTTATGAACTAAACTCCATTATGGGATTCTAACAGATTTTAATATATAGTTTAGTTGCATGCTTGATTGCTACGGCTGTTTTACATATCATATGTGAATTCTATTATGGTTGTTTTACATGTATGAATGCTTGATCACCATTCATTTCAGTATTTGCATGGAATTGACAATGAACATGCGAGTATGGATTGTAATCATTATAGCATACGTATATGGGGTTGTTTTATATGGCTTGCGTATTTCGTGAATGAGATAGACATATACTTATTCACCGTATGAGTTTAAATAAGGGCTTGTGCTTAAATTCAGTATAATTGAAACTTCACATAGACATATAGTGATTTTGGTTATATTGATGACTACATGGAGTCTATCATTTGTGGATGTTGTGTGAGTTGGTCATAGTGCATTGAAAAATGGCTATGACTCTATTAGTGCTCTTGGCTTTTTTCCTATGATATGTGAACAATTCTTTCATGATAGTGGTAATTAGATGAAGTATTAAATGAAGTTAGGATCCCATTATCTCCAAATTTGATTTATTCCATTCTTATTATCATTTTAGTTATTATTTGCAGTTAGAAATAATTAACACTTTTGATCTTTAGTTTAAGCATATAGAAATACAAATTTGATTGATGAATAGTAGTTTAAATTGAACAACTTTATCTGTGGGATCGATACTTTACTTACTCTGTATTACTTGTTGACACATGTATGCTTGCATGAGTTAGAGCTATTTTGTCATAACTGAAAAAGAGGCAACAAGTTTTTGGCGCCGTTGCCGGGGAAAGGCGTTTAGTTTAAATAATTATCATCAATTTTAAGCTATTTTGCATGACTTAGACATATCTATTCTTATCTCATTTCTATTTTTGTTTTATTTGTGATTTCAAGTACTTGTAGATTTTTATGCACACAAGATCTTCCAATTCTGAATTATCACCAGCGCAGGATAACATTAACCGAAGAGGTTGGAAAGCTAGTGTGCGAAGAAATTTACAAGCTCAGTTAGAGAGTACTACAGTTAGTATGGCAGAAGAACAGAGAATTGAGCAAAGAGAAGAGCACCGGGCTCTACGAGATTACTCCATGCCGAATATAAACGGACTACAGTCTAGCATAGTCAGACCGGCCATAGCAGCCAATACTTTTGAGATTAAACCGGGCACTATTGAGATGGTGCAGAACTCGGTTCAGTTTAGGGGTGCTTCTACGGATGATCCGAATGAACACTTATTGAGCTTCATCGAGATTTGTGATACATTCTGATATAACGATGTGACGGAGGATGCTATCAGACTGAGGTTGTTCCCATTCTCATTGAGGGATAAGGCGAGGAGTTGGCTTCATTCTTTGTCGTCAGGGTCAATCACTACATGGGAGGACTTAGCGCAGAAATTCTTAGCCAAGTTCTTCCCAATGGCTAAAACTGCAAAGATGAGGACAGCTATATGTCAGTTTGAGCAACAACAGGGCGAGTCCTTATATGAAGCATGGGAGAGATATAAAGAGATGTTAAGGAAGTGTCCGCATCATGGTATGCCAGATTGGATGGTAATTAACACTTTTTACAATGGATTGGGATGGCAGTCGAGACCGATTGTAGATGCAGCTGCAGGAGGGGCATTATGGGCAAAAAGCTATGATGAGGCCTATACACTTATTGAGACTATGGAAACTAATGATTTTTAGAATCCTACATCTCGGATGCCACATCCTAAGGTAGCAGGTGTGTTGGACGTAGATGCTATCACTCAGTTGTCAGCACAGATGGCAGCGATGGCAAAGAAGATAGACACAATAGCAGAGAGTAAAGTGAAAATAGTTGCCTTCGTTTGTGAGATTTGTGCAGGGTCACACTCCATGGATCAGTGTGCTATTAGCTCAGAGTCGGTACAGTATGTGAGCAACTACAGGAAAGACCAAGGTCAATTTTAGAACACATACCACCCCAACAACCGAAATCATCCAAACTTTAGTTGGTCGAATAACCAAGGAAATCAACAAAGTCAATTTCAGCCGAATCATCAATTCCAGTCAACCCATTTCACCCAAAGTATATACCAAAACCACCATTTTCCACCGGGATTTTCTCACCAACAACAACAACATCACACTCCAGCTGCACATCAGCAAGAAAAGAAATTGGAAATGGAGGAGATGATGTTGAAGTACATGGCAAATATGGAGGTTATGATCAAGAGCCAAGCAGTGGCTATTAAGAATTTGGAAACTCGGATGGGGCAAATGGCGAGCAAGCTTAACAATAGGCCCCAAGGTTCCTTGCCAAGTAATACAGAGACAAATCTAAGAAAAGATGGGAAGGAACAGTGCCAAGCAATATCATTAAGATTTGGGGAAAAATTGGCGGAGACATCGTAAGTCGCATACCGCTATGAGAACACTAAGGAAGCGCAGCGTATGCATGAGGCGAAACAGTGTGATTGTTGATGAAGAAAATCTGAAAAATTCTGAAGTACAACTTAAAGAGAAAGATAAAGCAGGCTCAGAGGCAAAGATTAAGAGTTCAGTACCACCAATTTACCCTCAAGTTCCATATCCGCAAAGATTAACTAAGCAGAGGGAGGATAAACAATTCAGTAAGTTCTTGGAGGTATTTAAAAAGCTGCAAATCAACATACTTTTCGCCGAGGCATTGGAGCAAATGCCAAGCTACACAAAGTTTATGAAAGGTATTTTGTCAAGGAAGAGAAGACTAGATGAATTTGAAATGGTAGCCTTGACTGAGGGGTGCAGTGCAGTGCTACATCAGAAATTACCTCCAAAGCTGAAGGATCCGGGCAGCTTCACAATTCCATGCACAATCGGAAAGACGAGCTTTGATAAGTGTTTATGTGAACATGGGGCAAGTATAAATTTGATGCCCTTGTCAGTGTTTAATCAGTTGGGATTGCCGGCTCCAAGGCCGAAAAACATATCATTATAGCTAGCTGATAGATCCATCACGTATCCACGGGGAATTGTTGAAGATGTGTTGGTAAAGGTGGACACATTTATTTTCCCGACTTTCTTCATCATCTTAGACTACAAGGAAGACAAAACCATATCAATAATACTAGGGAGACCATTCTTAGCCACAGGCAGGACCTCGATCGATGTGTAGAAACAGGGAACTCACTATGCGTGTATATGATCAAGAGGTCAACTTTAATGTCTTCAAGGCAATAAAGTTCCCAACGGATGAAGAAGAATGCTTTCTGGTTGACTTGGTGAATCAAGGCCTAGATGAAGAAGTACAGAGTTTAGTGAAGGATGAACCGTTGAGTGGTATTCTGGGTGAAAATTCAGAGTTGAAGGTAGAACCATTAACAAAATCTAAAATCATTAAATTTCGGGGTGAGGTAGACAAGCAGGACGTCACCTCAACTATTCTTTTGACGTGAGATTCAAGACAGTCAAGCTAATTGACTATAACTTAGCGCTTGATGGGAGGCAACCCATTATTTTTCTATCCCTATTTTCTTTTTAATCATTCAGTTTAGATTGTTATAGTTATTCATATTTAGTTTATTTTTGACAGTACATCTGATTTGCATGCTTGAATGTGTAGCAGGAAGTGCATTACGAATATTTGCAAGATGTTAGCGTATGTAGCCATTAATTCATGCTTTAACAGTGTGCATTAATGTCTATGCAGGTACCGCATTGAAATCATCACTGATAGGTAGAGTGAAATTGAACTTTAGCATTGCAGATATCAGGATCGCGCGGTCGCGCAGCCTATGCAGTACAAACTCGCGCGCCCACGCATCATGTCAATCAGGACAATAGTACATTCTGAAAGTCTCGCGCCCGCACGCCCAGCCCAGTAAAAACTTGCGCGACCGTGCGCGACACCGGACTAAGACAGATTTGAAAATTTTAAAAACGAGTTGGGGACCATTTGGACTCTTATTTGCTATCATAACAGAAGCGAAATTCTCTCAGTCTCCATAACTCATGTCTCTATCTCTTTATCAGTTACAAATTGAAGTCGTACATCTCTCTATTACATTCCCACGATCATCTCCACGTTCAAGGCTCATACCCACGCTCTCATCCACTGCTATAAAGCTAGGGTTTTTGATTGGGTTAGCAGAAACAAGTTTGAAGGTGATCACATCGCAAATTCTCATTCACTCTCCAAAATTTCATCTACATTCTCGCTCAACTATCTGCCAATAGGTCCAAAGAGAGCACGATCATTGTCTTCTTCATTATCTTCCTCTGGCAGTCATGGGGAGGACATTGTCGACCACACCAAGTTCTTGTGCTTGGAAGTCCAACAAGAGTACTACCGAATCGTAGCAAAAACATTTATCAAGGAAAGAGGATTCAAACCAGAAGGCCATGATGGACAGCTTTGTGCCATGATTCATGAGAGAGGCTGGGGTGGACTGACTGCTTGCCCCACGCCCGTTCCGATGAGCATAGTCTATGAATTTTATGCCAATGCCAAGGTCACAATGAGCGGTATCTCGATGGTTCGCGAGTTCGAGATAGACTACAGACCTCCCTCCATCAGAACCATTTTTCGACTCACTGAGACACCACCAAGAAGGGCTGCCAACTGGGTCACTGGTACTCACTTGGAAATAGACTTGGAGTTGGTGATTGCTGAGTTGTGCGTTCCTGGCACGAAATGGACATACAAAGTCGGTATGACCCAACCGCGCATATTCCCAACCGCAACCCTAAACCGATATGCAAAGGCATGGAACTTGTTCATATGTGCCAAGTTAGTGCCTTCATCGTATCAGCATGAGATTACAGCGGAGAGGGCAATTATTCTGTGGGGGATTATCACCGGGAAATATATTGATGTTGGCCATCTCATCCACCAGAACATGCTGCGATATCTGCGTGGAGGCACCACTGGGAGCATTCCACACGCTTCAGTGGTAGCGATGTTATGTGCTCATCGGGGATGCAACTGGGGAAACGAACAACTGCAATATCCAAGCCAGGACATCACACATGCCACAATTGGTAAATTTGCGGACTGGGCCGGAGGCGTGCCACACCCACGCAGAAGAGGATTTATCCTCCAGCCCACATTTCCTAAGCCATCACAGTAGCCACCTCAAACAGACGAGGCAGGCCCCTCGACACGACCACAAGCTCCTTATGGTGATCACCAGCTCCGAAGGTTGGAGCAAAGGGTTGATGCCATCTACGACAATTTTAGAGCGTTTGCTATGGGTCTCCCGGGGGCCTTAGCCGAAGCCTTTGCGCAGCAAGGAACGATGCTAGAGTGGCCCCAGTTTGGGACTGCAGTGCCTTATCCACCACCAGATTCACCACCCGAGGAGGGTGGTCTAGCCGATCAGTAGGGGAGTTTTCTTGTACCCTTTACCTTCATTCAATGGGGCATTGAATATTATAAGTTTGGGGGTATTGGGGTAGTAGTATAGTTGCATATAGTTTCATTTAGTCTGTGCATGTATATGTGTTAGTTAAAATTCTGCAGAAATTTTTAATTTTTAGTTATTATTGCTTGTGTTAGGACGTTTTCATTTGCATGTCTCACATTGTTTAGCTTTATAGAAAATCTTGCCTAGCCAATGATGATAGTGAATTGTGAAGGATTTTAGAGTATATTGGATAACATGAACGTAGTTATAATGTTTTAAATGATGAAATTCATATTGCTATTTAAATGCTTTCGGTTTGCACGGATGTGTTCACAATCACTTGTAGGTATAAGAATTATGTGTTGCATTGTTTGTTAGAAAATGTAGTTTTAAAAAGAGAAAAATGTGGAACATGCATGTAGACTTGCCAAACATTGACATTCAAATTTTAGGAAAGCATGGGTATGCTATGTAAAAAAAAATAAAATCAAATAGCAGTAACGTGACTAGTCTTATTTCCGGGCCTTGGCTACTTGAGTAAGTACGCCCGAGGGGATTGTCTCTACACCTAGCGCCCTAAGGTCTTTCATGGTCTGGGAGTCTTTGGTTGAAAGCTCGCTAAGGGGTAGCAGTGTTACCTAATGGAATAAGGCATTGCTGCGATCATGTATAAAAAAAAAAGAAAAAAAAAAATAGCAATAAAAAATCATGGAAAGTGCGAAAATCGCCCTCGTGAGTAGCAATAAAGCAATTAAGCCCATTGTTGAATTTTAGTTTGTTTGAATATGTTGGAACAATTTTCGTTGCATAAGTATATATGATTCTCAATTAAAACTATAATTTTCTATTTTGAGCATGTTAGCATATATATTCTTTGCTTGAATCAAGTTTTGGTGAACACTATACACACACACACACAGCATCTCTATAACATGTATGAATTATCTGAGTTTATGATGTTATGACCATCGTTTAGTTTGAAGTTGTATTTTTTAATCTGGATAATCCGCTGAGCCATTTTGGACTGAAATTCTGTTTAAGTTGGAATGATGTGAGACTAGTTTGAATAGTAGTTTAGCTGCATAGTAGTGCTTTTGCATTTTTCTTTGTTATTTAGCATGCATTGCTTGAGGGCAAGAAATAGTTCAAGTTTTGGGGTATTTGATAAGTGGGTTTTACACCTACTTATTGGATATCACTTTACGCGAATGATGCCCATCTCAAGTACATTTCAGTCTGTTTTAGTTGCATTTCATGTTATTTTGCATTGCATGTACTTAAAACTCCTTTTGAAGAAAAAGTGCAGGAAATGACCTAATTTGGTGGTATTTGAGGGCACGAGGCTAATGGACGCATGAAGCGGGGCACAAGCTGGGAGATGAGTGGCATGAGGATCAAATGGAGCAGGAGATTAAGCATGGATGGACAAAAGAAGGGTGCAGAATGAAGCAGATAGTCATGAATCGAGAACTAGAGTCTGAGATTAGAAGCCGCCATGCGACATACTAGCCTTGAGAGTGCGCACCCATGCGAGTACTCAGCTAGACAGAGCATGACCTACTGTAAGTCTCGCGCCCGCGTAAGGAACACACTGGATGGGCGCGGGGCCGCGCGCGATGCTGAAGCTGCTGATTTGTTTTATTTTAATTTTTAATTAAATGAGTTATAATTTGTTTTAAAACGATATCTGACTGGTGTCAGAGGGAGACGAATAACTTTTGACGTATTTTCTTAAGAGTAACTAGGGTTTACACGTGAGGGAGATTCCAACGAAGAACCAAGCCAAAACTCCATCTTCTCTAATTCTTCTTGGGATTTTCTATTATTGTGGATTTTTATTATTGTTTAACTAGATTTTTATGAGGAGTTGAACGTTGATATTGGTTTACAATCTACAATTGGGTTTGATCGTTCTATCTTTCATCTTTCAATTGTTTGCTTGATAACCATGTTTAGCTTTGATCCCATAATGGCTTTTGGTTCAGTTATGAACTAAACTCCATTATGGGATTCTAAAGGATTTTAATATGTAGTTTAGTTGCATGCTTGATTGCTAGGGCTGTTTTACATATCATATGGGAATTCTATTATGGTTGTTTTACATGTATGAATGCTTGATCACCATTCATTTCAGTATTTGCATGGAATTGACAATGAACATGCGAGTATGGATTGTAATCATAATAGCATACGTATGTGGGGTTGTTTTATATGGCTTGCGTATTTTGTGAATGAGATAGACATATACTTATTCACCGTATGAGTTTAAATAAGGGCTTGTGCTTAAATTCAGTATAATTGCAACTTCACATAGACATATAGTGATTTTGGTTATATTGATGATTACATGGAGTCTATTATTTGTGGATGTTGTGTGAGTAGGTCATAGTGCATTGAAAAATGGATGTGACTCTATTAGTGCTATTGGCTATTTTCCTGTGATATGTGAAAAATTCTTGCATGATAGTGGTAATTAGATGAAGTATTAAATGAAGTTATGATCTCATTATTTCCATATTTGATTTATTCCATTCTTATTCTTCATTTTAGTTATTATACCGATTTATGAATAGAAGTTTAAATTCACACTTTTTTGATCTTTAGTTTAAGCATATAGAAAATAGTGATTTGATTGATGAATAGTTAGAGTTTAAATAACCAAAAAAACAACATTTTCTCTGTGGGATCGATACTTATATATTATATATATTACATTTGTTGACACAGGCCTTTTGTATTTACATTTAGCATGAGTTAGAGCTCTTTTGCTTTTATTTACATTTTGAAAAAGGGAAGTATGAATAGGTCTCAATTCCTATTGAGCACAGGGTTTGAAAAACCTCTTTTTATAAAACATCATTGTTATATCTTTCTTAAAACTGAATTTTTGTATAAATTCAAACCCTTTGTATATAGGTGCGAACGAGGCCTCGCACTACTTCTAAATAATTGCACATTGATCCACACACACACACACACACACATTCATATAACAATTTCTTGAAAAGTGGCGGTCACCGTGGCAACACGGATGTCGGGGGGTGCCTAACACCTTCCCTCCGCATAATTAAGCCCTCGAACCCAAATGAATCTCGATTTTACAGACCCGTTTAGCAGTGTCACATCACTGGGTAAATCTACAAACCTTTTCTCGGTTGCGTTGGTGCAACCAGTTAAAAACACCAACTGGCGACTCTTAACAGTCCATCGTTGACATTACACATGTCGGACCTTTTTCACTTGTTTTTTCAAACAAATCTCACCTAACATGAGAACACCAAAGTACAAGTAACGAAAAGGGACAAATAAAAATCCCGACATCGACAGGTGGCGACTCTGCTGGGGACTCCAGTAAGAGGGCTTAAGCCGCTACTACAAGCTTTTCAAAACTGTTATATGCTTATGTGTGAATGTTGCATTTATATTTTTGATGAATGTGTACGAATGCATTTTACTTACTACACTACAAAATATCTATCTGTGATATTAGTGCTTCGCACATGTCATCATTTTCATAAACGGTGAGACACATTGTATGTGAATGTATGTTGTGTGGTTACTCTACCAGGAGGCTATCCTATCGGTGTTTGATTACTGGACTTGTAGGGAGACTAATTCCAACGAGGCTCAAGAAAGGCACCTCCCATATTTGCTCGAGTTGAAAGATTGGATTATGATGAGTGCATATTATTCATTTATTTTGATTCCATTATATTTAGTTTTATTACATGTTTCATGTGTATATGAGCTTATTAAGGTGTTTAATGATTTCAGGAAGAATTGGAGCTGAAATGAGGAAAAAGAGAAAATTTAAGGATATTTAGCATTAAGTTGGATGCATGTTCTTGGCTTGTGACTTGAATTTTATTGTAGAGCTCTTCTTTAGCTTTGTGGAACATCTTGAATCGTCCCAATCGGTGTTCATATAAAAAAGTTATGATATTTTTACTAAACGGACGTTGAACCTCAAAGTTTGAAAGTTGCAATTTACACAACGGTCACTTGGAGCCCGATTTCGACCTTTATACAGCAAGAATTTGTTAATTCTCAAAGAATTAAAGTTGTAGATCTCGTCGATATCTTCGTTTTGATAGGTAACAGGCCCCGTAACTCCTCCCGGATCAAAAGTTATGCTTATTTTACCAAAGGACGTCGTGAAGAGAAATGAAAATTCGCTTTGATGAATTTGAGCGGGAAAATCAGGAAATCTTGGATTTTTGAAAAGTTTCTAAATGCAGATTTTTGTAGACTTCTACATGGAATTGGATTGATATTTCTATTGTCTTTAGGATTTCCTTTAGACTAAGATTTATTTCCAAATTGAATTCTATTTTTTTATGGAAACTAGTTATGATTTGTAATTCCTTTTAGGATTTGGATTTCTACTTCCTATAGGATTTAGGACTTTGTCTAGCACTATAAATAGAGGATGAGAGTCAATGTTTTATTCATTCAACTATCAACTATCATCTATTGGAGTGCAGACTCAAGAGCATGTCAGACTAGTTCTTTTTATTCAGTTCTAAGGGAGGTGAATCCTTGTTACAAGTAATTGATTAATTGAGTATTATTATTTATTCCGTCTTGTGTGAAATTTCTTCTGATAATAAGTTTTTATTGATTGCATGCTAATTGATCTAATTGATTTAATATGGCCAATTGAGTTAATTTGATCATTATCATCTGCTAGATTAAGATTGATATTACGTGTAATTGATACCTTTTTTCATCACAAGTAGTAACTTGGTAATAATAATTGTGGACAAGCTTTTGTTTATTGCTAAGATTATCAGAAAACAAGTTAAACAAATCGAGCTTATGTGTTTGTTGCTTGAATTAGCCTAATTCTCTATTTCTTAATGCTTCTATCATATTAAATCTAGAGAGCTTATTCTAGGTTGTATGCTAGTTAGACTCTGGTGGAGAGCTTGTTTCATACAGTGATAATCTAAGGAGAATTTCGGATAGCAGAGCTTATTGTTATCTAGGGCTAATAGTTTCATTGAAGGAAAATTAATAATAACTTGATTAATTGATTGTTGTACTTGGTGAAACTGAACTGCAGAACTGAAGTTTTTACATTTTTGGTTAACTTCATCATTAATTCTTATTTTCTTAGTTTCAAAACAATTTTCAAAAAATTCCCAATCTTTATTTTCTATCAAAATAATAGAATAAATATAAAACAAATCATTCTCTGTGGGATCGATCCTTGCTTACTACTGTGCTAATTATTTGAATTTGTAAAGTAAAAGTGAGGTTAATTTAAGAGTGTAAACGACAGCTCCCAGATTAACTTCTCGTCGAGTAGATTGCGATGATCTGGGGACCTTCATGCCAAAAAGACGCCAGAGTAACCCTAAGATAGGTCAACCTCTGATAAACCAAACGCAGAGGAAAGTCTCTTCATGATTTCCATTTTCAATTACTTGTAAAAGCATTTACTTGTAATTTTATTCCATGTCCATCTTTATGTAATGGAAATATGAAGAATATTTGTGCATACATGACATGTTATCAAATAACACCCATTTTGCAGGACAATATTCCTAAAATGGGAACATTATGATAGCATTTACATTATCCCTAAGACTAAACTACATAAGTCTTTTGTAGGGAAACAATTGGGCCTATTACCCGCTCAAAATCCAAAAAGGCCACGAGCCTACAGTCAATAATGTCTTCTTCTGACCAGTCTAATGTCATTTCTCGAGAAGAATTTCACGGATTGAGTAAACAAATTACAGATTTGACTATTCTGCTAAAGAAATTGCATCAATCTACTCAGGGTACAAAGATGCCTACACATACAGAATCCTCTACACAAGGAGGAACACAAGGTTTGGGTAAAACAAATCCAGAACCTCAGTTGGATACGACCAACAAAGACCCTAAAAGCACCCATCTCAAAGGAGATCCAGACACCGGTGATATCAGGAAGAAAGTTCTTCAAATGGAGGAAACTATTCGCGCTCTCAAAGGGATTGGAACACATGGAAGTGTTTCATATGCTGACCTTTGTATATTCCCTGGTGTTCATTATCCAGAAAAATTCAAGACCCCTGACTTTAAAAAGTATGATGGATTAGGGGATCCCTATACACATTTAAAAGTGTTCATTGGAGAACTTGGATCTTATGCAGAAAACAAGAAGCTCAGCATGCAGCTGTTCCAGAAGAGTCTAATTGGAGAAACTCGTTCATGGTATACCAGATTAGACAACTCAAAGATCTATAGCTGGGAAGAGCTAGCTCACGCCTTCCTCACTCAATACAGTTTTCAATCTCAGATGGCTCCTGACCGGTACCAGATTACCAAGGTCAAGAAATAGTCTAATGAGTCTTTCAGAGAGTACGCTCAAAGGTGGAGGCGCCTTGCTGCTCAAGTTATTCCTTCCATAACAGATGCAGAAATGGTCATGACTTTCATAGACATACAGGAAGATCCTTTCTATGAAAGAATCTTAGATGGTATTGGCAAACCATTCTCTAAAATGACCAAACACGGAGAGATGGCTGAGATGGAGTTGAAGTCAGGAAAGATTTAAGACCTAGCCGCTCTTAAAGCAGTTGCTGAGCACATCAAGTCCGAATCTTATGGAAATAACCCCTGGAGGGTCCATAAAAAGAGAGAGGGGGATGTTTCCTTGATACTACAAGGTCAAAAAGGCAGTCAGAACATGCCTATGCAGAGGAGAAACTACTCCCTTTTCCCAGCACAGTCTTCAAACCCTCCATTGCTTAAAGGTGGAGATGCAAAGTGCCCTCGAACGTTCACACCCTTAGAGGACTCGCTCGAGAATATTCTTGCTCTTCTGACTACTCAGAAGAAAATCACACATCTTCTTCCACCAGCCGACCCTAATGGGAAGGGTTTCAATGCTACTCGAAAGTGTGCTTATTATGCCTGAGCACCTAGACATGATACTCAAGATTGTTGGGCCTTGAAACACAAGATCCAAGATTTAATAGACAACGGTGACATCGTGGACACCAAACCAGATCAACCTCATGTGCAAGACAACCCTCTTTCTCAACACAAAGAAGAAGAGGTCAAAATGATTAGTTGGAGCGCTGAACAGAGTTCCAGTTTTAACAATGAATCATCCCAGACCATCAAATACGGTGTTGACAGATGGGATTATGCAAAGTTCCAATTTGCTATGGAACGAAAGAGGAAAGCTCTTCGCAAGAAAATTAAACAATTGGCAGAACTGGTGACCCATCAGCATCAAATCACAGGTCAGTTAATCAGCCAAGAGCATGCCTATCTCCTTCCTTTTGTTATGAATGCTCCCCCATCACCCTCAGAAAGCAAAGCTATGGAGGATAATGTTATAAAGAGAGCAAATGCTAAAGCTCGTTGGGATTTTGCCAATCAAAGGGAATTTACATACCTGGGCCAACCTATGGAGGAGATATTTAAGATGCTAATCAACGAAGGAAGAATTACCTCCCTTCTACCTCCAATCAATCCACGTTTAAGACGGTTCAACTCCGATGGAGTTTGTCAATATCATTCACATTCTCGCGGTCACAGCATAGAAGAATGTTGGGCATTCCGCCACCTTATTCAGAATCTAATTGATAGTGGTGTCCTGCAATTGGCAGATGATGACACTGTACTACTTGAGAGTCGGAATACATGTCCTACCAAATGGAAAGGATTAGTAGCAGTTATATCCGCTGAGGCTGATAATACTGTCAAAGCATTTCCCATACTAGCAATTCAACTCAAAGGAGCTGACAATCCTTTGAAAGTGGATACACCAGAGCAAATTTCATTACCCTTCAGACCTCAGTATCCTATTGTCAGCTTACACAAAGTCCCATGGAATTATGGAGTAACTGAAGGATCCACGTCTCATACTGTTGCTACAGTGTCGAAGGAAAATCCATTGTATCTTCCTCAGAGGGTGATGAAGCCCGCTATAAAAGCAAAGGGGAAGATTCCCATAGAGAAGATTGAAAAATTCCTCCGCACTATGGGCCATAATGAAGCCAAGGTGGTTCTAAGCTTAAAAGAAGCTCCACATCAGATCTCAATACTGGACTTGGTTTTCTCTTCCGAAGATCATGGGAAGATTTTATTGAAGGTTTTGGAAGAAGCCTACTTGCCAAAATCAGTGGATGCGGAAAAATTTCAACATATGGTTGATCACATTTTCAACAACAATGTGATATCCTTCACCGATGATGACATACCTCCCGAAGGGACCGGTAATTATAAGCCATTACACATTGCAGTTTTGTCCTCCGGGTATATATTAGCGGGAGTTTTGATAGATGGAGGTTCGTCTCTGAATATCTGTCCTTATGCCACCTTGGTGAAGATGATCGACAATCTCAAAAGGATCTGAAGCAGCCATACGGTTATCAAAGCTTTTGATGGATCCCAATGAAATTCTGTCAGATAGATTAAGCTGCCAATTGAGATTGGTCCAAATACATTCAATGTATCCTTCCACGTCCTCAAGATAGATTCAGGATACAACCTGCTATTGGGGAGACCATGTATCCACATGGCTGGAGCCGTTCCTTCTACATTACATCAACAACTCAAATACATTATCAACATTAACCTAGTCACTGTCAACGTTGAGCCAGAATGTCCTGAACAAGGAGATCTACCAATCATCAGCTTCAATTCAGAAGTTGAACCGGCCAGTTTTCATACTTTGGAAATGAGTAACACGCAATACCATCCTATTGGAACGCCATTTCCCGTACCTAAGATTTCTGCCGAGGTTATGTTGGCCACTCAAGAAATGATGTCATTGGGTCATCAGCCTGAACAAGGGCTTGGTAAAGATAAGCAGGGTATTAAGCACCCTATTCAAGTGTCCAGTCAAATTGGGACAGCCGGACTAGGCTATTCTACCAGTTCCAGTCTCAGGAATCCTCATAAGCATAAGTAGGTTCCTCAAGCTTCCGCCACACGGCGATTTTCTCCATCTGCACCTCATAAGGTGATACAGTCTCCGGTAAAGGTGCCAGCCCATGTTATGGCTATGTTGTTTCCCAACCAGTACCATTCAAAGCAAAAGAGGTGTTGATTCCTAAGCTTGAAGTGGAAGAAACGGAGCAAAAACGTAAACATGACATCACCCTGATGATGTCAGGCATACGCATCATTGTCCATGATGAACACACAAACAGATATACCCCAGACGATGATTGCCCAGATGTTATGGTCATCATTCGGGAGAAGGAGGACGATGACAGCCCCTCCATCACTGCAGTCCATCAGGAATTTACCCTCGACAATTGGAGTAGCAATCCATGCATTGGTCGACGAGGGTAAACCGGGTAGAAAATCCCTTTGCCCTATAGATAATTTTAATTGCTTACTTTTCTATACAGTATTAGCAGTTATTTTATTAGTACATGCTAACACTTGTGTATAATTAAACAGTTTCATATATTAAGTGAAAGCATATTTTGTTTCAGGACTTTGAATTTAGATGTGCTTGTACTTGCTGATGAGGTGCCTTTTCTCCATGAGGACTGTAACTTTGATGCAAAGTTGGACTCGGACTTGATGGAAATACAAGAGGACATTGAGACACCTCAGGAGATTAAGGAATGGGTCACAAACAAACCTAAACCCAAACTTGACCAAACCACTTCTTTCAATCTTGGAACCTTAGAAAGCCCTAAGCTAATCCAGATTGGTTAAGACCTCACCCCAAACCAATGGAATGACATAGTTGCGCTACTAACCCAATTCCAGGATGTGTTTGCATGGTCTCACGAAGACATGGTGGGTTTGTCCATTGACATTGTTCTTCATCGCCTTCCCATTAAAGTGGGATTTAAGCCAGTCTGGCAGATACTCAGGCGATTGAAACCTGAGTGGAGTTTAAAGGTTAAAGAGGAAATTGTTAAACAATTTCAAGCTGGCATTATAATTGTGTCTACATATCCGGAGTGGATATCCAACATTGTTCCCGTACCTAAACAAGGAGGAAAGGTGCGAGTTTGTGTGGATTACCGGGATTTGAACAAATCTTGCCTTAAAGATAGCTTTCCCGTGCCTTTTATCCACATTCTCATTGATAATACTGCTCAATACGGCATTTACTCCTTTGCTGATTACTTTATGGGGTACCATCAAATTATGGTCGCTGAGGAGGACCATGATAAAACTGCTTTCATCATGCCTTGGGGAACATTCTGCTACAGATGGTTGTCATTCGGCCTCATCAATGCCAGGGCAACTTACCAGCGAGCTGTGATGGCTCTTTTCCACGATTTAATTCATAAAGAGATAGAGATCTATGTGGATGACATCATTGTCAAGTCCCGAAGGGAGGAAGACCACTTAGACCATCTCAGAAAGCTATTTAATAGGTTGCGTAAGTACAACTTGAAGTTGAATCCAGCCAAGTGCGCCTTTGGTGTCAAATCAGGCAAGTTGCTTGGTTTTCTTGTCAGCCACAAAGGGATTGAGCTAGATCCCACCAAAATCCAGGCCATCAAGGAAATGCTCATTCCTAAGACAGCGAAGGAAATACGGGGATTTTTGGGAAGAATCAACTTCATTAGCAGGTTTATTTCTCAACAAACAGCAACCTATGAGCCCATTTTCAAATTGTTAAGGAAGAACTCCTCCATGAAATGGAACGATGAGTGTCAGAAAACCTTCCTTACAATCAAAGAGCAGCTGGTTAACGCTCCTATTTTGGTACCTCCCAGGGATGATGTTCCCCAGTTCATGTACCTGTCCATTAATGATAACGTTATGGGCTGTATGTTGGGGCAAAAAGATATTAGAGGCCAAGAACGAGCTATCAATTACCTCAGCAAAAGATTCAGCATCAGTGAACACAAGTACACTCTGATTGAGAAGACTTGTTGTGTTTTAGCTTGGGCTTCCATGAGGTTACAGCATTACCTCCATGGTCACACAACCCATCTCATATCCCGTGTGTATCCTCTCAAGTACGTGTTTAGTAAGCCCATACTGAATTGTTGTCTGTCCAGATGGCAGTTGATCCTACAGTAATTTGATATCGTCTACATGACGCAAAAGTCTATCAAAGGTCAAGGAATTGCGGATCAACTGGCCGCCGCACCTGCAGGGGATTACAAACCCTTGGAAACATATTTTCCTGATGAAGGGGTAATGGGAGTTCAGCAACACCATCAGTACGATGCATGCCACATATGGAAAATGTATTTTGATGGAGTTGTTAACACATAAGGCTCTAGATCTGGAGCAGTTCTAATATCCGGTATGGGGAAGCAGTATCCCGTCACCGTCAAATTGCAGTTTGTCAACACCAACAACACAACTGAGTATGAAGGCTGTATCATGGGGCTAAAACTTGCCCGTTCAATAGGCATCATGCGGTTAACTATCTTTGGGGATTCCGAATTGGTAATCAAACAATCCACAAGAATCTATCAAACCAAAGAATTACATTTGTTGCCTTACCATCGGCAAGTTTTACAGATGGCTTTGGAGTTCGAAGAAATCTCCTTTCTACACATTCCTCGTAATAGGAATGATTGTGTGGATGCACTAGCAGCGTTGGCCTCCTTGATTCACATGCCTGACAAGGAAAAAATGCCAAACCTCATATTTGCCCTGGAAAAGGCCCTATTTTATGGGAACTATGTTGGATAAGTATCGAATGAGCTACCTCCCATCCACAACCCTTGGTATCAACATATCAAGGAGTAGCTGGGAGATGGATCTACACCCGCTGAGGTGAGCCTGACTGAAAAGAGGCGGATCCATCGACTTGCTATGAAATTCTACCTGAGCGGAGATGCACTCTACAAAAGAGATATAGGATTAGGTCTCCTTAGATGTCTAGTCAAAGACCAAGCTCAGAGTCTCATGGATGAGATCCATGGTGGAGTATGTGGCCCACACATGAGGGAACCCCTACTTGTTAAAGAAGATCCTCAGAACATGACGTTATTATCTTATGCTCAAAGCTGACTATGATGATCACGTCAAGAGGTGCTATTAATGCCAGATTCACGGGAATGCTATCCACGCCCCTCCAAGGGAACTCCACAATATGAGTTCGCCATGGCCCTTCTCAATGTGGGGAATGGACGTGATCGGGCCCATCGAGCCCAAAGCTAGTAATGGACATCGATTTATATTCACCACGATCGACTACTTCACCAAATGGGTAGAAACAGCCTCCTTCCCCAGGGTTACCAAAGAAGTCATCATTGCATTCATCAGAAACAATGTCGTTTGTCGATATGGACAACCAGAGGTCATTGTGTTAGACAATGCTAAGAACCTTAATAACAAAATGATGGAGGAGTTATGCAGTAAATTCCACATCAAACACCTTAACTCTGTCATCTACCGTCCAAAGATGAATGGTGTTATTGAAGCGGCTAATAAAAACATCAAGAAGATCATGCAGAAAATATCTGCCAATCACAAAGGATGGTCTGACCTCTTGCCTCTGACTTTATTAGCCTACAAAACTTCAATGCGTACTTCCACTGGGGCAACACCCTACTCACTAGCCTATGGGATGGAAGCAATGCTCCCCATAAAAGGTGGAAATGGAATCCCTCAGAGTGTTGATGGATGCTCAGTTGGATGAAGACCAATGCGTACAAGACAGGTATCACCAATTGTCTCTGATAGATGAAAGGTGAACCGTAGCTATCTTCTATGGTCAGTTATATCAGTAAAGGATCGCACGATCCTATAATAGAAAAGTCCGACTATGGCAGTTCAAATAACATGACTTGGTTTTAAAAAACATCATTGACAACCAAGATCAATCCAAGGGAAAATTCGCTCCTAATTGGGAAGGCCCGTTTGTTGTCACGGAAGTATTGGCAGGAGGCGCTCTCAGACTACAGGAAATGGATGACGATGATTTTCCACAGCTTATCAACTCGGACACCGTGAAACGGTATTATGTCTAAAGTTACCATCAAGCAAACATTCTGGGTTTTGGATCATCAAATCACCAGTCATTTCGATTTCTAACCCTTTTTACATACTTTTTTGCCCCTCGGGGAAACGTACACTTCAAACCAGCAGCCTGGTTTCACCTCATTTCAAACTTTTCACATAATTTCAGTTATCCTGAAGATGGGATTGAACCTTTCACACATGCAGTTTATCCTGAAGACAGGATTAAACTTTTCTACGCCTGTAGTTTGTCCTGAAGACAGGATCAAAATTTTTCTACACTTGCAGTTTGTCCCCATCATGGGATCAAACTTTCTTCTCACCGCAGTATAGACTACACATGGGATTCATACTTCACTTCGGCTGCAATTCATCCTGAGGGGCGAACTATGTCAACCTAATCTCCCTGATACATGGGAGTACGTAGGCAACCATAATCTATATGGCCCAGTCGCAATAAACAAAAAACAAAAAAAACATTTATAACCTTTCACTACAAAAACAAAAACCACAAAAACATTTCTACACCCTTCTTCATCAATAAAGCTTGCCTTCCACATTCAGCGTTGAAACTCTTACACCGGGTTCGAACTATGCAGACTTGATCTCCTCTTCAATAGGAGTGTGTAGGCAGCCATTTATGGTTCGGTCTAACCCCCTACCAGAACAAAAATACTTGTCACGCGGTACTGGGATCAAACTTCAAGCCACCACCTTTCATCGGCTTCAGACCAAAGGGATGGAATTATCCAACCTCTCCTAACCAATAGGAGATTCGGTGACCATCTAAGCTGTGGTTATGCCTCAAAGAGCAACACCAATCCATAAGAGATGGAATTAACTAGGCTTCTCACAAATAGACGTACTGGCAACCATATATAGTGCGGTCAATCTTAAAGAGGAAAAGCCACACTCCTCTGCACATTTCCATACAGAAACCAGTCCCAAGACACCAAAGATGGTAGGGATACACACAGATCAATGATCTTTTTTGAGAGATCCTGCAACGGCTCAATGTCCACATATCAAGCACGAGTTCAGAATGCATCAAGATCAAAAGCCCTGAAGAAACATGCAAATATCAAACAAGTATCAAGGCACAACTGAAAGGGAAGTAAATCAAAATATATTTCTCTGTCATATATAATACTGTTTGATATATACAATATGTGTGTACATGACAAAATGGCTAAGCTAGTCTGTGCAGTAAGATACAAGTCTATCTACGGATCTGTGTGTATGCGGACTATCAGATCTAACATACCATCCCTCTCTGAAGAAGGAGGTAACGCTGCAAGCTCTTGCCCAATGGTATTTACACGAGCTAGTAGATCTGAGGCTAACTGCATGGTGGCATGATGCTCATCAATGTATACACTCATATTGGCAAGGATGCCAATCGTATGGGATCTCACTGAAGTACTGTCTACGACGGCCACATCCCGGGCAGATAGGGCAGCATCTTGCTCCACAATCAATGCATCTTTGGCTGATCTAGCCTTGTCTCTCTCTAATAGAGCTGCGTCTCTCCCATCAAGAGCTGTCAACATCGAGGCCCTAGCCTGATCTCTCTCATAAGTCATCAGATGTAGACTCTGCTCCAGATAATGTGCTGAATACTGAATGACAGCAGCACTAGTAGTGAGAGAATCCATCACAAATGCTGGCAACCCAGTAGTCAGGTACTCCTCAGTGGGAATATCAGTCTCCTCTATAAGCTCCTCATCGTCGAAATCAGTCCCCTGCATTGTGGATACTACCACAGCCGATGCAGTCTCTGTCTCAATCCATGCGGAATACTCTATAGAACAACCCGAATGGCTGATAGAAAACTCAGATAGCTCTCGTTGATCCCAATAGGCATACAACTTGGATTTGTCCTCTGCTGATAAATGTCGAGAAGCAAAGCGCTGACTCGGTGCCCCCTCAAAAGGATGAAAATCCTAAAACTGGTCAAACTAACACATTACGGCCAGTGGGTGGTAAGTGATCATGCCTCTCAAGCTAGCTAGAGGAAGATAATCCATGCCCGAAGCATGAGTAATGAAGCTGTAGGGTGAGCTAAGCCCTGTACACGGCAATATAGCGAATGAATCTCCGATCCTTGCCAGGAAAACTGACCAAGATGTAGGATCTGTATACTTTGTAGGCTGAAAGGAGTATGACATAGCTATATCATGGGTGAAACAATACCCATGGCGTCTAAAAGTGCCAATCGGTCTCAAGTGTGACATAAACCACACGTCTGACAAAGATGATCTTGTATTTGCTGTAAACACTCCTACCGGATAAGTGCAGCAGTATGTAGCTGACCTCAGAGTCTCTGCTATGATCATTGGTATAATGGTGTGACCCTCCCTGAGAGCTCTCACTGCCATAATTACGCCAATGTCCAACTCATCCATGTATCGTGGCATGTAGACATATGACAGTACGCACAATAGCAGTACATCTACTCTGGCTGAATGCCAATGATCCTCCGGTGTGGTGAAATCCCCAGAATGTCATGCATAACTATCCTTAGATCCAAATCTATCAAACAAAAAATGCTGGGATATAACGTGGCCAGATGTGATCTCATCCTGCACCACTCTACGCCTCAAGCCAGTGACGGTTATGAACTGCCTACTCATGTCTCCAGTAGCCATATGCACGCAAGGTCTGTCCAGTGGTAGCATCATCAAACGTGCATAATCCTCTAAAGTAGGAATCAACTCATGGGTCCCAAATCGGAAAACCTGCCTCTCCGATACCAGTGCTCCAGCATGCCCTCCACGAATCCTTTGGGAACATAAAACATCAATAGGGTCATAGTATGCTACAACAAATGATCTACAGTCACTCTGTCTGATGGTGACATGCTATCATACCACGATCGCATACCCGATGCCACCAAAGATGGTGGGGTATAATCAATACGGCTAACTATCAAAGAAGACATCTGTACGGGCCGTGTCATAAGACCATCCAGGGGTCAATGCTGAATATCTCTGGACATACATACATATGCATAACATAATAACATGCATGATACAATAGATGGCAATATGATATAGGGAATGGAAAACTGTACATACATTCCTAACTATATCATCATCTAATACATCTCTGTACAACTAAAATACACGGGAATGGGGCAAAACTGCCCTACATCTAACAAATGCCTATCAAAAGATATAGCGAGAATGGGGCGAAGCTACCCAATGTCTAAACAGAGGCCTATCAAAAGAGATAACGAGAATATACATCAGAAGAAGTCAATGGTATCGATGTCTACATCGTCAATCCTGTCCACCTGATGTAACTCAACCCGAGTCACTGGATCTCTATCTACAAGGATGTCAGGCCTATCTGAGGAGGATCTGCCGGTAAAAGCCATATATGGGTCACCTAAGGGGCGGTGCTAGAAAAGTGAAAGGATCAGCATGATTCCGCCTCGAAGAATCTCTACCTAAGTGCCGGATAAAGAAATGTGCTCGATCCAACTGCTGGGTTAAACTGTCAATCTGTGTCACATGAGCTGGATCTCTGACATGGGCTAGCCAATTTGTCATCATCACGGATCCTGGAACCATATCCCCCATGAACTGAGTGGCGCGGGTCTGGGCTCCAATTATACGAGGGAACCACCAGTGCTGGAACATCTCCTAAGTGCAGGGACCCTCTGATAATGTGAAATCGTCAATCCCCAACAATGGGATATCAGTGACGGCTGACTGCAAAATGGGCCAATAACGCCTGGCAGGAGGCAAGATCGGCATGCAAATCTCTCCTGTAGTGCTCTTGATAGCACGCTCTCCTAAGTAGAGCTCCCATCCTCCATCTGTGAAGAGAGGAATCCTACGGGTGGAAATCACATGCTCGACACCAGTTGGGTATCCATCATCAAATTCAATGCTCAAATGCCCCCCAGAGTAGGGAACCCACATGATGACAATCACTGTCAATAACTCCAGTTATAGGCAGTAATGAGTGAAACCCTCAGCAACAGGGACCTCCTCCAGTATTGAGTGATGCCATCTTCGTCCTCGTGGATAGGTTTCTAAACCTAACACTCTCACAAGACGCAAACATGGAAGCCTCTCATAGGCCCAAAACTGCCAACACAAAGGCAAACATCTGCTGTGAGTCAACGCTCTTAACCTGTACATGGGAAAAGAAAAGAGAAATACTCACCAGCAGAAATGGGTAAAATCCTAACTAAGCCTCGGTCAAGCCTTACGATCGCATGCACATTCCACTAAGGAAGTAGGCTAAGGTGTAGGAACCCCAATCATAGTCTCCTATACGGTCCACGTGTCGAGTGGCGCAAATCAAAGCGAAGGACACCGTAGAAGAGTTATCTGCTATGAAGCAAAGATCTATATGAGACCCATTATTTTATATCGATAAAGATTTAAATTTTGTCGAAATAATTTTTAATATTATGGTGTGAATTTAAAGATAATAATAATATTAGAATTTGAGATAATATTATGGGTAGTATTTATAAATTTTGCAAAGTATGCAAGTTGTTATAAAATATTCGTTTTGGTGGGGAATATTCTTTTTGTTAGGGAATATTAAATATAATGGCTCAATCATTGGTGGACCCCTAGCAAAGAATTATTGTCGGATTGAAAGCGACAAAAATATTTTATAAAAATAACGACGGAGGTGTTCCGAATTAAAAGCTGTTGAACTACACGGTGGTAAAAAATACGATGTCTGGCGTGGTTGCATAGTAGCACTTGCGGTATTGATTATTGATGCTTACGTGTGAAGTCACTCAATTATGCTCGATTATTGCTCGATAATTCTTTGCATCATATCTCTTATATTATTGATTCAATTATTGTCGCATTATATCATGTATAATATGTTATATTATTAATTGAGGCGACAAGTTATAAATGATTAATAATTGTTGAAAGATTAAAAAAAATGTGTTGATTAAAAATAAAATGATTTGTGGTAATATTTATTCGATCCTTAATGTATATAAAAAAGTGCATTATGAGGCGTTTGTGGTAAGTTTGATTATTTTTGGGGGGCCCATATGTCATTATCTAAGAGTCTCTTCGTCGATAGTAATTACCTTTGTGAATAGTAATTACCTTTGTGATAGTAATTACCTTTGTGAATAGTAATTACCTTCGTGAATAGTAATTACCTTAAATCGATAGTAATTACCTTCGTCGATAGTAATTACCTTCGTCGATAGTAATTACCTTCGTCAATAGTAATTTACCTTTGTGAATAGTAAATTACCTTGAATTAGTCGAACCACGTCGATAGTAATTACCTTTACTGAGCGTCGAACCACATGTCGTTTCACATTCTGAGCGTCGAACCACTTGTCGTTTCACATTCTGTGCGTCGAACCACTTGTCGTTTCACATTCAGGCGTCGAACCACTTTTCTTTTCACATCACGATTCGTCAAGTCCACTTGCCTTTTCACATGGCGGTCTTAAGCTAGAAATCTTCTATAAATAGAGGCCTAGTGCTTCATTATTTTCACGAATTCTTTGAAACTCTACAGAGAGAAACTATAGAGAAGGAAGAAAAGTATGATACTACTACTTCACCTTGCCGATATTAGGTTCTTCTAAGGTAGGGAATATTATTTGTTGTACCCGTAAAGGGGTGTTATTCTTTCTTATTCATGAAGAGAAGCTGTTGTTATTCCATTGCTTATTATTACATTGGAATAACTTTTGTAAAAAGTGGTATACCTATACATAACTTTGTATATCATGGCGTACCTATACTTGGTGAAATCCTTATATTATTCCATTCTTATTTATTACATTGGAATAACACACATATCTGTGAATCCCTATACTTGGTGATCTCCTTACATTATTCCATTCTTTATTATTACATTGGAATATCACATGCGTGTGTTTTACAGGACTGGTTCCATTGTTTATTATTCGCATTTATTATTACATTTGGAATATCACATGCGTGTGTTTTACAGGACTGGTTCCATTGTTTATTATTCAAAGCATTTATTATTACATTGGATCATCACAGCCGATTGTGAATTTCACGACACTGGTTAGATTATTATTATTACATTGGAATAACTTTATCATGCAATCTGATACCGCATGCGTGGTGATTTCTTTTGTTATTCCATTCTTTATTATACTCGGTTGGTTAAATCTTTGACTTCTATACTCCATGAAATTAGTGGAATATCCTTGATATTTGCGCTTCATCGATATCTTTTCATGGAAATATTCTTACGATCATTCTTGAATTTTACTCTACAAAAGCAGTATCATTTTGACAATTTGGGCGTTAATAATTCTGGATAAAATAATTCTTGAACTTGTTTTATTGAATTATTATGTCATTATCATCATCCTCATGTTATATTATGTTATCTTGACTTACGTGTATAGATGAACTTAGTATGATTATGACGAGGATCATTCGGTATAATCATGGCTTGTTATAAATGATGTGATAAAAGTCCTCGGTGGCACGTAATGCGGTGATGGATAGTTTTTGGTATGATTATGACCGGGGGTGATTCGGTATAGTCATGACCATTGATAATTTGATGAATATCCTTGGTAGTAGTAGTGCGGGGTGATTCGATGATGTGGATTATTTATTAAAAGTGAGTCTCGGCTATAATGATGATGAAAAACCTTTTAAAACCTAAAAGATAGTAGACTTTATTCTCTACTTGACTCTTTTAATGGATTGCTTATTAAGCTATGATTAAACTTGTTGTCTATTGTATTTTATCGGTTTTAACCTTTGTTGAAGGCTAATGATAAATTATTACGCATTATCTTAGTCATAATATTTCTTCTTTGGGCTAGTTGAGCTCACCCTTTCTTTCCTTTGTTCTCTTGAGGAAATGAGAACATGCATTTGAGACGAGTCGGGGAGCGGAGAATGGTCGAGAGGATAGCATTAGTAGTCCTCAATATTACGTGAAATAGTGTGATAATAGTAGTAATGAGGACTCCTTTTGAGTTTGTATAATATCTAGTAGACAATATTTGTATTCAAACTCACGGTTTATGTCGTATTGTACAGCAGATTATATTAGTAAGTTGTATTTGAATTTATGTACCATGTAAGTGGCGACCCAAGATGGGTGGCGTATACCTAATTTTGAGGCGTCACGGTTGGTATCGAGCTTAGGATATGATCCTGGCTAAGATGTGAGAATAGTACTAGGAGGGAGGAGAATACCCCGCTAGTATGACCTACCTAAGTTTATTTGGTATTTGATTGGTCGATCGGAGTATAGTGATAATATGTTGCATGTCAATTAACCCTTATTTTGTGGCGGTGTTTGAAAATGGCATCAGAGAATGTTGAGAATAGCAATGGAGCACGAGGAGGCTGTTGATTCTCCCACGGATCGATAATCGAGGACAATGTGCAACAGGATGGCGATAATCCTCCTGTAAAAACAACAACGATCGATCGATTGAAACGAGCAGATGCGTTTAAGAAATTTTTAGAATTCATGCGACATCGGTGAAAGCATTGCTGTCCAAAGCGTGGGTGGAAACACGGAAAACTCTCGGCGGTCACCGCTAAACAATTCAATTTGGGACCACCGGAGTTTAAGGAGAGCCAAAAACCACATGGCGGAAGCATGGATAAAGCAGATTACCAAGATATTTGATGTCTTGGGATGCTCGAGGAAGCAAAAGGTTCCTTTTGCCGCCTTTATATGCTTGTGGAGGAGGCGGATTCTTGGTGGGAATCGGTAAAGCGTACTCAACTTTCTTTGTCTTGAAGATATCTTGGGAGAAGTTCGGGGAGGCTGTTCAGCGACAAATACTTTCTGAAAGTATTAGCCACATGAAGGAGGTGGAGTTTATCAAGTTGGAACAAAACAATATGGCCAGTGTAATCGCATGATACGAGGCAAAATTTGCGGAGTTATCACGGTTTTTCGTCCCACTTGGTGGATAATGAGAAGAGAAATGCGCGAATGTTTTTAAGAGGTTTGAAGCGAGAGATATCGTCGACATCTTATTTCTCATAAAGCTGCGTTTTTATTGAGATGTTGTAAATAGGGCTCGATTAGTGGAAGCGCGATAACGAGTCAGCCTTGACTAAAAAAGAAGCGGTAAAGCAAAATTATAATACCGGTGAGAGTAGTCATCGAGCGGTGACAACAAGCGTGGAGGAATCAACGGGCCAAATATGGTAACCACTTTGGTGGTAATCGGGGCCAAAACAATAAGAATGGACATTTCAAGAAAAGGAGATTCAACAATGATGGAAAAGGCGTCGACACCGACACAGTTGTTAAGGAAGGAGAAAGACCACCTATCATATGCTTCAAATGCGGAGGAGAGGGACACATCGATCCGAAGCTGCGCCATCTTAGTCAAAGCATGTTATAATTGTGGAAGAGAAGGTCACTTAGCTCGATTTTGTCGTTTCTGAAGACAAATTCAACTAGGATGGAGGCACAAAGTGTCCCGGACAAACCAAAGCCGTAGTTTAAGAGAGGCGTTTTTTTTTTCGTGACGAGGAACTGAATAAAATTATCACGGGTAAGTTAATCATAAGCTCTTGCGAAGTCTATCTGAGTGTTAGATACCAGTTCTACCCACTCTTTTATTTCACCTAGTTGTGTTCAGCGTTTAAATTTGACTCAGAAGAAGTTAAACTTTGACTTATTGGTTGAAACTTCGTTTAGTAGGAGCCTTCGTTCTCGCTTCTTATTTTTAAATCTTGTTTGATTCAAATAAACATTTTCACGTTACTGTCGATCTTATCTTTTTGAAAATATTTGCCTTTGATGTGATTTTAGGGATCAATTGGTTAACTATTCATCATGCTTTTTCGTAAGGTTGTTAGCTTTTATATTCATAACCAACTTGTTGTGCGAATTCAAAGTAACCAAACCACTAAAGTCAATCATGGTCATATCAAGCCATAAGTAAAGAGCCCCGATCCTTTCGTTGTTGACTTCCTTGTGTGAAATGCACGAAGCGGACTTTACGTGGCTGACGTCGTATTTGAAGATGGCAAGTTGATAGGTATCATTGTGAGGTCTTTATCGAGGTTAAGGGATAGAAGTCACGAGTTGGTATTAATGTGACGTACTATCCAAGTCTTGGACGAGAATATGATTTTGAATGATATTTCTATCATTAATAAATTTCTTGGCGTATTCTTGAAGACTTCCTAGCCTACCCTAGAACGTGAAATCGAATTTTGTATTGACCCCAGTACAAAAACCCATTTCTTAAACCCTCAAATATTTCTTCAACAAAAAGGATGCATTTCGTGGATTATGATGAAAGTCATAATAAAAGTATAGAACTGATGAAAATCATGGGTATATAAAGTATTAGTAAGTTTTAAGATGAGTTATGTTGGTTAGTATGTGAAAACATGAAAGTTTCTTAGAAATCACAAAGAGTTGAAAATCAGATTTTGGTGAAAAACGTAACATGAAATTCAATTGACCATATCTCCTATTATATTTTGAATTTTTGAGTGTGGTCAAGTCCTAGAGTTAGATCTATGAGTTACCTAACTAATCCAAGTGGAATTACTGGAAAAGGTGTTGTAGATTTTGTGTGGACTGATTTTAGCAAAGGAGGGCAAAGCTGCAAAAACCGAAAAAAGTTCTTTGCCATGATTTTAGAGGGGCTGTTTCGGCCACTTAAATTATGAGAAAAATTCTGGCCTTTTGGGACATGAAGGTATATGGTATAAAGTACCTCCTGTCCAAAAATGAGCTCATTTCGACTTAAAATGAGCAAGTTATGACTATTTCAATATTTAGGTTTTTAAAATGAAAAACGCTATAACGGAGTTCTATAACTCCGATGACCATGAAATTTAAGCTGGAAGCTCACGTTAACATGGGTAAGGTCCTGTCAAGATTTGGGAATTTTGGAGTTAAACTTGAGGTAGCTAATTTCTTAAGGAATTAATTAGAAATTGATTTTTGAAAAATAGTAAATGAATTTTAAAAATTCGAGAAAAATATATTTTCATTATGGGACTATATTATGCTAAAACCCAGAAAAGAAATATTTTTGGGACTGATTTGGTATTTTTCATGAAAATAGTTTAATTCTGAACATATGAGTTAAATATGTTATGTGAAGTAACAAAGTTGATAATAGGATTTTATGGCTAGAGAATCCTATATAGAATATATGCATATTTTTTGATGAGGATTTGATAATTGGTGATGATATCTTATGAGTATGGCATTTTGAATGATTAAATGCATTATATGGTAAAGCGTAAACAATTGAGATAAATTGTTTATAAATTTAAGAAGTGGTTAAAATATTGTTATAATATTAATGATATTAGATTATGAGATTATTAAGTGATTGATAACATGGGGATATTCTTGAATCTGGATAAATTATATTATAAATGTTTAATATTTATCCTTTATCTCATTTGATTGATTCTTTATATCATTATCCTCGTGTTTATATTATGTTGAAAGTCATACGTGGCTTTGTAGTGCATAGATGGACTTGGTATGATTATGACCGAGGATTGTTCGGTATAATCATAGCCGTAGTAATTGAAAACACGATTATCTTTGGCCGTAGTGCATGGATAATTTGTGGTCGTGATACTAATGAATACACGATTATCTTTGTAGTAGTGCATGGATAATTTGTGGTCGTGATACTAATGAATACACGATTATCTTTGGTACGTAGTGCATGGATAATTTGTGGTCGTGATCTTAATGAATACGATTATCTTTGGTAGTAGTGCATGGATAATTTGTGGTCGTGATCTTAATGAATACGATTATCTTTGGCCGTAGTGCATGGATAATTTGTGGTCGTGATACTAATGAATACACGATTATCTTTGGTACGTAGTGCATGGATAATTTGTGGTGGTGATCTTAATGAATACACGATTATCTTTGGCACGTAGTAGTGCATGGATAATTTGTGGTGGATGATATTAAAGAATATCCTTGGCACGTAGTGCGGGGATGATTCGATGATGTGGATTAATTATTGGTGAGTCTCAAACAATGAAATATTAATTCATGGATGTGGTAAAAAAGTCATCTTTGGTAGTAGTGCATTGATAGACTTGGTATGATTATGACCGAGGATTATTCGGGTTAATCATGGTAGTAATTGAAAACACGAATATCCTTGGCGATGGTGCATGGATAATTCGTGGTTGTGATACTATTAAGTGAGTCTCGGCATTATTAGTTTTCTGATTGTATATCTTTGGCTATAGTGCAAAGATGAATTGTTAATGAATATCTTTGGTAGGATTGCGAAGATGAATTTAATATTTTTAACGATAAAGGTATTCAAGGTATCCTCACCTCTTTATCATACCAGTATCGTACCCTAATTTAGAGGCGAAATTCCATAAGGAGGGAGATTGTGAGACCCCATATTTTATCGATAAAGATTTAAATTTTGTCGAAATAATTTTTAATATTATGGTGTGAATTTGAGATAATATTATAGTTGTGGGTAGTATTTATAAATTTTGCAAAAGTATGCAAGTTGTTATAAAATATTCGTTTGGTGGGGAATATTCTTTTTGTTAGGGAATATTCGTACAACGGCTCAATCATTGGTGGACCCCTAGCGAAATTATTGTGTCGGATTGAAAGCGACAAAAATATTTTATAAAAATAACGGCGGAGGTGTTCTGAATTAAAAGCTGTTGAACTACGGTGGTAAAAATACGATGTCTGGCGTGGTTGCATAGTAGCACGCGGTATTGATTATTGATGCTTACGTGAGAAGTCACTCATTTATGCTCAATTATTACTACGATAATTCTTTGCATCATATCTCTTATATTATTGATTCAATTATTGTCACGATTATCATACGTATAATATGTTATATTATTAATTGAGGCGACAAGTTATAAATGATTAATAATTGTTGAAAGATTAAAAAATGTGTTGATTAAAAATAAAATGATTTGTGGTAATATTTATTTGATCCTTAATGTATATAAAAAGTACATTATGAGGCGTTTGTGGTAAGTTTGATTATTTTATGGGGGCCCATATGTCATTATCTAAGAGTCTCTTAAATCGATAGTAATTACCTTTGTGAATAATAATTACCTTCGTGAATATAATAGTCGATAGTAATTACCTTTGTAATTACCTTTGTGAATAGTAATTACCTTCGTCGATAGTAATTACCTTAAATCGATAGTAATTACCTTCGTCGATAGTAATTACCCTTGTGAATAGTAATTACCGTGAATGAATAAGTACCTTTACCTTCGATCGAACCACTTGTCGTTACACATTCGGCGATCGAACCACTTGTCGTTTCACATTACGTTTCGAACTTGTCGTTTCACATTACGGATCGAACCACTTGTCGTTTCACATTACTGAGGCGTCGAACCACTTTCTTTTCACATCACCGATTCGTCGAGCCACTTGCCTTTTCACATGGCGGTCTTAAGCTAGAAATCTTCTATAAATAGAGGCCTAGTGCTTCATTATTTTTCACGAATTCTTGAAAAACTACAGAGAGAAACTATAGAGAGAGAAGAAAAAAGTATTACGCTACTTCACCTTGCCGATATTAGGTTCTTCTAAGGTAGGGAATATTATTTGTTGTACCGTAAGGGTGTTATTCTTTCTTATTCATGAAGAGAAGCTGTTGTTATTCCATTGCTTATTATTACATTGGAATAACTTTGTAAAAGTGGTATACTATACATAACTTTGTATCTGTGGCATACCCTATACTTGGTGAAATCCTTATATTATTCCATTCTTATTTATTACATTGGAATAACTTTGTATATCTGTGAATCCCTATACTTGGTGATCTCTTACATTATTCCATTCTTTATTATTACATTGGAATATCACATGCGTGTGTGTTTTACAGGACTGGTTCCATTGTTTATTATTCGCATTTATTATTACATTTGGAATATCACATGCGTGTGTTTTACAGGACACAGTTCCATTGTTTATTATTAAGCATTTATTATTACATTGGATCATCACATCGATTGTGAATTTCACGACTGGTTAAGATTATTATTATTACATTGGAATAACTTTGTATGCATCTGAGCAATCGCATGCGTGGTGATTTCTTTTGTTATTCCATTCTTTATTATACTCGGTTGGTTAAATCTTTGACTTCTATACTCCATGAAATTAGTGGAATATCCTTGATATTTGCGCTTCATCGATATCTTTTCATGGAAATATTCTTACGATCATTCTTGAATTTTACTCTACAAAAGCAGTATCATTTTGACAATTTGACGTTAATAATTCTGGATAAAATAATTCTTGAACTTGTTTTATTGAATTATTATGTCATTGTCATCATCCTCATGTTATATTATGTTATCTTGACTTACGTGTATAGATGAACTTAGTATGATTATGACCGAGGATCATTCGGTATAATCATGGCTTGTTATAAATGATGTGATAAAAGTCCTCGGTGGCACTGTAATGCGGTGATGGATAGTTTTTGGTATGATTATGACCGAGGGGTGATTCGGTATAGTCATGACCATTGATAATTTGATGAATATCCTTGGTAGTAGTGCGGGGGTGATTCGATGATGTGGATTATTTATTAAAAGTGAGTCTCGGCTATATAATGATGATGAAAAACCTTTTAAAACCTAAAAGATAGTAGACTTTATTCTCTACTTGACTCTTTTAATGGATTACTTATTCACTGCAGATTAAACTTGTTGTCTATTGTATTTTATCGGTTTAACCTTTGTTGAAGGCTAATGATAAATTATTACGCATTATCTTAGTCATAATATTTCTTCTTGGGCTAGTTGAGCTCACCCTTTCTTTCTTTGTTCTCTTTGGGAAATGAGAACATAGTTTTGAGACGAGTCGGAGAAGCGGAGAATGGTCCGAGGAGGATAGTAGTAGTCCTATTTGAGTTTGTATAATATCTACGTGAAATAGTGTGATAATAGTAGTAATGAGGACTCCTTTTGAGTTTGTATAATATCTACCCAAGTAGACAATATTTGTATTCAAACTCACGATTTATATCGTATTGTACCTAACACAATTATATTAGTAAGTTGTATTTGAATTTATGTACCATGTAAGTGGCGACCCAAGATGGGTGGCGTATACCTAATTTAAGAGGGCGTCATGTTCAACATGGTTTAAAACTAACATTTATTATGTTAAATATTATTTATCAACTCATATCAGCATGCATATTCACTACTATGTGTTATGTTTGTAATATTCATGGAAGCAATCAAATTGCATAAAATAAGCGGAAGCATGAAAATCAGAGTTTTAAAATTTTACAAACCATATACCCGGATCATCCTTTATGCACAATTATTAATTAAACAAAAATATGAAGAACAAGAAGCATACCCTTGAAGTTTCGAGCTTCCTCAGGTACACGTTCACCTCCAATCCTTTTCACGTTCAACTTGAATTAATCCACCGAGTTTGGTTTTTCCCTTTGATCAACGTTAGCCTCCCAAGTATTTGGCCTCTAAAGGGGATCCACCAAGGAAGAAGAAAGATTCAAGAAGATGGGTATTTGGCAAAACCCTAGTTTTTTATCTCTATAGAAAAAGAGCGTACTCTCCCAACTATTAGAATTACGTATTCTATAAAAACGTCAACCATCTCACCCATAATAAGACTCCTCTTATTTATAGATGTGGCCAACCCTCCTTAACAATTAAGGAATTGGGTTTTTATTTTAATTAATTAAAATCCTTTAATTAATTAGCCTCTCAATCTTATTAGGAATAATTAATTAAACTCTTTTAATTAATTAGCCTCCTAATCTTATTAGGATATTTGAGAATACTTTATTAATTAATTCCCAGACTCCTTTAGGATTTAAATAATAATAATAAGACTCCTCTTATTAATTTATATTTAATATTTCTAAAATATTAAATAATAATATTAAGTTATTTAATTTATTCTATCACCATAGATTAAATTAAATATACTTAACTTATTATTACGATTATGCCATTAACTTCTTACATAATTATTCTTCCTTTTATGGTGTGACCCTTTAGTTTTTCCATATTAAACTAGTCGTGAATAAATCAATTAGAACAATTCTAATCTTATTTAAATAAATAAATTAAACTATTAATTTATTTAAATAAATAATATTTATTCTACAATAGGGATAAGCCTCCTTAGCGATCAACGACTTTCCAGATAATATAGATTTCAACATTAATTATAAAAGAACCTTTGAATAAATAGTTACCGTATACTTCAATCCTTCCACCATACAATATCCTAAATAAATATAAGACATGAAATTACTGCCAAGTCTTATTTTATTTAATTATATGTATTTCGACTCTTAAATACGCAACTCCAAATAATGCAAATTAGAAACTCCTTTCTAATTTCATTATGCATTGGCCAAGGACTATTGGGTTGTCATTTATCTAATCACATAAGACATTTCTCTTCTTTTACTAGAAGCGGTAGATTCTTTATTGATCATACATTATCTCCATGTACACCTTATTATACCAAAGCATACTCTTTGATATACCTTAAGGGTCTTAAGTAATAAGTCAAAGTATAACTCATCATAAACAAGATACTATGATGATCTCAAGTCCAAGGATCACTCGTACTACTATCACTATAGGAATTCCTATTGACAGACAAGTAAAAATCCATTAGGTATTCCTTAGCGAGCCACGTTCAGTGAACTTATTCTCTAATAAACATCTACATACTTGCTTTAGTGTCTCCACATAAATGATCATGAGATCAATCATACTCATCCAATGAGCAAGCAACGTATGTACCAATCTATCTGGATTCAGTAATCCCCAATTTAGTAATCCAACGATTGGGAACTATTTTAGTTTTAATCTTTCTAAGAATGTAGATCTTATTAGAATGATCATCATCATTATTCTAAACGAATTGCTTAAAACTATGGGTTTATCACATATTATAAAACAGCATCATGTAGATAATTAAAAGCATTTAATAAATTAATACTTTTTATTAATAAATGAATAAGATTGTTACAAAGTATATGCTTTATCATCAAACGTGATTGGCTTGTGTTCATGCAACTTTCACTATGTGTCTAAGTTCATTTCATGTGATAAGTTATTTTCCAACGGATAGAAACTGGAAAAAATATATGCATATGTTACCAGGACAGTGAAGAACACTTGTACTGTGACGCCCCCAAAATTGGTATACATCACCCATCTTAAGTCGCCAAATACATGGTACATAAATCAAATACAACTTAATTATACAACTGTCGTGTAAAATACGACAAAACATAAACTGAGAGTTTAAACAAGAATATTGCCTTATAGACAATATCCACTCTCAATGGAGTCCTCATAGATAGTATACAAACTCAAATTCAGTCCTCATTACATTTATTATCACACTATTTAACAGAATAGTGAGGACTACTAATGCTATCATCTGGACTGTCAATCCATTCCCCGACTCGTCCCAGCTATATTCTCATTTCCTGAAGAGAACAATGAAGAAAAGGGTGAGCTCAACTAGCCCAGTAAGAAATATTATAACCAAGATAATGCAGAATAAATTATCATTAGTCTTCAACAATGTTAAACTGATAAAATACAATAGACATCATGTTTAACTGCAGCGGAACAAGCAATCTATTAAAAGAGTCAAGTAGATAATAAAGTCTACTATCTTTTATGATTTAAAAAGGTTTTTCATCATTTTTATCGCTAAGACTCACCTTAATAAATAATTCACATCATCCTTTTACTACGGTCAAGGATATTCATTAGTATCACGACCACAAATTATCCATACACTACGGGCCAAGGATATTCGTGTATTCATCAACGGTCACGATCATGCCATAAAACAATTCATCTTTGCACCCTTGGCCGAAGAGAATCCATAGCCATAATCATACCAAAAACTGTCCATCAATGCACTACGGGCCAATGAGGACTTTTTCCACGTCATTTGTAACACTACAAGCCATATATGACTTTCAACATAATATAAACATGAGGATGATGACAATGATATAAGAATTCAATAAAACAAGTTCAAGAATTAATTTATCCATGAACTAATAACGTCCAAATTGTCAACATGATACTTCTTTGTAGAGTAAAATTCAAGAATGCTCAGAAGAATATTTCCATGAAAAGATACTGGATGAAGCGCAAATATCAAGGATATTCCACTAATTTCATGGAGTATAGAAGTCAAAACTTTAACCAACTGATTATAATAAAGAATGGTATAATTAAAGAAATCACCAGGCATGCGATAAACCGCACAGACAGGTTATTCCAACAGAATAATAAATAACGGAACCAAGTCAGGCAAAATTTGCACCGACAAGATGTTCCAACATAATAATAAAGAATGGAATAACATAAGAATTTCACTATGTATGCGGTACTTCACATAGACAGGTTATTCCAACATAATAATAAAGAATGGAATAACAGAAGAATTTCACCAAGTATATAGGTAGTTCGTGATACAAAGTTATTCCAATAGAATAATAAAGAATAGAATAATAGAAGAATTTCACCATGTATGCGGTACTTCGCATTGACAGGTTATTCCAACATAATATTAAAGAATGGAATAACAGAAGTTCTCTTCATGAATACGAAAGAAATAATACCCCTTACGGGTACAACAAATAATATCCCTTACCTTAGAAGAAACTGAATATAGGAGTAGTGAAGTAGCAGAATACTTTTCTTCTTTCTCTCTATAGTTTCTCTCTCTAGAGTTTCAGTGAATTCGTAAGAAAGAATGAAGGAATGAGCTTCTATTTATAGGAGAATGGACTGAATAGTAACTAATTCCTGAACGGTCTAGATTGATTTACTTTTAAACGGATGGTCCAGATTGGTTTACTATAAAATATTCTAATAAAACAAAATCTTTTAAATAAAATATAATATATTCTATTTATAATCTAATAAAATGAATAACTTTATAAAAGTATTACATTTTATATAAAAAGATTTTACTATACAAACTACTATGCAGCAATTATGCAAACACTATGCATAATAAAATATAATATGTTCTAATTATTGTCTAATAAAACAAACAACTTTATAAAAATATTCTTTTTTATATAAAAAGATTTTACTATGCAAATACTATGCATAATAAAATATAATATGTTCTAATTATTATATAATAAAATAAAACAACTTTATAAAAGTATTCATTTTATATAAAAAGATTTTACTATGCAAAACACTACGCATAATAGAATATAATATATTCTATTTAGAATCTAATAAAATGAATAACTTTATAAAAGTATTACATTTTATATAAAAGCTTTTACATTTATCACATTAATAATACTAATAAAACAAAACTTCATCATCATTATTATAATTCACACTATTAATCGACTGTGTCATTTCCGAGGAAAGAGGGGCTTTCAATAAGGATTTCTCCCTATTGGTGGCTAAATTAGGTGACCAAACCTCTCCTTGGCAGAACTTCTAGACATCGTTAATATTGCAAATAATAATATTAATAACTCTATCATCTCAATTATTGATTTAATAATATATAAAATATCGACAATAATTGAATCAAATAACGTGAGATACTATGCAATAATTACTATAGCAATAATTGAACAAAACTGAGTGACTTCATACGTAAGCATCAATAATCAATACCGTGTGCTACTATGTAACCACGCGTATTACTGTACTTTTACTACCGAGTAGTTCAAAAGTATTAACTATAAAACTTCCGCCGTTATTTTCATAAAAATATTTTTGTCGTTTTCTCAATCCGACAATAATTCTGTTGTGGGGTCCACCAATGATTGTGCCGTCGTACGAATATTCCTTGTTAAAATGAATATTCCCTGACAAATCGAATATTATATAACAACTTGCATACTTTGCAAAATTTATAAATACTACCCACAATTATAACATTATCTCAAATTCACACAATAATATTCAAAAAAATATTTTGAGAAATTTAAATCTTTATTCATAAAATTTGGGATTTTACAATCTCCCCTCCTTATGAAATTTCGCCCTCGAAATTTACGTACGTACCTAGTATGCCGAACAGATGAGGATACCTCTTTAGATTCTAACTCTTGAGGTATAACCTTTGAGTGTCGAATATGATCCTTCTTATCCAAGATTTTAACAGGTACATCTTCATATGTTAAATTATCAGCTATCTCGTCCGGTTCTAAATCAATAATGTGGTTCGGGTCGTCCACATATTTACGTAACATCGATACATTAAAAACGTTATGAACACGTGACATACTTGGCGGTAAAACGAGTCTATAAGCCACAGTTCCTACTTAATCGAGGATTTTAAATGGACTAATTAAATCGAGGGTTGACATTTCCTCTCTTCATCAATTCTTGCTTCTAGAAAAATGCCCTCTTGAACCTTATTTTTTCACATTCATCAGCTTCGGGTGTGTAGTTTGAGCGGCTTTAACTTTATCGATTAAAGTTGATTCTACTCGTATATTCGTTATCTTCACGTAGGTTTGTATATTCACACTCATAAACATACGATCTTCTACTCAACGCGTCAGCTACCACGTTCGCTTTTCCAAGATGGTATTGAATGGTACGATCGTAATCTTCAACAGCTCGAGTCAACGTCTTTGGCGCATGTTACGTTCGTTTTAGTTGAAGAAATATTTAAGGGATTTAGAAATGGGGTTTTGTACTGGGGTCAATACAAAATTCAATTTCACGCTCTGGGGTAGGCCAAGAAGTCTTCAGAAATACGACAAGAAATTTATTAACGATAGAAATATCATTTAAAACTGTGACCCTCATCTAAGACTTGGATAGCACGTCATATTGATACCTATCAACTTGCCACTGTTATTCACGACGTCCCCTACGGATAGTCTGGCTTCGGTGCATTCCACACAAGGAAATCAACAACGAAAGGATCGGGGCTCTTTGTTTATGGCTTGATATAACAGTGATTGACTTTAGTGGTTTGGTTGCTTGAATTCGTATAACAGGTTGGTTAGAAATATAAAAGCTAACAACCTTACGAAAAACATGATGAGTAGTTATCCAATCGATTCTAAAAATCACATCAAAGGCAAGTATTTTCAAATAGATAAGATTGACAGGTAACGTGAAAGTGTCAATTTGAATCAAACAAGATTTATAAATAATGGATGTAACGAAGGTTTCTCCTAATAGAGTTTTAACAGATAAGTCAAAGTCTAATTTCTCAATAGCCAAATTCAAACATTGAACACAACTAGGTGAAATACAAGAGTGGGTAGAACCGGTATCAAATAGGGTATAGACTTCGTAAGCGTTTATGATTAACTTACCCATGACAACTTCATTCGGGTTCCTCGATAAACACTCTCACTTAAACTACCGGCTTGGACTTGTCTGGGAATTCCTTTGGCGTCACCATCCCAGCTGGACTTTACTTCACTACAAAAAAAAATCGAGCTAGGTGACCTTCTCTTCCGCAATTGAAACACGCTTTGGATTGCTGCGTACAGTTTGGACGGATGTGTCCCTCCTGTTCGCATTTGAAACATACGATCGGTGGTCGTTCTTCTTCCTTTGAAATAGGTGCTGATGCTACTGTCTTTCCATCATTATTGAACCTTCTCTTCTTGAAATTTCCACTTCTATTATCTTGGCCATGATTACCACCGAAGTGGTTACCATTCTTGGCATGATAATTTCCCCCATGATGGTTATCATTGTTCCGATGGCTGTTGCCACCGGTACAATTATTATCGTGCTGTTGATTGTTGCCTTTTGGTTATGCTGACTTATTATCGCGCTCCAATAACTGAGCTCTATTCAAAACATCTGAATATAAACAAAGTTTGTGAGAAATGAGGTATTGACATATATCGGGTTTCAAACCTCGTAGAAACATTTGCGTCATTCACTCCTAATTATCGACCAAATGGGATGCAAACCGGGATAATTCTACAAACTTAGCCTCGTACTGCGACACGGTCATATTGTTTTGCTCTAGCTTGATAAATTCCACCTCCTTCATTTGACGAATACTTTCAGGAAAGTACTTGTTGTTGAACAATTCTTGAAATTTCTCCCAAGACATCTTGAGTGCGTCAGGCTGGGTACGTTTTACAGATTCCCACCAATGATCTGCTTCTTCACGCAACATAAAGGTGGTGAATGGAACTTTTTGCTCCTCTGAGCATTCCAAGACATCAAATATCTTAGTGATCTACTTAATCCACGTCTCTGACTTAAGTGGGTCTGGCTTTCCCAAAAACTTCGGTGGTCCCAGCTCCTTGAACTGCTTAGCGGTGACCAACCGTGGGTTGCCATTATTTCCACCAGCATTATGAACAGGAGTCTCTCTTGTTTGGTGTTGCATGAATTCTAAAAAACACCTAAACGTATCGTCGTTCGTTATTTGATCAGTGTTGTTATTTACAGGAGGATTATAGCCTTCCTGTTGCACATTATTCTGGCTATTGATCAGCGGTGACTCAGCGGTCTCATGTGCTCCATTGCTTACCTTAACATTTTCAGATGCCATTTTCAAATACTGCCATAAAACAAGGGTTAATTAATAAATCACATATTATCCATATACTCTGACCGACCATTTAAATACCAAATAAACTTAGGTAGGTCATAATAGCGAAGGAATTCCCTGTCTCTCCCCTCTTAGTTCTTGTCTCACATCTCAGCCAGGGATCATATCCCTAAGATTTGATACCAACTGTGACGCACCCAAAATTGGTATACATCACCCACCTTTAGTCACCAAATACATGGTACATAAATCAAATACAACTTAATTATACAACTGTCATGTAAAATACGACAAAACATAAACTGAGAGTTTAAACAAGAATATTGCCGTATAGACAATATCCACTCTCAATGGAGTCCTCATAGACAGTATACAAACTCAAATTCAGTCCTCAATACATTTATTATCACACTATTTAACAGAATAGTGAGGACTATTAATGCTATCATCCGGATCATCAATCCGTTCTCTCGACTCGTCCCAACTATATTCTCATTTCTCAAGAGAAAAAAGTGAAGGAAAGGGTGAGCTCAACTAGCCCAAGAAGAAATATTATATGACTAAGATAATGCAGAATAAATTATCATTAGTCTTCAACAATGTTAAACTGATAAAATACAATAGACATCAAGTTTAACTGCAGCGGAACAAGCAATCTATTAAAAGAGTCAAGTAGAGAATAAAATCTTCTATCTTTTATGATTTAAAAAGGTTTTTCATCATTTTTATCGCTGAGACTCAGCTTAATAAATAATCCACATCATCCCTGCACTAAGGCCAAGGATATTTATTAGTATCATGACCAGAAATTATCCATGCACTACGGGCCAAGGATATTCGTGTATTCATCAATGGTCAAGATCATGCCATAAAACAATTCATCTTTGCACCCTTGGCCGAAGAGAATGCATAGCCATAATCATACGAAAAATTGTCCATCAATGCACTAAGGGTCAATGAGGACTTTTTCCACATCATTTGTAACATTACAGTCATGATTATACCGAATATCCATGGTCATAATCATACCAAGTCCATCTATGCACTACAGGCCACAGATGATTTTCAACATAATATAAACATGAGGATGATGAAAATGATATAAGAATTCAATAAAACAAGATCAAAAATTAATTTATCCAAGAACTAATAACGTCCAAATTGTCAACATGATACTTCTTTGTAGAGTAAAATTCAAGAATGCTCAGAAGAATATTTCAATGAAAAGATACTGGATGAAGCGCAAATATCAAGGATATTCCACTAATTTCATGGAGTATAGAAGTCAAAACTTTAACTAACTGAGTATAATAAAGAATGGAATAACAAAAGAAATCACCGTGCATGCGATAGAATCGCATGCATAAAGTTATTCCAATGTAATAATAAATAACGTAACTGTGTCAAAGTAAATTCGCAAGCATGGGATGTTCCAAATGTAATAATAAAGAATGGAATAATAGAAGAGTTTCACCATGTATGCGGTACTTTGCATGTAGGTACAAAGTTATTCCAACATAATAATAAAGAATGGAATAATGTAAGAATTTCACCAAGTATAGGGTAGCCACACGATACAAAGTTATTCCAATGTAATAATAAAGAATGGAATAATAGAAGAATTTCACCATGTATGCGGTACTTCGCATAGATAGGTTATTCCAACATAATAATAAATAATGGAATAACAGAAGTTCTCTTCATGAATACGAAAGAAATAATACCCCTTACGGGTACAACAAATAATATCCCTTGCCTTAGAAGAAACTGGATATAGGAGTAGTGAAGTAGCAGAATATTTTTCTTCTTTCTCTCTATAGTTTCTCTCTCTAGAGTTTCAGTGAATTCGTAAGAAAGAATGAAGGAATGAGCTTCTATTTATAGGAGAATGGACTGAATAGTAACTAATTCCTGAACGATCCAGATTGATTTACTTTTAAACAGACGGTCCAGATTGGTTTACTATAAAATATTCTAATAAAACAAAATCTTTTAAATAAAATATAATATATTCTATTTATAATCTAATAAAATGAATAACTTTATAAAAGTATTCTGTTTTATTTAAAAAGATTTTACTATGCAAATACTATGCAGGCACTATGCAAACACTATGCATAATAGAATATAATATATTCTAATTATTGTCTAATAAAATAAATAACTTTATAAAAGTATTCTGTTTTATATAAAAAGATTTTACTATGCAAAATACTACGCATAATAGAATATAATATATTTTATTTATAGTCTAATAAAACGAATAACTTTATAAAAGTATTATGTTTTATATAAAAAGCTTTTCTATTTTATTACATTAATAATACTAATAAAACAAAGCTTCATCATCATTATTATAATTCACACTATTAATCGACCAGGTCGTTCCTAGGAAAGAGGGGCTTTCAATAAGGATTTCTCCCTATCATGCCGCAATTAGGTGACCAAACCTCTCTTGGCGTAACTCTAGACATCGTTAATATTGCAAATAATAATATTAATAACTCGTCATCTCAATTATTGATTTAATAATATATAAAATATAGACAATAATTGAATCAAATAACGTGAGATACTATGCAACAATTACTGTAGAAATAATTGAACAAAACTGAGTGACTTCTTACGTAAGCATCAATAATCAATACCGTGTGCTACTATGCAACCATGCAGACATTCATTGTACTTTTACTACCAAGTAGTTCAACAGTATTAACGGTAAAACTTCTGCCGTTATTTTCATAAAAATATTTTTGTCATTTTCTCAATCCGACAATAATTCCGTTGTGGGGTCCACCAATGATTGTGCCATCGTACGAATATTCCCTGTTAAAATGAATATTCCCCGACCAATCGAATATTATATAACAACTTGCATACTTTGCAAAATTTATAAATACTACCCACAACTATAACATTATCTCAAATTCACACCATAATATTCAAAAAAAATATTTTGAGAAATTTAAATCTTTATTCATAAAATTTGGGATTTTACATGTATGGTGGCAGAATGTGCAGAAAGTTGCCCGAACTCAGCAGGTCTAAAGAAGAGCTCTCAAATTTCCTTCGTAGCGCAGCTTAAAAATGACTTAAAGCAACCCGCAGGCAATACATACCCACGATTGGCCGCAGGTCCACCTGCGGCACCCCTACATGGGTCCCACACCTCTGGCTCAGTCCAGTTCGAGTTGCAAAGGAGGTCTCACAAGCTGAAAAGGCCAAATCAGGAATAAAAATGCTATGCGATTGAGCGGAACAACCTAAAATCTTGGTTTTCATAGGCCAAACTCTGGCTCTGCATATCACTCATTGGTATTCACCTGAATATAAGGTACACTATACTGATGAGCTCAGCTTTTATAAATCATGCTCGGCAATACCTCACACAGGTCTGATGCCGCCAAATGCAGGGTCGTAACCCTAAAATAAGTATCCCCGGCGGGGGTTACAACGCAGACTTTCAAACATCCCCGACGGGGGTCACAACGCAAAATTTTTAGACATCTAAGTATCCCCGACGAGGGTTACAATGCATTCAAAACCATTGATACACACATCAATGAAGGTCAAGAAACCTTGACTTTACCTCAGTCAGTGGCAAGTAAACCCATCGAAACCATTGATACACACATCAATGAAGGTCAAGCAACCTTGATGTTATTTCAGCCGGTGGCAAGTAAACCCATCGAAGCAACGTATCCATGTCTATATATCCCCGACGGGGGTTACAACACCGAAGTCAAACATTGATAAAGTATCCCCGGCGGGGGTCACACCATAATGAGACCATTGATATACACATCAATGAATGTCAAGCAGCCTTGACCGTCTGCCCAATAGGAATCTATCCGGTGATACACACATCAGCGAAGGTCAGGCAGCCCTGACAACACACACTGTTGGCAGTAACTCCAACAAGATCATGGTATATACTGGTGACACAAACCAGAGAAGACCATCCTCATAGGAGAGGACCGATGATGAAATATGTTATACACATCCTCAAAACATACAAAGCTTTATCCCCATAAATCTCTTGCACACGAGAGGCACCTCTATGGAGTAAAAGTCTATATCAAGGATCCAAGACTTTGGTGATAGCCCCAACGTCAAAATCCTTGAAAACTTGGATCGCATGTCCAAGACATTAATGATTGTCATCCCCGACAAGATTAACAGGGAACCGACAATCATTTATACATGCATCATGCATTTGCATCATGTTACTGCATATAACATCATGTTTATCTTGTTGCATTTCAAGTGTCTAGGATTCTTTATCCTATCCATGCCTTTCATTGCATGAATATGATAAAGAGGGGTATCTGTAGACACTAAAAATTTTCTACACACCTGTTACTGACATTGCAGGAGGGCAGATTCATTTTTCAGAGATAACCCTAGAAGACAGCTCACATCCATTCTGGATACTACCGAAAGTTTAGTCTTAACCCCGCACCACACACCGGGAGTATCGATTCCAACCTCGGAGATAACCCCAAGTTTCGTCCTTAGAGATAACCCCAAGGAATGTTGTTGCAGTTGAAAGTAGTATGCACACAAGCCAATCATGTTTGATGATAAAGCATATACTTTGTAACAATCTTATTCATTTATTAATAAAAAGTATTAATTTATTAAAGGCTTTTAATTATCTACATGATGTCGCTTTTTTTATAATATGTGATAAACCCATAGTTTTAAGTAATGCTTTTAGAATAATGATGATGATCATTCTAATGAGATATAAATTCTTAGAAAGCTTAAAACTAAAATAGTTCCCAATCATTGGATTACTAAATTGGGGATTAGTGAATCCGGATAGATTGGTACATACGTTGCTTGCTCATTGGATGAGGATGATTAATCTCATGATCATTTGTGTGGAGACACTAAAGCAAGTATGTAGGTGCTTATTAGAGAATAAGTTCACTTTGAGCGTGGCTCGCTAAGGAATACCTAATGGAGTTTTATTTGCTCGTCAATAGGAATTCTCAGTAGTGATAGTAGTACAAGTAATCCTTGGACTTGAGATCATCATAGTATCTTGTGTATGATGAGTTATACTTTGACTTATTCCTTAAGACCCTTAGGGTATATCAAAGGGTATGCTTGGGTATAATAAGTTGTACATGGAGATAATGTATGATAAATAAAGAATCTACCACTTCTTAATAAAAGAAGAGAATGTCCTATGTGATTCGATAAATGACAACCCAAAGAGTCCTTGGTTAAGGCGTAATGAAATTAGAAAGGAGTTTCTAATTTGCATTATATTTGAGTTGTGCATTTAAGAATCGAAATACATATAATTAAATAAAATAAGACTTGACAAAGAAATCCATGCCTTATATTTAATTGGGACATTGTATGGTAGAAGGATTGAATTGTACAGTAACTATTTACTCAAAGGTTCTTTTATGATTAATGTTTAAATCTATATTATCCGGAAAGTCGTTGATCGCTAGGGGAGGCTTATCCCTATTGTAGAATAAATATTATTTAAATAAATTAATTGTTTAATTTATTTATTTAAATAAGATTAGAATTGTTCTAATTGATTTATTCACAACCGGTTTAATATGGAGAACCTAAAGGGTTACACCATAAAAGGAAGAATAATTATTTAAGAAGTTAATGGCATAATCGTAATAATATAAAGTTAAGTATATTTAATTTAATCTATGGTGATAGAATAAATTAAATAGCTTAATATTTATTATTTAATATTTTAGAAATATTAAATATAAATTAATAAGAGGAGTCTTATTAATATTATTATAATTATTATTATTTTAATTTCTAAAAGAGTTTAGGAATTAATTTAATATAAGTACTCTCATTTATTCCTAATTGGATTAGGAAGGAAAATTAGTTAAAGGAGTTTAATTAATTATCCCTAATAAGATTAGGGAGCTTAATTAATTAAAAGAATTAATTAATTAAAACCCAATTCCTTAATTGTTAAGGTGGGTTGCCCACATCTATTAATAAGAGGAGTCTTATTATGGGTGGAGGGGTTGTTGACTTTTTCAACAAACGACATAATTCCAATTGTTGGGAGAGAGTACACCCTTTCTATAGAGATAGAAAAAACTAGGGTTTAGCCAACCACCCTTTTTCTTGAATCATTATAATTCCTTGGTGGATCACCTCTAGAGGCCAAACATATGGGTGGCTAACGTTGATCAAAGGAAGGAACCAAACCCGGTGGATTCAAGTTGAACGCGAAAAGGATTGGAGATGAACTCGTACCTGAGGAAGCTCGATCTTCAAGGGTATGATTCTCATTCGTTATCTTTTTCGTTTAATTAATAATTATGCATAAAGGGTGATCCGGGTTTATGGTTTGTAAATTTTTTTAAACTCGATTTTTACACGCTCCGCACTTTTATGCAATTTGATCAAGCATATGAATATTACAAACCTAACAAGTTGCATCGTGAGCCAAACCTTTATGCTAATTATTAATTGTTTTAATTTGATATGTATATTGATATGTGTTTAGAACAATTTAATAGGGCATAATTTTATTGTATAAAATTTAAATAAATAAATAAATAAATAAAAAAAAAAAACTAAGAAGAACAATTTTTTTATGAATTTATAGCTTTTTTATTTACAAGAACCAAGTCATTGTTTTTGTTTCATGAGTCATTGCTTTTGAGAAATAATAAAACTTCCTGTTGCTTTGAAATCCAAGTTAATACCTTCAAGATGATGCACTAAATAAAAAAACCAACAACATGATTTTCAAAGAACATTTGTTATCCAAAGCAACATGATTTCCGTGAATTTTTTTTTAAGTTCAAAGAAAATATTTTTTGATGCAAAGGCACGGTACTAATATATATATATTATAATATATAACAGTTATTATATTATATATATATATATATATATAGTATATATATATATATATATATATATATATATATATTATTCTTAATTATTTTATAATTAAAATAAAATGTTTATTTTAATTTTAAAATAAAAGTTTATTTTAATTTTAAATAAAAAGAGTTTATTTTAATTTTAAAATTGAATATTATATATATATATAATTATTTTAATATTAAAATAAAAAGGGTTTATTTTAATTTTAAAATTAGAATTTCATGCTAACTAATTAGAGTTGGAATTGGATTCCATGATAACTAATTGGAGTTGAAATTGGATTTCATGTTTCCTTAAATAAAGGAGTTTATTTAGATATGAAATAAGATTTCATATTATTCAAAATAAAGGAGTTTATTTGTGAATAGAAAGAAAATCCATGTTTCCTTAAATAAAGGAGTTTATTTAGATATGAAATAGATTTCATATTATTCAAAATAAAGGAGTTTATTTGTGAATAGGAAAGATAATCCGTGTTTCCTTTAATATTTTTTTACATGGAATTGGATTCATAATTAATTAAAATAAAAGAGTTTATTTTAATTAAAGATTTTTTTACATGGAATTGGATTCCATAATTAATTAAAATAAAGGAGTTTATTTTGATTAAAGATTTTGATTAAAATAAAATAGTTTATTTTATTCAAAATATGATAAATTAAAATAAAATAGTTTTATTTTGATTTAAATTTGGATTAAAATAAAGGAGTTTATTTTGATTCAAAATAGATTTTATACTAACTAAATTTGCCCATTAAATGATATCAATATATATTAAATGTTTATTATTCATGAGATGAATGTTATTTATCGATGCATATGGTGATGTGTATGATAATAAATGGGATTGATTATGGACTATCGACCAATGCGATTGGATTTTATTTTAGTTGGATGCATGAATGTATGGGTTTTATTAAATGGGGTCTCACAGACCTCGTTTTCTCTAATTTTTCGAATGTAAATTCTATCTCCTCCTATGTACTTCCCTCGATCACGATCAAGGTTTCTATTTATTTTAAATAGTTGTGTAATAGGAATAGTTAGAATTAATTTTGAAGAATTAGAGATCAAGGAGCAAGGAGCGCTTGAAGACCCATTTGTAATGGAGCCCGGGTTTAAATGTAATAGTTATATTTAAATATTATTTCTTGCACCCCTAGGGTTTGACCTTTTGGTTCACTTGGTGGCTCTAGTGAACCAAACTAGAATAAAAGTCCATAATCAATCTGGGTAGAATATAGTATTCTATATGTGCGTGCGTATACTATATATATTATATATTATGCAAACATGCTTCGTATGTTCATTAATATGACGCGTATTTTATATATATATGTGCATGCGCGCTAAACAAGATGAGACAAATTAATAACAAACCCCTCAATTTTTTATATTAAGTCCTAAGCGTTCAAAGATACTTGGAATATCGAACGTCGCCTTCTAGCATGATAAAATTAATAGAGTATTAAATATTTAATATGAGTTTGTTGTGTCACCACAAGGCAAGTATTAAGTATTTAAGATATTAATTTATCACATTTGATGCTTATAAAGAAAATTGAACAATATTGTTTTGTTGTGTCACCAAAAGGATGATATTTTTCTTTTTTGAATATATGGAGTGCTAAGTCGGAATTAACTTGGATAATTTTGATTCGGATGTGCCACCACTTGATCAAAATAATCTAAGAGGCAAAATACAAGGAGTTGCATAGTTGATGTAATTGACAAAAGTTGTCTACCTATTTATTTATATATAGTTTGTTGTGTCACCACAAGGCTATATACATTTTAAATGGGATCCTTATTCTCACTAGCAAATCTTTAATTAGATTTTTTCGAACTATATAAGTGAGGGTAATATAGTTTGAAGAAAATAGTGGGAGATACCAATTTAAAACAAGACCTAAATTATTTTGGTAATTAATAAAAGAATGTATGTTAAAATGTTGTTAAATACAAATTCATTTACAGAATTTTACAATATCTAAAATTACTATCACTGCGAAGCATATTAGATGCTAAATTAATCGTAATCAATTAAACGGATTGGTTAAGGAATTTGAGAATAGTTCTCATAGTCGAAAAGCTATCTTATGTCCTTACACGCCTATCCTACGCAATGGTTGCGCATAATGCCTCCGAGGAAGACATTGCTACTTTTAGAAAGTGGCAAGATGATGCACATTGGCTCAACGCATCATGCTCACATCCACGAGCAACAAGCTTGACACAAGAATAAACTATGGATGCTTTTACTATATTCCCGCACATCAAGTAGTTGATGATGAGGAAAAGGGACCGATAGATATCGGATATCTAAGGAGCTCTTCCGATCTAGAATGGCCAATGGCACTATAGTATGCATAAAAAGTTCTTAACATAATCAATTTGATTGATCAATTAGGACAACCGGGTTTTGTCATGGATGGAGAGTTGAGCCAAGATTTGATCTTGCACTCACTCCCCGAACTCCTTTCACAATTGTTGTGAATTTTTCATATGAACAAGCTAGATATCACTTTCTTTGATTTGCTTAACATGTTGAAAATGATGAGAGTCACTTTCAACCAAGAAAGACCATGTCTTATTGGTAGGGGCCAAAGGATCTTTTGAAAAGAAGAACGATTCAAAGAAGGTAAAATGTAAAGGCGTAAACAAAGGATAATAAGAACAAAAGCGTCACGGATAGTAAAGGAGTTTGCTTCCACTGCTATAAGCCTGGACACTGGAAATAAACTGTGAAAAAGCATTTTGTAGAGGCTAACCAAAGAAGCTTAGTGAAGTTTCGGTTATAAATACAAATTTGTTCATGATTTAAAATAAAATTTTCTTTAAGTCAAGGTTCTACTTGGGTATTGGATACCGACTTTGGTTATCATAAATATAGATTTATGAAGGGACCAAACAGAAGTAGAAAGCTAAACAAATATAAGTAATCCTATGTGTGGAAAATGTAGCAAGGTTGCCATATTAGCCATAGAAACTTATAGTTTAGCAATGCCTACGGGCAAATCTATTAAGTCAATAAGTTGTTATTGTATTCCAGTTCTTGTTAAAAATATTATTTCCATTTTATTGTTGGACAATGAAATCTTTGGTATTATAATTAAGAACAATTGTTGTTCTATTTATAATAATAATGTTTTGTATAGAACTGGAATATTACTTAATAAATTTTGTATACTTGACTTACATGAAAATAATTTTGCATATTGAACAAATTAGTATAAGAAAAGGAGATGATCATTCAAAGAGTTGAATGTGTATATTTGCTGAAATACAATTGTGAATTATTTGAAAGGTTCAAAGAATTCAAAAGTGAAACAAATTGGCAATGAAGATTCTTTGATTAGATTAAGGAATAAATACTTGTGCAATAAGTTTCTAGATCATCTCAAATGGTTTTCTCATAATGGACACATCCTCGACACGCAATAATTGATTGATGTATATCGAATGAAAATCGTACCTTGTTGGACATGGTGCGGTCCATAATGATTTTACCGACATTCCAAAGATCCTTTTGGGATAATGCCCTAGAAATGGTGCGATATCTACAAAAAGGTAACCTCAAAATCCAAATTTCAAGACTCCATAAAAGTTATGGATGGGGAGGATTCCTAATCTTAAGTATGTTAAGATAAGGGTTGTCAACTTACGTGAAAAGGTTTCAAAGGATAAGCTTGGGACAAGATTTTACATGTACTGATTTGTGGGACATCCTAAAGTAAGTTTAGGGTATATGTTTTATAATTCTACTTAGCAAAAGGTGTTTGTTACTTAAACACGCCGCCTTCTAAGATAAAGGTGTTTATTATGAAGGGGCTAGTGGGAGGATAATAGATCTTGAAGAGTTCAAGAACCACAAAACACTATAAGTCAAATAAGAGGAACTCATAGATAGACCTATTGTACCACAACCTAATCAGAATCGGAATAGTCTTGAAGATACCTAGGAGGTATGGATTCATCATGGATGATGATGATGAGGTACACATCATAGAAGATGATGATCCAGTTATATACGATGAGGTAAGAGTTCTAGTGTGTACAAAAGGGTCAGTGGGAGCATCGTGAAATTTCTAGTATTATATGTTGATATACTACGGATGAGGAATAATATACCAATGCTACAATCAGTAAAGATAAAATTGTCTAAACATTCCTCCATGAATGATTTGGAAGAGTATCTTAATTGGGGATATAAATCTATATACATAGATTTAAGAGGATGCTCGACTTAACCCAAGGAACGTATATTCATTTGATGCTAAAGTCGTTTAGCATGGCAAACTCCAAGAGATGTCTCATGTCGATGAGCTATGGAGTGTATCTCTTAATAGTCCCCACAGACTTCGAAAGAGAGGTCGCATGAGTGACAATCATGTATGCAATGAAATATACGAGACCGATGTTGATCACCATATTCGGAGAAGTTCACTATGAGTCGGTGAAAACATCTTAAAGTGCTTAATCGAAACTAAAGATGTGATTAAAATTTATGTCGGGTCTTAATTAAAACTAGAGGGCTTAATGGACTCAAGTTTTTATTGCACAAGAGCGACGTAGAAAATCCACTTTAAGGTAAAGTGTTACCTTGAATGGTGGTGTAGTGAATCGAAAGGTTCCAAACAAAGAAAGAGTTCTTTGGTTTAGTGATAAAGACAAAGTATATAGCTATAAATGAAGCTGTAAGTTGATTGTTTGGATGATAAGTTCATTACAGAACTAGGAATAGTTCCTAAGTCTCATCTTGGATCTAAACATGTGTTGTGGCACTTTCATTTGATTATTAGAATCATTGAAAGATGGGAAATCACTATAGAGATAGTGGACTCTCATGAACAACATTACATATCCATTAATTAAAGCTTATCCAACAGCAGGATAATCGTCACTTAGAGAAGAAGAGTATAAGATACCATGACGATTGGCTTTAGTGCAAGTGGGAGATTGAAAGTAGTATGCACACAAGCCAATCATGTTTGATGATAAAGCATATACTTTGTAACAATCTTATTCATTTATTAATAAAAAGTATTAATTTATTAAAGGCTTTTAATTATCTACATGATCTTTGTTTTATAATATGTGATAAACCCATAGTTTTAAGCAATGCTTTTAGAATAATGATGATGATCATTCTAATGAGATCTAAATTCTTAGAAAGCTTAAAACTAAAATAGTTCCCAATCATTGGATTACTAAATTGGGGATTAGTGAATCCCGGATAGATTGGTACATACGTTGCTTGCTTTCGTTGGATGAGGATGATTGATCTCATGATCATTTGTGTGGAGACACTAAAGCAAGTATGTAGGTGCTTATTAGAGAATAAGTCAATTCGAACGTGGCTCGCTAAGGAATACCTAATGGAGTTTTATTTCTGTCAATAGGAATTCCTGTAGTGATAGTAGTACAAGTAATCCTTGGACTTGAGATCATCATAGTATCTTGTGTATGATGAGTTATACTTTGACTTATTCCTTAAGACCCTTAGGGTATATCAAAGGGTATGCTTGGGTATAATAAGTTGTACATGGAGATAATGTATGATCAATAAAGAATCTACCACTTCTAATAAAAGAAGAGAATGTCCTATGTGATTCGATAAATGACAACCCAAAGAGTCCTTGGTTAAGCGCGTAATGAAATTAGAAAGGAGTTTCTAATTTGCATTATTTGAGTGTGCATTTAAGAATCGAAATACATATAATTAAATAAAATAAGACTTGACAAAGAATCCATGTCTTATATTTAATTGGGACATTGTATGGTAGAAGGATTGAATTGTCAGTAACTATTTACTCAAAGGTTCTTTTATGATTAATGTTTAAATCTATATTATCCGGAAAGTCGTTGATCGCTAGGAGGCTTATCCCTATTGTAGAATAAATATTATTTAAATAAATTAATTGTTTAATTTATTTATTTAAATAAGATTAGAATTGTTCTAATTGATTTATTCACAACCTAGGTTTAATATGGAGAACCTAAAGGGTCACACCATAAAAGGAAGAATAATTATTTAAGAAGTTAATGGCATAATCGTAATAATATGTTAAGTATATTTAATTTAATCTATGGTGATAGAATAAATTAAATAGCTTAATATTTATTATTTAATATTTTAGAAATATTAAATATAAATTAATAAGAGGAGTCTTATTAATATTATTATAATTATTATTATTTTAATTTCTAAAAGAGTTTAGGAATTAATTTAATATAAGTACTCTCATTTATTCCTAATTGGATTAGGAAGGAAAATTAGTTAAAGGAGTTTAATTAATTATCCCTAATAAGATTAGGGAGCTTAATTAATTAAAAGAATTAATTAATTAAAACCCAATTCCTTAATTATTAAGGTGGGTTGCCCACATCTATTAATAAGAGGAGTCTTATTATGGGTGGAGGGGTTGTTGACTTTTTCAACAAACGACATAATTCCAATTGTTGGGAGAGAGTACACCCTTTCTATAGAGATAGAAAAAACTAGGGTTTAGCCAACCACCCTTTTTCTTGAATCATTATAATTCCTTGGTGGATCACCTCTAGAGGCCAAACATATGGGTGGCTAACGTTGATCAAAGGAAGGAACCAAACCCGGTGGATTCAAGTTGAACGCGAAAAGGATTGGAGGTGAACTCGTACCTGAGGAAGCTCGATCTTCAAGGGTATGATTCTCATTCGTTATCTTTTTCGTTTAATTAATAATTATGCATAAAGGGTGATCCGGGTTTATGGTTTGTAAATTTTTTTAAACACTAATTTTTACACGCTTCCGCACTTTTATGCAATTTGATTGCGCACATGAATATTACAAACCTAACAGCAATTCCGACGATAACTCCGAAAATGCTTGTTTTAAATGCATGCTATCAGCTTCAATCTCAGACCTCTTGCCGAGGCACTCATACCAAAGACTCGGAGCTAACACCGGGAAGACAGGCACACTTATAGAAGACTTTGCGGAATTCAAACACTTGTAGCAGTCCAATCTCAGATGTAACCTTGAGCAACGTTTGCTATCATCCCAAACTGGAGATAACCCCGGTGAGGAGTCAAAAGGTCATATTGCCACCTCAACCCCAGTGTGCCGTCTCAACACTTCATACATACATACAACAATGTCCCACAAGAGCCAAGGAGTTCCAATCTCGAGTGACTTTTACGCGTGGCAGCACACCGGATAGAATTTGAAGCTTGAAGACCATGGGCATGTTCCCCTCTTCCTGACTTCATACAACCTTTAATCCCATGTCATTGCATAACTCTCGACAAAAGCGATCTAAAGAATGACTTGTACACCTCGTTTGGATGCTCGGATTGAAGTTCTGCAAGTTCGAGAGGACATCAAAGTGCACGAGTGCACGTACTTCAAGACAATGAGACTGTGGAGCCGGGGCACCCTGCATACGGTTGCAAGTGCATCTGCAAGGGTGCAGCAGTAGTACACCATGGCTGCCCCCCTATAAATAGAGGTCTTGAGGTGGCCATTTTTGAAAAAAAGAAAAGGCGAGGAAGCCCTGTCTAATTTGCTCTATACACACCCTATATTGAGTGTTTCCTCATTTTAAACCCCTGTTAGCTCATATATAGCTACATTTTTACCGGCGAGAGCTGAGTGTTTATCTATCTAGAGTCATAGAAGCCTATTTTGGCAGCCCACTGTAAGCCTTCTTATACTCTATAAAGTCTTTCTCTTCATCTTTGCACACACTATTCTACACATTGAGAGTCGTGTTGTGTGCGTATGCCCGGACTTCAGTCTGTGGTTTTCATTTCTGTCTGATATATATATATATATATATATATATATATATATATATTTACATATGTATATATTTTATATATGGACTAACATTATCGAGTTATGCCTCAATTGAGCATAGACTTATGTCTGGAGCATTTACTCGTTTTTTATATATATAAAGCGTGGTCGACTCATTCGGTGAGCCCTGGATTTTACATCAAGAGCATATTATATATATATATATATATATATATATATATATATATATACTTATATATATAAATCATTGTCAGACTCTGTCTATTGAGCCTGGATTTTACATCCGGAGCATTTATTGCTTATATATATATATATATATATATATATATATGTCGACGTCGGGATTTTTGAGTGTCCTTTTTCGTTACTTGTAATTTGGTGTTCTCATGTTAATGTGAGATTTGTTTGAAAAAACAAGTGAAAAAGGTCCGACATGTATAATGTCGACGATTTGACTTTAAGAGTCGCTAGTTTGTGTATTTAACTTGTTGCACCAACGCAACCGAAAAGGTTTGCACATTGACCCATTGTTTTGACAGTGCTAGACGGGTCTGTGAAACCAAGATTCATTTTGGGTCCGGGGCTTGATTATGCGGAGGGAAGGTGTTAGGCACTCCCCGACATCCGTGTTACCACGGTGACAGCCACTTTTCAAAGAAATTGTTACATGAATGTGTGTGTGTGTGTGGATCAATGTGCAATTATTTGTAAGTAGTGTGAGGCCTCGTTCGGACCTATATACACAAGGTTTGATTTTAATAGAAAAATTCAGTTTTAACCAAGATATAGCAATGACGTTTTTGTAAAAGAGGTTTTTCAAACCCTATGCTCAATAGGAATTGAGACCTTTTCATACTTTCATTTTATTATTAAATGTTTGTTTTGTTTGCTTTTATTTTCGAGATGCAAAGCATTCTCGAGAAAATAATATACAGCAGTGCCGAGCTCCTCATGGGTATGACAACCATCCAAGGAAATTCAGATAATCGTAAATAATGTACAAGTTCAGGATCACATGAAAAAAAGAGATCAATCACGGAACCGAATCTAGATTCGAAGAGATCGAATCTGTGATCACATGATTCCTAGGCTCACATGATACTGCAGTTTATATGGAAAATAATAAGCAGTTATATATATAAAAGCTGTAAATATAAATATATATAGACAGGATCAACCACCACGAAGCAACTTTATGGGGGATCGAAAATGTAAATATGTAAAAGCGATAAATATATATATATATATGGACATGATCAACCACCACGAAGTAAACTCCAGGTGGGATAAAATGTAAATAAAGATGTAAAAGCGATCAACCGCCACGTAAGTAAACTCCAAAGGCGAGATTTAAATGTAAATAAAGTCGTAAAAGGCCCACGAAATAAACTCCAAGTAATGATGTAAATGTAAATATATATATATATATATATATATATATATATATATGTGTACAAATATATATATATATATATAAAAGCGATATATACCGGATGTGAATCCAGGCTCATCGGATATGTCTAACAACAATTATATATATAAGTATATATATATATATAAGCGAGTAAATGCACCTGATGTAAAATCCAGGCTGATTGGATATGACTGACAACAATTATATATATAAGTATATATATAAGCGAGTAAATGCTCCGAATTTAAAATCCAGGCTCATCGGATATGTCCGACAACAATTATATATATAAGTATATATATATAAAAGAAATAAACACTCCAGACTGAAGTCTAGGCTCAATCGAGGCATAACACGATTATGTTAGTCCATATATGAAATATATACATATATAAGTATATATATACAGATAGAAATGAAAACCACGGACCAAAGTCCGGGCAAACGCACACAACACGACTCTCAATGTGTATAACAGTGTGTGTTAATATGAGAAGAAGACTTTATAGAATTTGATAAGGCTTACAGTGGGCTGCCAATGTAGACTTCTATGACTCTAGACGGCTGAATACTCAGCTCCCGCCAGTAAAAATATGACAAAATATAAGCTCAAACGTGTTTGAAATAAGACAGCACTCAGTTTATGGGGTGTACAAAGCCAATTGGATAGGGCTTCCTTGCTATTTTCTCTCCCAAAATGGCTAGCCCAAGCCCCATATTTATAGAGCGATTACCCGCAGGTGTACTACATGACCTCTATTACACCTGCAAACGCCGAACTTCCCTGGGTTCCGTGGGTCCCGTCGTTTCGAAGTACGTGCACTCGTGTAATGTAATGTCCGCTCGAACTTGTAGAACTTCAATCTGAGCATCCGAACGAGGTGTATCTGACCTTCTTCAAACTGTTTTTATCGAGAGTTATGCAATGACATGGAATTTTCCCTTTTTGATTCTAGGAAGATGGGTCCATGATCGAAATAGCATTCCCAGGTTCCCGTCAGGCAATCCGGTGAGCTGTTTCGCGTAGTTTTCACTCCGATGTTAAGATATGAGTCTTGTGGGACTAATTTTGAATCAATTTGAGTTGACATGAGTGTATTTGATTTGAAGTGAAGTTGAGTTGGCAAAATGACCATTTTTCCCCTCCTGGGGTTATCTCTAGTTTTTGCACATTTGTAACAGGTTTTTCCCAGGGTTATCTCTGAGATGGTCATGTTGTTGACTCTGAATATCCTCAGGGTTATCTCTGAGGTTGGAATTGATGTTGTGGTCCTCTAGGGTAATCTCTAGAGTGTGAAAAATATATTTTTGCCCTCCTATACAATTAGTAACAGGAAAAGAAAATTTTGAGTGTCTACAGATGCCCCTCTTTATCATGTTCATGCAATGCAATGGAATGGACATGATAAAGATTAGTAGACACTTGAAACATGACAATGTATTTTTAATGATGTAGATCGTAATGTAGTGAATGTGATGATGAATGCTAAAAATGTTTTCGCAAATCGCAGTTCGCAAATCGCACATCGCATTTCGCACTTCGCATTTCGCTTTTGGCCAATCGCACTTCACAACTCGCAACTCGCACATCGTATTTTGCATATCGCAAATCGCAATGTAATGAATGTTATGATGCATGTTTAAAATGTTTTAGCAAATCGCTTTACCTTTACCAGGGATTGCTAATGACTATGCTGGTGTTGACTTCAACGGTTCGGCTTTTTTTTGTTGTTGTTAATGTCTGTTTAATGAAGAGAATTTGAGATGTCGCCGATGCATACGCTGGTAGTTTACAATGGTGCCTACCCTGATGGTAATTTGATAACAGGTCCTACCCTGCTGGTAGTTGACATCGCCCAACTGTTTTGGTTCCCACTCGAATGGTAGTATATAACGCTTTCATTGTTGGACTGTCTTGATGTTGCACTGAATTGATGCCAATGGTTTAAAATATTGGATCTTCTGATACCTTTGCTGAAGTAAGATTCAAAGAATTTCTTCACCAGACTCTACCTGATGTGATGCTTGATAGAGATGTACGTTGATGTAGCGCATTTGCACACGTGCAGATCACGCATGATGTGATGATCTAGATTTTCTTATGAGCCTATTGTCCTAGATTGATGCAAATTGTAATTTGTATGGAGTAGATTTTTTTTCTCGCCCTTTTTGAGGTGATTTGGTGTTTCCTTTCGTTTTTGGGTGCATGTGCCCCATTTCCTTGAACATTTAATTTGCAACCCGGTTGAACTGATGACCAGAATTCCACTGATATCCTTGGAGGATGTCGTTTGTACTTTCGATGCTGAACTTTGAACTTTAGTGTAGAGGTCTCAATTTATGAGGATTTGACGCAAATTAACTTGTTTGATGGTGTAGATTTCATTCGCCAGACCTTTTGTCGTTGGCCTTGAGTTAAGAACTTTTTGAGAATTTTCCCCTTCTTTTGTAGGGGCACGCTTATGTTGCCATGATTTCTTTCAGGAGTTTTCCTTCTTTTGATGAGAGGCTTGATACCGCTTTAAAATCCTTTGCTTTCCTGGAATCGGAAAATGCCCTAATTCTTTCGTATACTGATGTCGGGGATTCATACAAAAAACTCTCTTTGTTGACAAAGTCGCAAGTGAATAATATCCAAATCGGTAGTGAGCCGATGTGAGGGAAGCTTTGATGATGATGGACCATGCTGATGGTGTTGACTGGGGCATTTTCCTCTTTAGGATGTTTGATAAATGCCCCAGTGTTGAGTTGTCGCTGTTTTCGAGATTACCCAAGCCTTGTCGTAGGGGTCGCAATATCGGGTTGTCATCGATTTTTAAATTGCCCCAGCCTTGCTTATTATCTGGGATAGTCGCTTTGACAGATGGGTTGATAAGATGCTGAGATCGCAAGAGACTTTTTCTTTGTACCAGATGGTGAACAAGTACATGACTTGGGTTTTGAAGCCTTCAATCATTATTTCTGACTTGTTATTGCAATCGTTCTTCATTTTCTTTTGATTTGATGAAGACTCGTGATTAAGGGTGTCGAATCTTTGAAGGTCCTCGCTGCTGGTCGTCTTGGCATATCTATGTTTCTTCATTTCTGGGATTTGTGCCAGATTTGATGGAATGACATTGCAGTGTTGTTGGGTCTTCTCCACATAGGTCGCTGACTTGGAGGGTCGTTCTTGAGATCAACGTTTGGATTTGGACATTTCTGTTGAGGGTCAGACCGCACCACTGGTGGTTGCCTACGTATTCCCGTGAGTGTGGGAGATCAGGTCTGCGTAGTTCCTACTTGATAAGATTAACGGCTTGCCAAGTGTTTGTTGGAGAAGTGTTTGTTTGAGAAGTGTTTGGTTTGGGTTTTTTTGGGTTTTTGTTTGGTTTGACCGCACCATAAATGGATGCCTACGTACTCCCATTGAAGAGGGGAGATCTGGTCTTTCGTAGTTCAGGCTTGATGAGCTGAAACCTGAATGATTTGATTTTTGATTTTTTTGATTTCTTTTTTTCTTTTTCTTTTTCATTTTATCTTTTCTTTTTTTTTCTTTTTTTTCTATACATGCATAAAAAATAAAAAGCATACTGCAAAGGAAGTGATACCGTCCCAACATCTTCTGGAGCTCGCAACTTTATCCCCTAGATCTACATCTTTTTGGCTAGTTGAGGCCTGATAGTCCAGTCATCAGTGACTGTGTTGCCTTCAAGGCTCACGACAAAGGTTACTTCTTGGTTTTGAATGTCTTCACTTATGGCCATAACTTGATCACTTTCTGGTTCAGTACATTTCTCAGGGATGCTTGTGCTGGACCCATCACAAAATGGTATAAAATCTTGATTCTTTGATGGGTTGGTTTCCCCGACAACCTCACCACCTTTTTCTTCATCTGTTCCTTCATGCTTTTCCTGGGCTTGAGAGGATTTGACCATGAAATCTCCCTCGAACTGTTGTCGTATTTCTTGCAAGAAACTTTCCTTTTTTACTTTTTCTTCCTTGGAAAGGATTAATATTTCCTCCGCATCATCCAAGGTGATAAAATCAGGAACGTGAGTGTTATTCTTGGACCACAGGAAGTTGGATGTTGGCGGAGGAACCTTCTTCGGGGATTCCCTTGTCTCTTCTATCATTTCCTGCATTGGGATCACTCCATCTTGTGTTCTGCCAGGATTATCTCTCATAGCCTTTACCTCATTTGAGCTGCCTGTCTCAAGTGAACATCTTAAGCTTTTTATTGCCTTTTCGCCTTTTTTGGTCATGGGAATTTCTATCTCCAGCTCTCCATTTTCAATGAGATCCTGGATTTTATGTCGCAAAGCCCAACATTCCTCAGTCGTATGTCCAAGTGAGTTAGAATGGTAGAGACATATCTTGGTGGAATCATAACTCTTTATCTTGGGATTTATAGGAGGTAGCAAATCAATAATCCTTCCTTCGCTCATCAGAAAGTGTAGCATTTCTTCATTAGATTTGCTTAGAGGGGTGAATTTTTAGACTCTTGTGGAGGTTGTTTGATCTTTCTTCTTTGAGAGTTCGCATTCCTCCAAGTGATTTTTCTATTGGCGAGGTCTGCTAGCAATTTTATCATCCCCCTTTTCTTGGCCTTCTGATAGTTGAGTGAAGAAATGCCTCGTATCCTGATGTTGGCGCAGTATTAGCTTAGCTAGCAGATTTACTTGGTTCTGGATCGTCTCTAATTTTTGCATTACTATGATACCTTCCTCCGAGTTTTCCCATTTTAGGACATTCTCTCATGTGCCTTTGGGGGTAGTCTTCATCCGTCAGATGCGACTTTACAAATTGGATATATTTCAAGCATTTCACCAATTATCATGTTTACTTCATCCGTATCATACGTCAAGAATGGAAGGTTGGTGTTGACATTTTGTTGGTCAGGTTTTGAAACCACAATAACGCCACTTTCGATCGATTTTGAATTTTATGCTTTAAGGACCAACAATCTTCTGTATCATGTCCTGGAGACCCTGAGTGGTAAGCACATCTTTGGCTTGGATTATCTTTTGCTCCCTGGTTCTAGAGGTGGAGCCAGTTTGGTAATTTTCTTGTGATCCATTAATATCGCCAAGACATGTTTAAGGGAATCGCCTAGTGGAGTGAACACTCGATTTTCCGTTCTTTCAAATTTTCTTTTCCTATCTGGGTATTGGTTGAACGCAGCCTGTTGTTGAGATGGCAGATTGTCCTGTATTTTTTGATTGGGGGGACTGTAGGTTGGTCTCCTAACTTTCCCTTATACGACAAGGGATACATCTTCATTGCCTTTATCGGGTACACCCTTAGGATCGCCGATATACTTGCTTCGTCTCAGATATGTCATGATCGCTTCCAAGGTAGTGAAGTCTTTAATCTTTTCGCTTTAAGGCCCATCTCCGCCATTTAAATGCGTGTTTGATCATTTCCGAGAATGGCTTTCCTATGCCTGCTAGGATCCTCTCGTAGTACGGAGCCTCTTGGATATCAATAAACGTTATCACCATCTCAACTTTCATCATTGATGGAACGACTTCATACCGCTAGATGTCTCCACCATATTCTCGAAAAGAAGATTTTGCTTTTTTACTTTAGTCACTTGGTATCGATCAGGTGCCATTTGTGACTGAAAATTGTACTGATTTAGAAAGGCGTGGGCCAATTCTTCCCAGTTGTGGATTTTGGCATTGTCAAGTCGGGCATACCAGGCTTTAGCCTCTCCAGTGAGACTCTTTTGGAAAAGTTGCATTCTGAGGCTTTCATCTTCAGCATAAGATCCTAGTTCGCCAATGTACACTTTCAGATGCGTATAGGGATCGCCTTCCCCATTGTACTTTTCAAACTCTGGGACTTTGAATTTGGTAGGATAGCGCGCCCCTGGGAATATGCAAAGATCTGAATAGGTGACACTCCTATAATTTCCAGTCCCTTTGATTGACCGGATGGTCTCCTCCATTTGTTGGACTTTCTTTCTTATATCCCCAGTTTCTCGATCATCCCTGAGATTTGTGATTTCTTTATTGGAATGAGGTTTAGGTATCTGGGTTTCTATCTTTTTACCAATACCCTGACTACCCCATGGTATGAGTGACTCAGATTGAGTACACATTGTTTGGCCCTGGTTTCCTCCATGTGCAGAGGATTCTGTGTGGATGGGTATTTGTGGACCCTGAATAGATTGGTGTAGTTCTTTGAGCATAACAGCCAACTCTGTCATTTGATAGCTTAATTTTTTGAACTCTTCGTGAGAGACAGAAGTTGGATTAGGTTGGGCACTTTTATCCATATCTGACTATGGCCTTAATGCCCTTTTGGTCTTTAAACGGTAAACAGGATCAATTGCTTCCCTACAAAAACTTATGTAGTTTAGTCTTAGGGAAATGTATAAAAATTTTACATGCTATCATAACGTGTCCATTTTAGGAATATTATCCTGCAAAATGGGTGTCATTTAATAGCATGTAAAGCCTTAATATGCATTTACACAAATTCTTCATATTTTCCTTTACATTGAGATTGAAAAGTAATTGAAATTACAAGTAATTTAAATGGGAAAGTATGAAGAGACTTCCCTTCGCGTTTGGTTTATCAGAGGCTCACCTATCTTAGGGTTACTCTCACGGCTTTTCGGCATGAAGGTTCCCAGATCATCGCAATCTACTTGATGGGAAGTTAATCCGGTCATTCAACTGGAGCGAATCTGAGTGGTGCCTTTCCTGAGCCCTGGGGAATCATTCTTCCCACAAGTCCAGTAATCAAACACCGACAGGATAGCCTCCTGGTGAAGGGACCACACAACATACATTCACATACAACGTGTCTCACCGTTTATGCAAAATGATGACATATGCAAAGCACTAATATCACAGATAGATATTTAGCAGTGCAGTAATTAAGATGTGTTCGTACACATTCATCATAAAAGCAAATGCAACATTCACACACAAGCATATAACAATTTTGAAAAGCTTGTAATGGCGGCTTAAGCCCTCTTACTGGACTCCCCAGCAGAGTCACCACCTGTCGACGTCGGGATTTTTGAGTGTCCCTTTTCGTTACTTGTTCTTTGGCGTTCTCATGTTAATGTGAGATTTGTTTGAAAAAACAAGTGAAAAAGGTCCAACATGTATAATGTCGACAATTTGACTTTAAGAGTCGTCAGTTGGTGTATTTAACTGGTTGCACCAACGCAACCGAAAAGGTTTGCACATTGACCCATTATTTTGACACTGCTAGACGAGACTGTGAAACCGAGATTCATTTTGGGTCTGGGGCTTGATTATGCAGAGGGAAAGTGTTAGGCACCCCCCGACATCCATGTTACCACGGTAACCGACACTTTTCAAAGAAATAGTTATATGAATGTGTGTGTGTGTGGATCAATGTGCAATTATTTGAAAGTAGTGCGAGGCCTCGTTCGCACCTATATACACAAGGTTTGAATTTTATAGAAAAAATCAGTTTTAACCAAGATATAGCAATGACGTTTTTGTAAAAGAGGTTTTTCAAATCGTGTGCTCAATAGGAATTGAGACCTTTTCATACTTCCATTTTATTATTAAATGTTCGGCTTGTTTGTTTTTATTTTCGAGATGCGAAGCATTCTCGAGAAAATAATATACAGCAGTGCCGAGCTCCTCATGGGCATGACAACCATCCAAGGAAATTTGTACACTGTAAAGAATGTACAAGCTACTTACAGCTGAAAAAGTTCATCACGGGAACCGAATCTAGATTCAGTAGACTGAATCTGTGATCACATGATTCCTAGGCTCACATGATACTACAGTTTATATGGAAAGCAATAGCGATTATATATATAGAAGTCATATATATATATATATATATATATATATATATATATATATATATATATATATATATATATATATATGACAGATCAACCACCCATAAGCAACTCCATGGGTATCTAAATGTAAATATATAAAATATATATATATATATATATATATATATATATATATATATATATATATATATATATATATATAGACATGATCAACCACCACGTAAGTAAACCTGTGGGAAGAAATGTAAATAAAGTCAAAAGCGATCAACCGCCACGTAAGTAAACTCAAAGTGTAACTAAATATAAAAAAAGTTGTAAAAGGCCAATAAGTAAACTCTGTGTTCGATGAAATGTAAATATATATATATGTACAAATATATATATATAAAAGCAATAAATGCAACAGGATGTGAATCTGTGCTCATCTGATATGTCCAACAACAATTATATTATATAAATATATATATATAAGTTTAGTAAATGCACCGGATGTAAAATCTAGGCTCATCGATATGTCCGACAACAATTATATATATATATATATATATATATATATATATATATATATATATATATATAAGTTTAGTAAATGTCTAGGATGTAAAATCCAGGCTCATCGGATATGTCTGACAATAATTATTTATATAAGTATATATATATAAAAGCAATAAACACTCCAGACCGAAGTCTAGGCTCAATCGAGGCATAACTCGATAATGTTAGTCCATATATGAAATATATACATATATAAGTATATATATACAGACAGAAATGAAAACCATGGACCAAAGTCCGGGCAAACGCACACAACACGACTCTCAATGTGTATAACATTGTGTGCTAATATGAGAAGAAGGCTTTATAGAATGTGAGAAGGTTTACATTGGGCTGCCAATGTAGACTTCTATGACTCTAGAAGGATTAATACTCGGCTCCCGCCAGTAAAAATATGACAAAATATAAGCTCAAAAGTGTTTGAAATAAGTCAAGACTCAGTTATATGGGTGTACACAACAGATTAATCGACAGGCTTCCTCGCTATTTTCTCTCCCAAAATGGCTAGCCCAAGCCCCATATTTATAGAACTGATTGTCATAGGTGTACCTGTGGTAGCCTCTGTTACACCTGCGGCTGCCCGAACTGCCCGGGGTTCCGCGGGTCCCATCGTCTCGAAGTACGTGCACTCGTGTAATGTAATGTCCGCTCGAACTTGCAGAACATCAATCCGAGCATCCGAACGAGGTGTATCTGACCTTCTTCAGACTGGTTTTGTCGAGAGTTACGCAATGACATGGGATTTTCTGTTTTTGATTCCAGGAAGATGGGTCCGTGATCGAAATAGTATTCTCGGGTTCCCGTCAGGCAATCCGGTTAGCTGTTTCGCGTAGTTTTCGCTCCGATGTTAAGATATGTGTCTTATGGGACTAATTTTGAATCAATTTGAGTTGACATGAGTGTATTTGATTTGAAATGAAGTTGAGTTGGCAAAATGGCCATTTTTCTCTCCCGGTTATCTCTCGGTGCCGCATACAGATTAAGTGAGTGTTTTTCCCAAGGTTATCTCTGAGATGGTCATGATGTTGACTCTAAATATCCTCAGGGTTATCTCTGAGGTTGAAATTGATGTTGTGGTCCTCCAGGGTTATCTCTGGAGTGTAAAAAAGATAATTTTGCCCTCATGCACAGTTAGTAACAGGAAAAGAAAATTTCGAGTGTCTACAATATATATATTTACATTTCTGTCAGGCCTGGAGTTTACTTCGTGGCGGTTGATCGTATGTACTGCTTTATTTACATTTCTGATCCCCCATGGAGGTGCTTCGTGGTGGTTAATCATGTCCACACACACACACACACACACACACACACATATATATATATATATATATATATATATATATTTACCGCTTTTATATATTTACATTTTTGATCCCCCGTGGAGGTGTTTCGTGGTGGTTGATCATATTCGATATATATATATATATATATATATATATATATATATATATATATATATATATATATTACAACTTGTATATATATAATCGCTATCGCTTTTCATATAAATCATGCAGATCATGTGAGCCTTGGAATCATGTGATCCTGATTTAGTATCTTGAATCTAGATTCGGTTCCCGTGATGGACATTTTCAGCTGTAAGCAGCTTGTACATTATTTACGGTGTCTGAATTTCCTTAGATGGTTGTCATTCCCATGAGGAGTTTGGCACTGCTATATATTATTTTCATGAAGATGCTTTGCATCTTGAAAATAAAAGCAAACAAGCTGAACATTTAATAATAAAATGGAAGTATGAAAAGGTCTCAATTCCTATTAAGCACAGGGTTTGAAAAACCTCTTTTTATAAAACATCATTATTATATCTTGCTTAAAACTAAATTTTTATATAAATTCAAACCCTTTGTATATAGGTGCGAATGAGGCCTCGCACTACTTCCAAATAATTGCATATTGATCCACACACACATTCATATAATAGTTTCTTGAAAAGTGGCGGTCACCGTGGCAACACGGATGTCGGGGGGTGCCTAACACCTTCCCTCCGCATAATCAAGCCCCCGAACCCAAATAAATCTACATTTCCACAGACCCGTTTAGCGATGACACATCATCGGGTCAATGTGCAAACCTTTTCTATTGCGTTAGTGCAACCGATTAAAAAACACTGTTGGCGACTCTTAACAATTCATCATCGACATTACACATGTCAGACCTTTTTCACTTATTTTTTAAAATAAATCTCATCTAAATGAGAACACCAAAGAACAAGTAATGAAAAAGGACAAATAAAAATCCCGACATTGATAGATATGTGGTTGGAGGAGTGCTAATAGATGGAGGATCATCCCTTAACATCTGCCCCTATACCACATTGGAAAAAATGAACATCAATCTCAACAGGATTCGAAGCAGCCCAATAATCATCAAAGCTTTTGATGGATCAAGACAAAATGTTGTTGGAGAGATTGAGTTGTTCGTGGAAATCATTCCACATACATTCTAAATATCCTTCCAAGTGCTTAATAGCACTACAGGATACAACTTACTTTTGGGAAAACCTTGGATTCAAATGGCAGGAGTCGTCCCATCCACTCTTCATTAGTAACTCAAGTATATCATCAACAGTACTCTGGTCACTGTCAGTGCTGAGCCATAATGTCATGTTTAAAGTGATATACCACTCATCAATTTAATTGAAGAAGTTGAGCCTGTCAGCTTCCAGGCCCTTGAGGTGAGCAACACTCACTATCAACCCATTGGGGCGCCACCTCTAAAACCTAGAGTTTCTACTAAGGTAATGTCGGCAAGTAAAGAGATGATATCCTTGGGTTTTAAACCTGGACAAGGGTTAGGAAAGGATCACCAGGGAATAAAATGCCCAATTCAAGTTCGCAACCAGACAAAGAAAGCCGGATTAGGCTACTCTTTTGGGTCTAGTCAGAGGAACCCTTACAAGCATAAACTGGTTCCTCCATCTACAAGGTTATTTCCTAAACCTACAGGTGATAATCATGTACAACCTTTATTAAAGGTTCTTGCCCCTGTGGTAGCTATGTTGTTTCCCAAGACGATACTGGTTAAAGGAAAGGAAGTCATGATTTTAAACCCAGAAGCGGAGGAAAAGAATCATAGGCGCAAACAAGAGATAATGAAATAATTGGAAAACATGTGCGTCCTGGTCCATACGGATGGTATGAACAGAGACATCCCAGATAATGATTGTCCAGAAATCATGGTCATCATTCAAGAGAAGGAGAAGGACAACATCCCCTTCATCACAGCTATCCACTAGGACTTTGGCAATTGGAGCAGCACTCCTTGCATTTACCGACAAGGGTAAAAATGGTAGAAACTCCCTCTGCCCTATATATACCAATAACTGCTTACTTTTATTGCACAATATTAGTAGTTGTTTTTGTCATTTTATGGTAACACTTTGTATGATTGATGTGACGCCCCCAAATTCGGGTATCTTCAAACCCGACATATGGTGCTACACGGTACTCATAACTATACAATCATTCCATTGAAATAAAACATATTGAATGTAATTACTATCTTCTTATTATAATCAAAGTATAATCCTTCCCAGGTTCATAAATCGATTACATCGTTCGTTGTTTATAATGTATAATACATACAAACATACTAATCTATTACACGATGGTTAAGCATCCATATTAGCTTTGCCCTTATCTCTCTTAGAATTCTCAGAACGTTCATCCTTAACTGCGATTATATAATTCATGCAAGAAGTGAGCATAACAAGCTCAGCAAGTTTTAACAAATGATAACACTAATACCACATTCGTGAATTATATAACAATTCATACATAACTGAACAAATAGTTATGAAGTATTATGAAACAATAATACTTTAACATTTTGTATCATCAATTCCCAAAGTATAGAGTAGATTAGGAGTTCTGAACCGGTTAATAGACCATGAACAGTAGCTTTCTGTTTTCATACTTGAAAAGGATATCACAGCACTAAGGTTGTATATCTGCATTACTTAAAAGCACTTCTAGGTGATCACCCTATAGTACTCTATGTTGATCAAGACTCATTCGTTAAACGTATTTACGTTTAACATTTGGCAAACTCGCATGCCCATCGAATAATCGATGAAAAATACTTTTGTTTGTTCATAGACAAACCTTACCTTCACATCCGTACCAATTACTTGGCATAGGATAGCGTTAACATTTCTATATAGAAAGATATGAATATCAATCCATCTTTATCTTACGAATAGTCTAGCCGAGTTAAATCTTGCATCGACCCTTTCTTTAAAACAAGTCGTGCAATTCAGTACAATGAATCACATAAAACTTGACAAACTTGAAGGTTAGACAAGCGTTAAGAAAACTTGCCTTTTAGCAACTTCAAATAACTTAATCGACTGATCACAACCTTTACTGAATCTACATGATTTATTCACATAGCACACCGTAATTAGCTATCAAACAATTATTCACACTGTTCCTACCAACTTCTTTCTCTTCTATGTCTTTGTTAACTTAATATCATTAATAAAGTCAACTTGACTTATTACCCTTCATCCCGGCTTATTAACCGGACTCTATCATCCTTGGCAAAATACCAACATTATTTACCGACTAGGGTTCATTAATAACACGTTGCGATCTTTGTTCATACATTATTAAAATGCATTCAATTCCTAAGTTCAATACCATATACATTAGTATAGGTAATATAGGAATAGTTGTAATACACTTATGAAGTGCATAAACTTTACTCTTCTAGGTCTCTGAACAATTGCAGTTCAAACCTAAGTCATTCAACAAATCTGACGCAGGCCAAGCAGCAGCATGAATTTATTCAAGATCTGGCGTTATGAGCCGCTTATCAATACCCATGCTTTTGGTCTCTAAGCGTTGCGTTGCGTGCGAAACTTCTTTTCTATCACAGTTTGCAGTGCCACTTTCCAAAGAGCTCCATTACACTGCATGTCAAGGCCATGCATGATGCAGATTACACTATCCATTACATCGTGCCTCCTCGAGACTAGATAATTTTCACAGATAAATTTTTTGGTGAGTTTCCCAGATTCATAATTTCGTCATTATAAGTCCGATTTGGTCCTTTCAAAAGCCTACACGTCATAAAATACATACTCTACGCATTCATATAAGAATTCGACACTTTCAAATTTTTTAACTCTAAATTCACTATTGAGTTCATTTTCTAAGCATTCGTAAACTTTAATGAGCGTTCAATGCTCGTTTTCTTCGTTTTAAGTCGGAATCTGACGATTCTTGAGTCCACAACTCTTAAATACCCTATCTCATGTGTTGACATTGAAAAATAATGTTTTCAAGTCTCACGATAACTTTTGACCACCAATCCAGAATTTCTATGTTTTTGACGTTCTATTTTCGTGAAATTCGTCATAACTTAGTTAATAATGTTCTCTAAGACAAATCACATGGAATACTCCATGGATTTCATATCTACATCTTAACCAAGAAAGATGCACATATTAACGTATTGATGGAGTTCAATTGTTTATCAACAATCAATCTCAACAATCAATAATTCATGATTTTAAGCTATAACAACCCTTATGATTTTTATGATCTCATGACTTATAGAGATTGAATCTATGGTAAGTCATCCTTATTCCACCATACTAGACATACACCACCCATTTATAATTCTCCATGATAAAAAAACAAAAGAGATGGAATTAGAATTAAGGAGTATTACCTTAACGATCTTTATGATCTTGATAAACTTCTAAGGAAAAAGCTTCAAGGTACAAGAATGGTTTAAGTTTAGCTCTTTTTCTCTCTCAAATATGCTGGTTGAGTCTTGGAAAAACATCAAATGGCCAACATAGGCTTCCTATTTATAGGAAAACAAGAGGAAGGGCTTTTTGGTCAAATGTTCCACCTCCTTACTATTCAACACTTTGTCACCAAGTAAAATACTTGGTGACCAAGTGATTATCTTGTCGTGCACACCAAGTGGCCGGCCCACCTTGCCCATGGGTCATCCCCATGGGTTGCCCCATGGGTTTTGCCCATTCGGTGACCCACTGGTTCGATCCACGGTTCGGTTTTCTTGCATTGGGCTTAACACAATAATCCCTTGGGCTTGCTCATTTAATTGATTGGACTAAACATAATCCAACCCAAATGAATTAACATTAAGTCTTAACTTAATTCCATAATAAAAATCGTATTCTATACGTATAATTCACGTATTCTCTCCGTATAATACTAGTACGATAATCGTATTTTACCCCGATTAACTCATCGTATTATACATAGATACTAAATAGTATCATAATTGTATAACACCCGCTTTAACCATAACGCAATTCCTTCTACGCATTTCGTTTCCTTCTCGGAAATCATTCTACTCAACCCTTAGGTTTTAAGTTCGCAGGCGAAAACTTGGTTTGCCATAAATGAAATATTATTAGATATTTCATCTTATCTCGATATCCTATCATTACGCGTTTCTCGAAATTTCAAAATAATTCCCCGAGCAGAAACGGATAAATAGTGTTTTGACAGGAATTTCTCGGAAAACATTTATTTTTGTCCTGGAAATTCTAAACAATTAATTCTAGCATGTAGCCAGATTACTAACCACATAAACACATTCTAGGTCATAGAACGAGCTTCACATAGCTTACTCACAAAATAAATCAATTAAATTCATTTAATTCACATAATCAAATAAAAATTTAATTATCATAAAAATCCAATTTTCTTGCGCGTTACATTCTCTCCCCCTTATAAGGATTCTGTCCCCAGAATCTAGCTTATAATCACATGAACAAATGAGGAAAATCTTCCTTCATTTTACTTTCGAGTTCCCACGTTGCTTCTTTAGCATTGTGGTTTCTCCGTAACATCTTTACTGAAGGTATTACCTTATTTCTTAATACTCGTTCCTTCCTATCAATAATTTGAATTGGAAGTTCCTCATAGGATAAATCTTTCTCTATCTGGATAGATTCATACTCTATTACGTGTTTATAGTCCGATTTATAAGGACGCAACACAGACACATGAAACACATTATGAATGCGTTCCATTTCTGGAGGTAAGGCTACTTCATAAGCCAACTCTCCTATCCTTCATAAAATCTCAAAAGGTCCTACAAACCTTGGACTTAACTTCCCTTTCTTTCCAAACCGTATCTTCCCCTTCCAAGGAGATACTTTCAGAAAAACAAAACATCCTACATCGAATTCTCTCTTTTCTCTGTGAGGATCTGCATACTTCTTCTGCCTATCTTGGGCCACAACTAATCGAGCACGTATTATCTTCATCATACCCACCGTTTGCTGTACCATCTCAGGTCCCAACATCCGACGTTCACCCACCTCATCCCAGCACAATGGAGTTCGGCACTTCCTTCCATACAACGCTTCGTAAGGCGGCATGCCTATACTAGTGTGAAAACTATTATTGTACGAAAATTCCACCAACGGTAGATATTCATCCCAACTCCCTTTCAAATCCATAACGCAAGATCTTAACATATCTTCTAGCGTTTGAATTATCCGTTCAATCTGACCATCCGTCTGAGGATGATACGCCATACTCAATCTTAAATGTGTTCCCATTTGCTCTTGTAAACTCCTCTAGAAGTTTGATGTGAATCGTGGATCACGATCTGACACAATCAAAACAGGTACTCCATGTCTGGAAATAATTTCCTTGACATACAGCTTAGCTAATTGGTCTAGGTTATACCTAACTCCTATTGGTATAAAATGATCCGATTTCTTCAATCAATCCACTATCACCCAAATAGCATCGTATCCTTTTCTTGTTGTTGGAAGTCCCACCACAAAGTCCATTATGATGTGCTCCCATTTCCATTCTGGAATTTCTAACAGTTGCAACAACCCGCTAGGTCGTTGGTGCTCAGCCTTAACTTTTTGACAAGTTAAGCACCTACTAACGTATTCTGCTATCTCCCTTTTCATGTTCGGCCACCAAAAGTTCTGACGAAGGTCTTGATACATCTTCGTACTACCGGGATGTATCGAGTACCTCGAACTCTGAGCCTCAATCATTATTTCCTCCTTTAATTTGAAATCCTTTGGAACCCAAATTCTTCCATCAAAACGAAGTAATCCCTCCTTATCGAGGTTATACTTAGTCTTCTCTTCATCTTCTATCCTCTTCTTCATCTGCTTGCATTCTTTGTTGCTCAATTGTACTCCCCTAACCCGTTCCACTATGGTCGGTTGGGTTTCCATGGAAAATAGCATTTCCACCGCTTCCTCCGGTAACTTAACTTCTAACTCCATGCTTTCCATCGCTGTTAGCAACTCATTCTGAGTAGTTAACATTGACAGTTTCTCTCTACCCTTCCTACTTAGAGCATCGACTACTACATTTGCCTTTCCCAGATGATATAAAATATCACAGTCGTAATCTTTTATTAACTCTAACCACCTTCTTTGTCTCATGTTCAACTCCTTCTGTGTGAAGATATATTTCAGACTTTTGTGGTCCGTGTATATCTCAGACTTCTCACCATATAGATAATGCCTCCATATCTTCAAGGCAAAAACTACAGCTGCCAATTCCAGATCATGAGTAGGATACACCTTCTCATAATCCTTTAATTGACGTGACGCATACGTAATGACCTTGCCATGCTACATGAGCATGCAACCCAGTCCTTTATGCGAAGCATCGCTATATACTACAAAGTTCCCTGTATCTTCTGGTAAGGACAATACAGGTGCCTCACTTAACCTCTTCTTCAACTCCTGATACTGTTCTCAAATTTTTCAGTCCACACGTACTTGACCGACTTTCTTGTCAGATTTGTCAATGGAGTAGCTATTTTAGAAAAGTCCGGAATGAACCTTCTATAGTATCCCACTAACCCTAGAAAACTTTGAACCTCGATTGGCATTTTCGGTTGCTCCCACTCATTAACTGCTTCTACTTTTGCTGGATCCACGAAAATGCCATCTTTATCAATAACATGTCCTAGAAACTGCACTCGTTCAAGCTAAAATTCACACTTTGTGAATTTCGCATACAACCTTTCCTTCCTTAGTGTTTCCAACACTATCCTTAAATGTTCAGCATGATCTTCTGGCATCTTTGAATAGACTAGAATATCATCAATGAACACTACGACGAACTTGTCCAAATACTGTTTGAACACTCTGTTCATCATATCCATAAATGCGGCTGGCGCATTAGTCAACCCAAACGACATCACCAGAAACTCGTAATGACCATAACGAGTTCTGAACGCCGTCTTAGGTACATCCTCCTTTCTCACCTATAACTGATGATACCCCGTGCACAAATCTATCTTAGAAAAATACTTTACCCCTTTCAACTGATCGAATAGATCATCGATCCTGGGCAACAGATATTTATTCTTAATCGTTAACTTGTTCAACTCACGATAGTCGATACAAAGTCTTAACGACCCATCCTTTTTCTTTACAAACAATATCGGTTCTCCCCAAAGAGACACACTCGGTTGAATGTAATTTCTGTCTAATAGTTCCTGTAATTGAACCATTAACTCCTTCATCTCAACTGGCGCCATCCGATATGGTGCCCTTGAAACTGGTGCAGTACCCGGTAACAGATCAATTACAAACTCAACCTCGCTGTCCGGTGGAATACCCGGTAACTCCTCTGGAAATACATCCGCGAACTCTTGGACTACAGGTATCTGGTCCAAGGATGTTCCCACTCTTTGGGTATCCACAACATGGCACAGATAACCTACACACCCTTTCCTCAACATCTTCCTAACTTGTGTCATCGATAGACAACAAGAGCGTCTCGGCGATTTATTCCCGAAGAACACTACCTTGGTTTTCTTAGAAAGTCGAAGGTTTACACTTTTCCTATGACAATCTATTATCGCCTTATGATTAACCAACCAATCCATACCAAGAATTACATCAAATTCTTTTAACCTTATCGGTACCAAATCTACTGATAACTTATCCCCTCTAATATCAACACAACAATCCTTATGAATATGCTCCATGGGGATTATTTCTTCGTTTTCCACCTTAATGTCTAAAGGTATTGGTAACTTTTCAGGGATTAAACCTAATTTCTTAGCAAATTCGCATGCTATAAAAGAACAAGTAGCACCCGAGTCAAATAGCACTTAAGCATTTATCTCATTGAACCAGAATGATACCTACTACCACATCCATTGATGCAACCGCATATTGGACAATCATATTAAACGTACGAACCAAAACCCTTATTTTACCACTACCAAAACCCTTATTTTCCGTTAAACCCTTCTTCGGGTAATTTCTTGCCATGTGGTCCAACGACCCACAGACAAAGCATCCCTAGTTCTTCTTAGGGTTAGGACAATTGGGTGACAAATGCCCCTCCTGCCCACAGTTGTAGCAGACTGATTTCCCCTTTAAACAAACTCCCATGTGAGTCTTTTCGCATGTCTTCCATGCTTCCGTCCTCCTCTTAGGATCTCCCTGCTTTACCCCAGTATTCCCAAGGTTGAAGCTCTTCCTTTTAGGCAAGTTGCCGCTTCCGCTGGCAACTTCAGCCTTACTACCTCCTTCTAACTTACTCTTGTTCTTCCGCTCCTTGTGGTACTAAGACAATGCCTCACCACCACCTTCAGCTATTATCTCCTTTTCCAGAATGGTCCCGTAGGAAGCACTCTGGAAAACCGATATTCTACTATAGAGTCAGGGTTTTAAGCCCTGCTCAAACCTGCGCGCCTTTCTTTCTTCCGTATCCACCTGATGTGGAGCAAACCTCGCCAATTCATTAAATTTGGCAGCATACTGGTGAACTGTCATATCCCCTTGCTTAAGTTCTAAGAACATAATCTCCATCCTACCTTGCATGCTAGTAGGGAAGTAGTTCTCGAAGAAGACCTTCTTCAACTGTTCCCACGTAATAGCTTCGATCCTAGCCCCACACTGGTGAGCCTCCCACCAGTAGTTGGCTTCCCCCTTCATCATGTAAGTCGCAAAAGAAGTCTTTTGCGCCTCACTTACGTTTGTAATCACAAACGCCTTCTCAATCTCTTTCACCCATGTCTGGGCTTCTAAAGGGTCCGTCGTTCCTCGGAACTCCGGAGGACCCACACTTTTAAACTCCTTAAATGTAGTTGTTCTTGCTACCCTAGGTGCTACAAGAATCCCTCCCCCCACTTGGTTAAATGCAGCCGTTAATAAATTAACGAACTCTTGCATAGGGTTATTAGAACCCCCCTGATTTTCATTATGAGACTCGGCCTCTTGGTTACGTTGTCTCCTTCTTGGCGGCATAATTCTGATTAAATAAATAAAGTTTCGTTATTATTTATTTAACTACTTAGTTATCATTCTCAAATAACAACTCATACCACAACAAGCACATTAAATAAAAACTTCATTATATTAATATGCTTTCATAGTCAAACTATTTACATCATGTTCCCTTAGCTAAAAAGCTATTACATACTATCCCGCGATTGCCTTCTACAAAAATTGGGATTTACAAAAAGACTACCCTTTAATTATACAAAAGAGGGCTTTACCTCACTACTTATATACAAAAAGATCTAACGATCTACTAACACTGTCGAACGGCATTCTCATATTTCTGATTTGCCAGTATCGACACAATATCTCGACTTATGGTATGTCGAGTCTGCCCGGTGGAATAACAATCAATTTTTAGCTTGAAATCCTTATGAGTGCACTCGTGGATGTATGACATCCTAACTATCTTCTGGTCTTTTTCAACCAGTTTCTTTCGAAGCTCTAAGGCCTCTTCCTTATAGTCCCGTACCTTATCCGTCATAAGCACTTTCTCATCGTGCTCTGACTCAAAAGTTGCCTATACAGATTCCTTCGCCTCATAATGGGCGGTTATCTCCTCATTCTGTATCTGCACCACCGTGCGTAGATGCACATTCATATCCAACACAGCCAGATACAATGATCTCATTTCATCCGGAGGTGTTGGCTCCTGAGTAGGTACCACCATATTAATCGATGTTACCTCCATCTCCTCCTCCACTACTAGAAAATCAATCTATAGCGACGGGATTTAGCGACGGTCGGGATGGAACCGTCGCTATAGACATACATAGCGACGGTCTAAGTCTGACCGTCGGTATAGGCCTCTGATGGTAGTCTATTACGAGGGTCACAGTTTGGTCGTCGGTATAGGAATTTTTTTTTGGGGATTTTAACGAGGGTCATAACTCATAAGGGAGGCGTAGATAATAACGTGGGTTAAAGGGGTTCATCTCAGTCAGTCGATCTCTCCGTTCGGCTTCATCTCAGTCAGTCGATCTCTCCATCCGGGTTCATCTCAGTCAGTCGATCTCTCCATCCGGATTCATCTCAGTCAGTCGATCTCTCCGTTCGGCTTCATCTCAGTCAGTCGATCTCTCCGTCCGGCTTCATCTCAGTCACTCGATCTCATAAGGGGAGGCGTAGGTAATATCAAGGGAGGCGTAGGTAATAGCAGGTAATTTCACCCATCCTTGTCTAGATTCTAGAGCCAACATGAATATTAATAGTACTGATGCGAGGCAATGTAGAGCACATTGCAGATTTGTTTGCTTAATATTATCTAAAAAATATTTTCTTTGGACTCGAGAAAAGTCTTGGTGTCATTGATTCCACTTGCATGTTGCAAGAGAAAATTGTGTCTGGACAATTTCAAAGCTTTGGGCATTTTGTTGAATTTTGAGTTCTATGAACTTCATCTAGTATACTTATGTTATTTTCTATGTTTTTTTCGAAAACTCCAAACATTTATACCAAAGAAAGAGTTTTTGCAAAGTTTGTCAATTTGTGCTACAATCATTTTGGTTTAATTTATGAACTTTAAGTTGTAGGTTACCGACTTTTATGTGCTTCCATGTCTTGATCAAGTTTAGGTTTTGTGGGCTATTGCTTTGTGGGGAGAATACAATGATAGTTTAACAACCAACACACAAAAATAGGGACGTAATACTTAATTTCGGCTTTTATATCTTATTGGTCGTTTATATTCCTTTGTAGATAAGATTTGCTAGTGTTGATGCGGAGTCGCATACAAAGTATGTACTCGGTGGATCGTAATCTATCTATGATGTTGATCAAAGGGTCACCAAAAAAAAACAAGTGATCCCTCCACTTCGGAGGATAGGTTTCTTCGTGGTTTTAGCCACATTTTCGCAGGTTTGTTTTTGCTAGTAATTTTACTTTTTTGATTGTCATACTACAAGAAAAATAAAGACATATATACATTTCAGTCTTCACAGAAATGTGACACTGCTTCAAATGTTGGTATCACTAAACGAAGTGAGGTTCATTTCGTGCAATCAAATTAAAGACTAGGAAGACTGAGGCACAAACATAAACTATTGCCATATAAAGAAACTAAAGCACTCATTTAGAGTAGCGTATACTCAAAAGAAAGATAAGTAGTTTCACAATAATAAATATAAGAAAACGGGCAACTAGACAATTTCTTGATTCCATAGTCGAATTGACAACTTTTATTGGTGGCTGAAAAGTATAAAGAGATTTGAGTGTTATTTTCCTTTTGTATTATGTTATTATTGTATAACCTTCTTTTCTATAGTGAATATAGTTCGTAGTCTAGAAGGGTGAGATACCTCTCAAGCCATTGGAAGAGAAAAACTATTTAGTTATGCTAAAAGGAGATGGTCAAGTTGGGTTTGCATAGAATATTGTATTCAACTAGGTTTCTTACTTCTAAATTTCGTTTTTAGAAGCAAAATCACTCGATCAGGTGGATAGCCTAAAGGAAAAGGCTCGCCCACCATTGAACAGTGGCCTGGGGTTGAGTATTATTGGAAGGTTCTTGGCTTCTGTCCTCGCTTTTAGGAGTTGTATCAGGATGTGATTAATTAGATGTACTCTGAAAAACTATCATTATTGTTGAAAAATAAACACATTTTCGCAGGTTTGTTTTTGCAATTAATTTGTAGGAATATTTGAGGCTTATAATTAAAAAGAACTTCCATGTCCAACATTGAGACCTTAAATGTAATGTTTTGGTGTAGTCACCCTTAATTATTACCTGCGCTATTTGAAATTCGTTAATTATGATAATTAATATTTAAATTATCTACAACCTTTTTTGTTTTATTTTAGTGAACTGGGAGTTTGGTTGGCATTCAAGGTACTTAATTATGATAATTAATTATCATAATTAATTATGATAGATTTCTATACGCAATATCATTCATGTGGTTCATTTTGAATTAGGGACACAATATCATGGATAAGGGGTGGATGGAATTACCAAGATATTCTAGAGAATATCTTGCAAGCCTTGAAAGATTTCTAAACTTCGGTTTCGAAAAAGTGGGCATGGTCACTGGAAGAATTCCTTGTCCATGTAAAAATTGCGTGAATGGAAGATACCATATTCGAACAACTATTCGTGAACATTTGATTTATGATGGATTTATGTTTGGCTACACGAATTGGGTGCATCACGGGGAAGATGAGATTGTCAGGGATGTGAGCAATGATGATATTCATGACGAACCATCACAATCCGAAGATGATCATCGATGCCTCGAGATGATAAATGATATATTTAGGGATTACGATTGTAGATTCGTAATTTGAAGCTTCAAAATACCAAGAGTACATGTCGAGGCCAATCAACCTTTATATCCCGGATGTGAAAATGAGATGATCCTTTCATTCGTTGTATGGCTTTTCAATCATAAAATGTTAGCAAATGGACCGATGTGTCCTTTGATGGATTGCTTCAGAAAGTTCAAGTCATCATTTCCATCATTTGCAAACTTGCTCGATAATTTTTATGAAATGAAGAAAATGGTTGGAAATTTAGGGTTTGGTTATGAGAAGATTGATGCATGTGAGAATGATTGTATGCTCTTTTCGAGGAGAAAGAAAATTAGAGTCTCATACGGTTTACAAATCATCGAGATGGAAGGCATCGAGAGATCAGTTGTATCGGAGAAGACACAAATAGATACAAAAACTAAGAGGAGCAAAGTAGTCAAGCAATTACGTTATTTAGCGTTAATTAGAGATTGCAGAGGCTATTTATGTCCTCAGTAGAATCGCAAAATACATGACGTGGCATCATGTAAAGTTTGACGGAAAGATGGAGTGAATCGTCATCCAACTCTGCGACTTGGAAGCATTTGGATACAATGTACCCTACATTCTCTCAAGAACATCGAAATGTAACTTAAATAGGTGGAGAGATTGGAAGTCTAACTTAAAGAGTAATAATTTTTTGAACAATAGGTGGAGAGATTGGAAGTCTAACTTCAAGAGTAATAATTTTGTGCCTGGTGACCGTGCCAAATCGATAGCGAATACTATCAACAATGATCGAGTAAATCCTAATCAATGGGTTGCGTTGGTTGATTATTGGCTAACTGATGATGCACAGGTTGTGTTTATTCTAATTTATGTATTATCAATTCTTACTTATTGTTATATATTATTATTAATTTATAAATACATACAATGCGAGGATATAGCAACAAAAATTGTGAAAATCGGAAAAAATTGTTGGTAGGTCATACATTGGGCACTAAATCAATTCCAAAAAAAGCATGAATTGGTAATATTTGATGTTATTTCAATATTTTTATCGTTAATCATGTATTAGACTTTTATAAATAGAGTATTTCTTGAATTATGAACTATTTTTGTTTTATTTGTAGTACCAAATAAATAAAAAGAGATTGATCGAAAGCAGAGATATATATCTGATCCCACACTCAAGTGATAACTCAATTTTACCGGAGCATCCTCGAATGTGGTACGATTTATCAATCCTCAAACAATGGGTTTTTTAACTCTTTATCCTCGTATGTGTGTGTGAGTTTGTTTTAGAGCATTCATTTACATGAATTTAAACTGGCCTTTTGATTCTAAATCTTTGTGATAAAATAGTGTCGTATATTAAACTACTTAATAGAGGTTTAAGAAAATAGTGGAAATAGAAATATACGAGAACACTACATTTTACATGTAATGTAGATGAGGGACAATCCTAACTCGCAATTTCAGAAGAAACCTTATTCCTTGTGAGTATGTATTTGTCGTCACTTTGCATGCATTCATGGTTATTTAAATGCTTAGTTCATCGGTCTCCACCAACATATTAAAAGGTGAATATACACGTGCATCCGTGTGTATATTGGAACCGAGGGTCATCTAGTCGCTCAAAACTGTAATTTTATAAAAAGAAAAGTGATATTTCCACAAATAAAATGGGATACACTTAGTCTCAAAATATCATTTAACTTGTGGAAATATCATTCTCCACACAAAAGCGGAAAAAAATATTGGACAAACAAAATACTTATACATAATACAAACATAAAAGAAGAAGAGGTAGTCAAGAAACCTCTATTAACTTGAAAATACTATTTTATAGTATTTTGGTAGTCAAGAAGAGCTCAAGTAGTATTTTAGAGTATTTTGGTAGTTAATAACTTTGATACCAAAAAAATCGTGTATACCTCTATTAACGGAGGAGTATTTATTTTGTTTGGATTTGTAAATAATCTTAAACTAATATATATTTGTTTAAAATAATTATTTTCTGATTATAGATTACTATTTTCAAGTTATATGTTTGTTGTTTGCATATGGGGTATGCAACCAATGAGGAAGAGCAAAGGAAATGTGGCAATGATGAAAATCAATCTCTCACTCTTTAAAATTCAATACTCATTGTTGTAGTGTAATTATTTTAATTTTCAATACTAGTGAAGCTAAATACAAGATGGTATCTCAAGAACAATGTCTAAATAGGTAACCAATATGGAAAGAAGGAACATTTAAGTAAGTGGAATAGAATATCTTGTAAGTTACTTTAGAACAAGATTAAAAATAATAATAGAATAACATAACAGAATTACTACTATTATTTGCTACTCTTCTTTAAGTTATGTTGAATTGCCTTGTATATTTAAGTTGCCTTGTATATTTAAGTTGTGTATAATTTGCCTTATATATTTTCACAAGAAAAAATTATTTAGTTAAAGAAGACTCAGGAATCGACTGGTGAAAGCAGTAGTACAGGACGGAATGATATACTTGAACAAATTCTTGGACCAGAGCGACATGGTAGACTTCGACAAGGTGGAGTTGGTGCCACAGCTACAAACACTTGGGGGCCTCGTGACACAAATAATGAAGTACAACGTGAGAATCAAGAATTGAAAGTCGAGTTGAAAAGAAAAGGAAAAAGGAGATGATATCGCAAGGAAAGTGGATGAACTATTATCAATTATGACGAATTTATGAAGAATTCATCGGTTCCAAATGCTCAATCCAACAATCAGGTGTTGCTCTCTCACTTCACTTATACTTAAATTTTTGGGGCTATCATTATGTTTTTATGGATTAACAAGTTCACTTGATAATTAATTTGTAGGATCGATACACAGAAGGAGAAAATGGTGATATTAGCGGATCAAATAATCCTATAGAGGACTGTGACATGTCACGTACTCTTTGGAAATTTGTTATATGTAACACTATTTTTTGATGAAAATTTGTTAGATGTGATACTAAAAATATGTTAAATGTGTTGTTGGTTATGTCATTGTTTTTGATACATAGTAATGAGATTTTGGATGGTTATGTATATTTAGATGATATTATACATTAATAGACTTTATTTGTTTTATTCTTTTAGTTGTAAATGTTATATTGATTGGATGGTTGAATGTGGTTATGTTTCTTAATAGGTAAAAATAAATAAAAATTATTGTATAAAAAAAGCATGTTCTTTAAAAATTTGGGAAGATATAATGACCTTATTAATCGTCGTAGTAGCTCACTGACCAAATCTACTTTTATAGCGATTACCACGACCGTCGCAATATCTCTGACCAAATCTCACCTATAGCGATTCGCGGCCTAATCGTAATAGCTCATAGCCAAATCTCACCTATACTGATTTGACGGCCACCACGTCATGAATAGCTCATGACCAAATATTCTATAGCGATTACGGTCATGGTAGTCCAGATATCCACTTTCGATCAGTCGGTAAAAACCTTGAAGCGTTTTGTGGAGTTTTCTAGTGAATGGTCGACCGTCATTATAAGTAAAAAAGACCGTCGCTATAGGTTTCAAATGACGGCTTCTATAATGACGTCGTCAATCGTCGCTATATCCTATAGCGACGGTCTTTTTATCTATAGCGACGGTCGCCGACCGTCGCTATAGCCTAATTTTCTTGTAGTGCTCCACGTCTATCATCATATTTAGATATGATGCTATTCCCATCGTCTCCTCGGAGTATTGCTCCTCAGAGATGTACTCCTCAATATTCGAGTCTTCTAGAACCACAAATGGTACCTCCGCTACTGGCATAGGTACTACCTCCACTTGGTTCACTGACTCTTCACTCACAACGTGAATGTCTCTATACATCATGCTATCGATCGACATCTACATAACACATAACACGTTGATTAGTACATAATACATAATAGTATAAGCACAAATCACATTTAATTTATTTAAGATTAATTTCCATCTTTTAAATTCTTTCGGTACTGAGTTTTCTCAATACCTTATTAATTCATTCAACTCGAATTTCTTTTTTCAGACTTTACCTTCCTTACGAGGTTATTAGCCTAAGGTTCTTCCCCCCTTAAGTTTTATAACCTAATGCTTTGATACCAACTTGTGACGCCCCCGAATTCGGGTATCTTCCAACCCGAGATATGGTTCTACATGGTACTCATAACTATACAATCATTCCATTGAAATACAACATATTGAATGTAATTACTATCTTCTTATTACATTCAAAGTATAATCCTTACCAGGTTCATAAACCGATTACATCGTTCATTATTTATAATGTATAATACATACAAACATACTAATCTATTACACGATGGTTAAGCATCCATATTAGCATTGCCCTTATCTCTCTTAGAATTCTCAGAACGTTCATCCTTAACTGCGATTATATAATTCATGCAAGAAGTGAGCATAACAAGCTCAGCAAGTTTTAACAAATGATAACACTAATACCACATTCGTGAATTATATAACAATTCATACATAACTGAACAAATAGTTATGAAGTATTATGAAACAATAATACTTTAACAGTTCGTATCATCAATTCCTAAAGTATAGAGTAGATTAGGAATTCTGAACCGGCCAATAGACCATGAACAGTAGTTTTCTGTTTTCGTACTTGAAAAGGATATCACGACACTAAGGTTATATATCTGCATTACTTAAGAGCACTTCTAGGTGATCAGCCTATAGTACTCTATGTTGATCAACACGCATTCGTTAAACATATTTACGTTTAACATTTGGCAAACTCGCGTGCCCATCGAATAATCGATGAAAAATACTTTTGTTTGTTCATAGACAAACCTTACCTTCACATCCGTACCAATTACTTGGCATAGGATAGCGTTAACATTTCTATATAGAAAGATATGAATATCAATCCATCTTTATCTTACGAGTAGTCTAGCCGAGTTAAATCTTGCATCGACCCTTTCTTTAAAACAAGTCGTGCAATTCAGTACAATGAATCACATAAAACTTGACAAACTTGAAGGTTAGACAAGCGTTAAGAAAACTTGCCTTTCAGCGACTTCAAAAAACTTAATCGACTGATCACAACCTTTACAGAATCTACATGATTTATTCACATAGCACACCGTAATTAGCTATCAAACAATTATTCACACTGTTCCTACCAACTTCTTTCTCTTCTATGTCTTTGTTAACTTAATATCATTAATAAAGTCAACTCAACTTATTACCCTTCATCCCGGCTTATTAACCGGACTCTATTATCCTTGGCAAAATACCAACGTTATTTACTGACTAGGGTTCATTAATAACACGTTGCGATCTTTGTTCATACATTATTAACATGCATTCAATTCCTAAGTTCAATACCATATACATTTATATAGGTAGTATAGTAATAGTTGTAATACACTTATGAAGTGCATAAACTTTACTCTTCTAGGTCTCTGAACAATTACAGTTCAAACCTAAGTCATTCAACAAATACCCTGCACCCGCGCCGCGACGTGAACTTTCTATTCAAGACTGGTGCTTCGGCGCTAGTTAGCAATACCCATGCTTGGTCTCTCATTGCAAGTGCGAGACTTCCTTCTATCAAGAGCGCTACTGACGCCACTTTCGAAAGAACCCATTACATTGTCTTTGGAGTGCATACGACATTTTTAACACATTTGTTTGGCGTCATGGCGCTGGACCTCGAAAGACTAGATAATTTTCACCGATAAATTTTTTGGTGATTTTCCCGGATTCATAACTTCTTCATTATAAGTCTAATTTGGTCCGTTCAAAAGCCTACACATCATAAAATACATACTCTACGCATTCATATAAGAATTCGACCCTTTCGAATTTGTTAACTCTAAATTCACTATTGAGTTAATTTTCTAAGCGTTCATAAACGTTAATGAGCGTTCAATGCTCATTTTCTTCGTTTTAAGTTGAAATTGACGATTCTTGAGTCCACGACTCTTAAATACCCTATCTCATGTGTTGACATTAAAAAATAACATTTTCAAGTCTCACGGCAACTTTCGACCACCAATCCAAAATTTATAACGTTTTCGACGTTTAACATCTATTTTCGTGAAATTCGTCATAACTTCGTTACTAATGTTCTCTAAGCCAAATAACATGGAATACTCCGTGGATTTCATATCTACATCCTAACCAAGCAAGATGCACATATTAACGTATTGATGGAGTTTAATTATTTATCAACAATCAATCTCAACAATCAATAATTGCATGATTTTAAGCTATAACAACCCTTATGATTTTTATGATCTCATGACTTACAGAGATTGAATCTATGGTAAGTCATCCTTATTCCAACATACTAGACATCCAGAATTTATGATTCTCCATTATAAAAGAAAACCAAAAGAGATGGAATTATAATTAAGGAGTATTACCCTAACGATCTTTATGATCTTGATAAACTTCTAAGGAAAAAGCTTCAAGGTAGAAGAATGGTTTAAGTATAGCTCTTTTCCACTCTCAAATATGTGGGTTCAGTCTTGCAAAAATATCAAATGGCCAACATAGGCTTCCTATTTATAGGAAAAAAAAGGAAGGGCTTTTTGGTCAAATGTCCCACCTCCTTACTATTCAACACTTTGTCACCAAGTAAAATACTTAGTGACCAAGTGATTATCTTTCCTTGCACACCAAGTGGCCGGCCCACCTTGCCCATGGGTCATCCTCATGGGTTGCCCCATGGGTTTTACCCATTCGGTGACCCACCGGTTCAGTCCACAGTTCGGTTTTCTTGCATTGGGCTTAACACAATAATCCCTTTGGCTTGCTCATTCAATTGATTGGAATAAACATAATCCAACCCAAATGAATTAACATTAAGTCTTAACTTAATTCCATAATACAAATCGTATTCTACACATACAATTCACGTATTCTCTCCGTACAATTCACGTATACTAAATAGTATCATAATTGTATAACACCCGCTTTAACCATAACGCAATTCCTTCTACGCATTTCTTTTCCTTCTCGAAAATCATTCTACTCAACCCTTAGGTTTTAAGTCCGCAGGCGAAAACATTGTTTGCCATAAATGAAATATTATTAGATATTTCATCTTATCTCGATATCCTATCATTACGCATTTCTCGGAATTTCAAAATAATTCCCCGAGCAGAAATAGATGAATAGTGTTTTTACGGGAATTTCTCAAAAAACATTTATTTTCATCTTGGAAATTCTAAACAATTAATTCTAGCACGTAGCCAGATTACTAACCACATAAACACATTCTAGGTCATAGAACGACCTTCACATAGCTTACTCACAAAATAAATCAATTAAATTCATTTAATTCACATAATCAAATAAAAATTTAATTATCATAAAAATTCGATTTTCTCGGGCGTTACAATTGAACAGTTTCATATATTAAGTGAAAGCATTTTGTTTCAGGACTCTAAAGTTAGATGTGTCTAAACTTGCTGATGAGATGCCTATTCTTCACAAGGACTGCAACTTTGATGTAAAGTTGGACTCTGACTTGATGGAGATTGAATAAGAGGACTATGAGATACCTCAGGAGATCAAAGAATGGGTTGAAGATAAACCCAAGCCAAATCTTGATCAAACCACCTCTTTTAACCTTAGAACCTCAGAAAACCCCAAACAAATCCAGATTGGTATGGACCTTACTCCAAACCAAAGAAATGACATGGTTACTCTATTGACCCAATTCCAAGATGTGTTTGCAAGGTCTTATGAAGACATGGTCAGTTTGTTAACTGACATCTTCATTCATCGCCTTCCCATCAAAGAGGGATTCAAGAAAGTTAAACATAAACTCAGGTGATTAAAACCGGAGTGGTGTTTGAAAGTTAGAGAAGAAATTGTGAAACAATTTCAAGCCGGCATCATCATGGTATCAACATACCCTGAGTGGCTATCCAACATAGTCCCCGTGCCTAAACTTGGAGGGAAGGTATAAGTTTGCGCGGATTACAGAGAGCTAAACAAAGCTTGTCTCAAAGATAACTTTCATGTACTATTTATCCACATAGTCATTGATAATACAGCTCAATATGACATGTACTCCTTTGCTGACTGCTTTGATGGGTACCATCAAATCATTGTTGCTGAATAGGATCGTGAAAAAACTGCATTCATCACTCCTTGGGGAACCTTTTGTTACAAACAGTTGTCATTCGGCCTCATCAATGCTGGAGGTACCTATCAGCGAGCCATGATTGCTCTTTTCCATGATCTAATGCACAAAGAGATAGAAATCTATGTGGATGACAACATTGTAAAGTCTCGAAAGGAGGAAGACCACCTAGATCATCTCAAAAAGCTCTTTAATCGATTGCATTAGTATAACTTGAAGCTAAATCCAGCCAAATGTGTAAGACCCCAACTTTTATGAATAAAGATAAATTTTCTATAAATATCATATTTAAATATTATGGAATGAATTTGATATAATGTTATAGTTGTGGGTAATATTTATAAATTTTGCAAAGTACGCAAGTTGTTATATAATATTCGATTGGTCGGGGAATATTCATTTTAGCCGGGAATATTCGTACGACGGCACAATCATTGGTGGACCCCACAACGAAATTATTGTCGATTTGAGAAAACGACAAAAATATTTTATGAAAATAACGACGGAAGTTTTATCACAGATTAATGTTTGAAACACCGGTGTTAAAAAATACAGAATATGTGTGGTTGCATAGTAGCACACGGTATTGATTATTGATGCTTACGTGAGAAGTCACTCAGTTTTGTTCAATTATTGCTACAGTAATTGCTACATAGTATCTCACGTTATTTGATTCAATTATTGTCAATATTTTATATATTATTAAATCAATAATTGAGACGACAAAGTTATTAATATTATTATTTGCAATATTAACGATGTCTAGAAGTTCTGTCAAAGAGAGGTTTGGTGACCTAATTGCGCGCTAATAGGGAGAAATCCTTATTGGAAAGCCCCCTCTTTCCTGGGAACGACCTGATCGATTAATATTGTGAATTATAATAAATGTGATAAATATTGTTAAAATTATTAAGGTGTTTTTTATGAAGTTTTGCTTATTTTATGGACCCTCATTTACCCATTTTTTAAAAATAATTGGTAGAAAGTTGTTTAGTATATATATAATGCGACCCACATGTGATTATGAGATATTGGTGGGAGGGGAACACGTGGGGCCCACGGGTGTTGAAAGTTGAATTGTTGGGAGGAATCTTGCAAGAGTTATTCATGGGTGGGAGATTTTTGTTAAAACCATGTGTTATATATATATATATAAATATATTAAAATTTTGGTTTTATTTGATAATTTGGAGTATGAATTCAGCCATGAGTGATTCGATTTCTTCTCATTCATTCCATGATTAATTTCTAAATAGTACCCCTTCAATTCTCCTATAAATAGGATGCTTAGTTAGAATTAAAAAAATACCAAAAATTCAGAGAATTCTTCTTCTATAATCTTGGCGTATTTCTTTAGAGTTTTAAGAAGCTTTGAGAGCGTAGTCTAAGTTTTCTTCAAGAATATCCTCGCCTACCAAATGGAATACTCTTCTTTTACGGTAAGGGGTATTATTTTTTCGTATTCATGAAGAGAACTTCGTTATTCCATTCTTTATTATTTCATTGGAATAACTTTGTATACTGTGGACTACCCTATACTTGGTGAAATTCTTTTCATTATTCCATTCTTTATTATTATGTTGGAATAACTCGCCTATGTGAAGTACCGCATACATAGTGAAATTCTTCGTTATTCCATTCTTTATTATTACATTTGAACATCCATGCATGCGTTTGCATGACACTGATTAAAATTATTTATTATTACATTGGAACATCCTATTGGTGTGAATTTTGCTCGACTGGTTCCATTATTTAATATTACGTTGAATATCACCGTCTCATGCATTTACGCATGACTTGGTTTCGTTATTTATTATTACATTGGAATAACTCGTCTGCATGCGATCTATCGCATGCCTGGTGATTTCTTTTTTTATTCCATTCTTTATTATACTCAGTTGGTTAAGGTTTTGGCTTTTATACTCCATGAAATTAGTGGAATATCCTTGATATTTGCGCTTCATCCAGTATCTTTTCATTGAAATATTCTTCTGAGCATTCTTAAGTTTTACCCCACAAAGCAGTATCATGTTAACAATTTGGACGTTATTGGTTCTTGGATAAATTAATTCTTGAACTTATTTTATTGAATTCTTATATCATTGTCATCATCCTCATGTTTATATTATGTTGAAAGTCATCTGTGGCCTGTAGTGCATAGATGGACTTGGTATGATTATGACCAGGGATTAATCGGTATAATCATGACCATAATGTTACAAATGATGTGATAAAAGCCCTCATTGGCCCGTAGTGCATTGATGGACAGTTGTTGGCATGATCATGACCATTAATGAATACACGAATATCCTTAGCCCGTAGTGCATGGAAAATTTGTGGTTGTGATACTAATGAATATCCTTGGCCGTAGTGCAAGAATGATGTGGATTATTTATAAAGCTAAGTCTCAGCGATAAAATTGATGAAAAACCTTTTAAAACATAGAAGATAGTAGATTTTATTCTCTACTTGACTCTTCTAATGGATTGCTTGTTTCGCTGTAGTTAAACTTGATGTCTATTGTATTTTATCAGTTTAACACTGTTGAAGGCTAACGATAATTTATTCTGCATTATCTTAGTCATAATATTTCTTATTGGGCTAGTTGAGCTCACCCTTTTGCTTTCATTGTTCTCTTCAGGAAATGAGAACGTAGAAGGGACTAGTCGGGGAGCGGAGTGACGGTCCAGAGGATAACATTAGTAGTCCTCACTATTCAATGAAATAGTGTGTTAATAAATGTATTGAGGACTTATTTTGAGTTTGAATACTGTCTAGAAGACAATATTTGTATTAAAACTCACAGCTCATGTTGTATATTTAAGATTGTATTTGTATTATGTACCATGTATTTGGCGACTCAGAATAGGTGATGTATACCTATTTTGGGGGCATCACAGTTGGTATCAAAGGTTAGGGATATGATCCTTGGCTGAGATGTGAGACAAGAACTAGGAGGGGAGAGACGGGGAATTCCTTCGCTAGTATAACCTTCCTAAGTTTTTTTGGCATTTAATTGGTCGGTCAGAGTATAGGGATAATATATTGCATGTCAATTAACCTTTATTTTGTGGTAGTATTTGAAAATGGCATCTGAGAATGTTGAGAATATCAATGGAGCATAGGAGACCGTTGAGTCTCCACAGATCAATAATCAGGACAGTGTGCATCAGGAAGGCGACAATCCTCATGCAAACAACAACACTGACCAAATGATGAACGATGGAATGTTCAGAGGCTTTCTGCAATTCATGCAGCATCAGGCAAGAGAGACTCCTCTCCGAAATGCAGGTGGAAACATTGGCAACTCTCGAACGGTCACTACTAAGTAGTTCAAGGAGTTGGGACCACCGGAGCTTTTTGGAGAGCCATAACCACTTAAGGCGGAGACGTGGATAAAGTAGATCAACAAGATATTTGAAATCTTGGGATGCTCCGAGGAGAAAAAGGTTCCCTTTGCCACCTTCATGTTGCGGGCAGAGGCAAATTACTGGTGGGAATCTGTAAAGCATACTCAACCTACCGCACTGAAGATGTCTTGGGAGAAGTTCCAAGAACTGTTCAGCGACAAGTACTTTCCCAAAAGTATTTATCACATGAAAAAGGTAGAGTTCATTAAACTAAAACAAAACAACATGACCGTGTCGTAGTACGAAGCCAAGTTTGTCGAACTGTCCCAGTTTGCGTCCTATTTGGTTGATAATGAGGAGAGAATGACACAGATGTTTCTAAGAGGTTTGAAACCCAAAATATGTCAATACCTCATTTCTCATAAACTTTGCTTGTATTCAGATGTTGTTAATAGGGCTCAGTTATTGGAGCGCGATAATGAGTCAACCCAACAAAAAGAGAGCAGCCGACAAATGATAATACCAGTGATAGTAGTCATCGAAGTGGTGACAACAAGCGTGGAGGGAATAAACATGCTAGAAATGGTAACCACTTCGGTGGTAATCATGGTCAAAACAATAAGAGTGGACATTTCAAGAAGAGGAGATTCAACAATAATGGAAAGATGTCAGCATCAGCACCCGTCGTTAAGGAAGGAGAACGACCACCTATCATATGCTTCAAATGTGGAGGGGAGGAACACATCAGTCCAAACTGCGCGATGACGTCCAAAGCATGTTATAATTATGGAAGATAAGGTCACCTAGCCTGATTTTGTCGTTCATCGAAGACAAGTTCAGCTAGGATGGAGGCACCAAAGGACGTCCCAGAAAAGTCAAAGCCAGTAGTGCAAGGGAGAGCGTTTGTCGTGACCTCCCAGAAAGCAAGGAACCCGAACAAGATCATCATGGGTAAGCTTATCATAAACTTTAGCGAAGTATATACCTTATTTGATACCGGTTCTACCCATTCTTTTATTTCTCCTACTTGCGCTCAACATTTAAATTTGACTCCGGAGAAATTGGACTTTAACTTATCTGTTGAAACTCTGTTGGGAGAAACCTTCATTACATCCACTATTTATAAGTCTTGTTTGGTTCAAATCGGTACCCTCACATTACCTGTCGATCTTATTTCATTGAAAATACTTGCATTTGACGTAATTTTAGGGATTTATTGGTTAACTACTCATCATGCAAAAATTGATTGTTTTCGTAAGGTTGTTAGCTTTCATATTCCTAACCAACCTATTATGTGAATTCAAGAAATCAAACCATTATAATCAATCACTGTCATCTCAAGCTATACAGCTATTCGTTTATTAAAAAACGGACGTCAAGCTTTCTTAGCTCATGTCATAGATCTAAACAAAAATACGTCAATTTTGAATGATATTTCTATTGTTAATAAATTTCCTGATGTATTCCTTGAAGAACTTCTTGGCCTTCGCCCAGAGCGTGAAATTGAATTTTGTATCGACCTTGAACCCGGTACATAACCCATTTCCAAAACCCCATATCGAATGGCTCCTATTGAACTTCAGGAGTTAAAGACCCAACTACAGGAATTGTTAGACATTGGCTTTATTCGTCCTAGTACTTCTCCTTTGGGTGCTCCTGTTCTATTCGTGAAGAAAAAAGATGGGAGTATACGACTTTGTATTGATTATCGGGAGTTGAACCATGTCACTATCAAAAATAGATATCAATTGCCTCCCATTGATGACATGTTTGACCAGTTGCAAGGCGCCAAATTTTTTTCAAAGATTGATCTTCGTTCCGGATATCACCAATTAAAGATTAGAACCGATGACATTCCAAAGACGGCTTTCAGAACTCGGTACGGTCATTATAAATTCCTAGTCATGTCTTTTGGATTGACTAATGCTCCTACTGCCTTCATGGATATGATGAACCGAGTATTCAAGGAATATTTGGATCACTTTGTGGTCGTCTTTATTGATGACATCCTCATATATTCCAAAAGCCATGAAGATCATGAGCAACACTTGAGGCTGATACTCCAAAAGCTTCGTGAAAACAAGCTTTATGCCAAGCTGAAGAAATGCGAGTTTTGGGCTTGAGGAAGTAACATTCCTTGGGCATGTAGTATCAAGTTATGGAATATCTGTTGACCCGGCAAAGATTAAAGCAATTCAAAGCTGGGAACAACCTAAATCAGTGACCGAAGTACGTAGCTTTCTCGATTTAGCTGGTTATTATCGAAGATTCGTGGAAGGATTTTCTTGAATCGTTACTCCACTAACTCAGCTGACTCGAAAAGATACAAAATTCAGTTGGAGCGAGGAATGTGAGAAGAGTTTTCAAGAACTTAAAAGGAGACTCATTTCAAAGACTGCTCGACAATACCATCTCGCTCGAGGGATTTGTCATCTCTGATGATGGATGCTTCGTGCAAAGGGTTAAGATGTGTTCTCATGCAACATGGGAAAGTCATAGCCTATGCCTCTCGGTAACTCAAAGAATATGAGAAGAATTATCCTACTCACGATCTAGAGTTGGCAGTTGTTGTCTTCGCACTTAAAATTTGGAGGCATTACTTGTATGGGGAGAAAGTGGAGATCTTTACGGATCATAAAAGCCTCAAATATTTCTTCACCCAAAAGGAACTCAACATACGGCAACGATGTTGGCTTGAACTATTGAAAGATTATGATCATACCATCCAATACCATCCTGGAAAAGCGAACGTGGTAGCTGACGCATTGAGTAGAAGATTATATGCTGCACGAAAGCGATATTGTCAATATAAAGGCCCATTTTGTATGACTTACAAAGGATGGAGATAGAGTTAAAGACTCTAGGATTCATATGATGATGGCGAATATCTGAGTAGAACCGACTTTAATCAATAAAGTTAAAGTCGCTTCAAGCTACTGGACACGGAGCTAATGCATTATAAGGAAGAGAGAGTGCAAGAAGGTGCTATCTTAGGAAGCAAGAATAGATGAAGGAATACTTCGAGTCAACTCCAGACTTTGTGTTCCTAACTATCTTGAGTTAAAGTATAAAATCATGATGGAGGCGCACAACACACCGTTTGTAATCCATCCTGGGAGTACCAAAATGTATCATGATCTTTGACATACATTTTGGTGGGGCAATATGAAGAGAGAGATAGCGCTGTTTATCTCAAGGTGTTTAACTTATCAACGAGTCAAGGCAGAGCATCAAGTACCAAAAGGTCCATTGCAACCACTTGAAATTCTAGAATGGAAGTGGGAGCACATTACCATGGGTTTCGTTACTGGTCTTCCCAAGGTTTCTCAAGGCATAGATGCAATTTGGGTCATTGTTGATAGATTATCCAAGTCTGCTCATTTTTTACCTATACGAGAAACTTATACACTTAAACGTCTTGCTCATATATACATAAACGAGGTTGTAAGACTGCATGGTATGCCAGTATCCATAGTTTTTGATCAAGGCCCAAGATTCACTTCCCGATTTTGGGTTAGTTTGCAAAAAGCTATGGGCACGGATTTATGATTTAGTTCGGCATATCATCCTCAGACGGACGGTCAATCAGAGAGAACTATTCAAACTCTTGAAGATTTATTAAGACTCTGTGTCCTTGACTTCAAGGGAAGTTGGGACAAGTTCTTACCGTTGGTGGAGTTTTCCTACAACAATAGCAATCAAGCAAGTATTGGCATGGCTCCATTCGAAGCATTGTATGGAAAAAAGTGTCGTTTTCCAGTATGCTGGGATGAGGTGGGTGAAGCAACGTTGTTAGGACCGGAGTTGGTACGTATGACTACAGAAAAGATTAAAATGATCCGGCAACGTATAAAACCCTCACAAGATCGACAAAAGAGTTATGCTGATCTTCATCGAAAGGACATGGAATTCGATATTGGAAATCATGTGTTGTTACGTGTTGCTCCATGGAAAGGAGTTACGAGATTTGGAAAGAGAGGAAAGCTCAATCCTCGATTCATTGGCCCATTTTTAATCCTCGATCCAGTAGGAACTATGGCCTATAGACTCACTTTACCGCCAAGTATGTCTCGTGTTCATAACGTTTTTCATATATCCATGTTACGTAAATATGTGGAAGACCAGAACCACATTATTGAGTTAGAACCGGATGAAATAGCAGAAGATTTAACGTATGAAGAGTTTCTTGTTCAAATCTTGGATAAGAAGGAACATATTCTACGCTCCAAGGTTATACCTCAAGTCAAAGTTTTGTGGAAAAACCACGATGTTGAGGAAATGACCTGGGAGTTAGAATCTGAAATGAAATCAAGGTATCCTTACCTCTTCGACATACCAAGTACGTACCCTAATTTCGAGGGCGAAATTTCTTAAGAAGGGGAGGTTGTAAGACCCCAACTTTTATGAATAAAGATGAATTTTCTATAAATGTGATTTTTAAATATTATGGAATGAATTTGATATAATGTTATAGTTGTGGGTAATATTTATAAATTTTGCAAAGTACGCAAGTTGTTATATAATATTCGATTGGTCGGGGAATATTCGTTTTAGCAGGGAATATTCGTACGATGATACAATAATTGGTGGACCCCATAACGGAATTATTGTTGGTTTGAGAAAACGACAAAAATATTTTATGAAAATAACGGCGGAAGTTTTACCGTTAACTGTTGAAACACCCGGTGTTAAAAGTACAGGAATATGCGTGGTTGCATAGTAGCACACAAAATTATTGATGCTTACGTGAGAAGTCACTCAATTTTGTTCAATTATTGCTACAGTAATTGCTGCATAGTATCTCACGTTATTTGATTCAATTATTGTCAATATTTAATATATTATTAAATCAATAATTGACACGACAAAGTTATTAATATTATTATTTGCAATATTAACGATGTCTAGAAGTTCTGTCAAGGAGAGGTTTGGTGACCTAATTGCGCGCCAATAGGGAGAAATTCTTATTGGAAAGCCCCCTCTTTCCTGGGAATGACCTGGTCGATTAATATTGTGAATTATAATAAAGGTAATGAATGTTGTTAAAATTATTAAGGTGATTTTTATGAAGTTTTGCTTATTTTATGGACCCCCATTTACCCATTATTTAAAAATAATCGGTAGAAAGTTTTTTAGTATATATATAATGGGACCCACATGTGATTATGAGATGTTGGTGGGAGGGGAACACGTGGGGCCCACGGGTGTTGAAAATTGAATTGTTGGGAGGAATCTTGCAAGAGTTATTCATGGGTGGGAGATTTTTGTTAAAACCATGTGTTATATATATATATATATAAATATATTAAAATTTTGGTTTTATTTGATAATTTGGCGTATGAATTCAGCCATGAGTTATTCGTCTGATTTCTTTCTATTTCGTCCATAATTAATTTCTAAACAGTACCCCTTTCATTCTCCTATAAATAGGATGCTTAGTAAGAATTGAAAACACACCAGAAATTCAGAGAATTCTTCTTCTATAATCTTGAGCGTATTTCTTTAGAGTTTTAAGAAGCTTTGAGCATAGTGCAAGTTTTCTTTAAGAATATCCTCGCCCTACCTGTCGGAATACTCTTCTTTTTTGGTAAGGGATATTATTTTTTTCGTATTCATGAAGAGAACTTCTGTTATTCCATTCTTTATTATTCTGTTGGAATAACCTGTATACGCGGACTACCCTATACTTGGTGAAATTCTTATGTTATTCCATTCTTTATTATTATGTTGGAATAACCTGTCTATGAGAAGTACCGCATATATAGTGAAATTATTTTGTTATTCCATTCTTTATTATTCTGTTGGAACATCCTGTTTGTGTGTTTACGCATGACCTGGTTCCGTTATTTATTATTCTATTGGAACATCCCGCTTGCGTGCAAAATTTACCGACTTGGTTCCGTTATTTATTATTCTCGTTGGAATATATCCGTTCGTGCGTTTACGCATGACCTGGTTCCGTTATTTATTATTCTGTTGGAATAACCTGTCTGTGCAGTCAATCGCATGCCTGGTGATTTCTTTTGTTATTCCATTATTTATTATAGTTAGTTGGTTAAGGTTTTGGCTTTTATACTCCATGAAATTAGTGGAATATCCTTGATATTTGCGCTTCATCCAGTATCTTTTCATGGAAATACTCTTCTTAGCATTCTTGAGTTTTACCCCACAAAGCAGTATCATGTTGACAATTTAGACGTTATTGGTTCCTGGAAAAATTAATTCTTGAACTTATTTTATTGAATTCTTATATCATTGTCATCATCCTCATGTTTATATTATGTTGAAAGTCATATGTGGCCTGTAGTGCATAGATGGACTTGGTATGATTATGACTAGGGATTAATCGGTATAATCATGACTGTAATGTTACAAATGATGTGATAAAAGTCCTCATTGGCCCGTAGTACATTGATGGACAGTTGTTGGCATGATCATGACCATTGATGAATACACGAATATCCTTGGTCGTAGTGCAGGAATGATGTGGATTATTTATTACGCTGAGTCTCAGAGATAAAAATGATAAAAAAACCTTTTAAAACATAGAAGATAGTTGATTTTATTCTCTACTTGACTCTTCTAATGGATTGCTTGTTCCGCTGCAGTTAAACTTGATGTCTATTATATTTTATCAGTTTAACATTGTTGAAGGCTAATGATAATTTATTCTGCATTATCTTAGTCATAATATTTCTTATTGGGCTAGTTGAGCTCACCCTTTTGCTTTCATTGTTCTCTTCAGGAAATGAGAACGTAGCAGGGACTAGTCGGGGAACGGAGTGACGGTCCAGAAGATAGCATTAGTAGTCCTCACTATTCTATGAAATAGTGTGTTAATAAATGCATTGAGGACTTATTTTGAGTTTGAATACTGTCTAAAAGACAATATTTGTATTAAAACTCATAGCTCATGTTGTATATTTAAGATTGTATTTGTATTTTGTACCATGTATTTGGCGACTCAGAATAGGTGATGTATACCTATTTTGGGGCGTCACAAAATGCGCCTTTGGCGTTAAATTAGGAAAATTGCTAGGATTCCTATTAAGCCACAAAGGCATTGAGCTGGATCCGGCAAAAATCGAGGCCATCATGGAAATGCCTAAACCCCAAACAGAGAGGGAAATACGGGGATTTTTGGGAAAAATCAACTTCATCAGCCGGTTCATCTCACAATTCACAGCAACATGTGAACCCATCTTCAAGTTGTTAAGGAAGAACTCCTTCATGAAATGGAATGATGAGTGTTAAAAAGCCTTCATTCATTCCCAAGGATGGTGTTCCCCTATTTATGTACATATCAATCAATGACAATGCCATGGGCTGCATGCTAGGACTGAAAGATGATAGAGGCCAAGAAAGAGCTATCTATTACCTTAGTAAAAGATTCAGCAGCAGTGAACACAATTACACTCTGATTGAGAAAACTTATTATGCATTAGCGTGGGCTTCCATAAGGTTACACCATTACCTCCATGGTCAAACAACCATTAACTTCAGCTTAACTCATTAACTCGGACACTATGTTTGAAGTTAACTGTAAACCAACATCCTTATTTTAGATCACCAGATCCATCAGTTAATTTAGGTTTTCAAAACCTTTCTCACTATGTACAATCCCCATAACTTCAGCTTGTCCTACTTGGGATAAACATCTCACACCTTCAGTTTGTCCCGCTAGGAATAAAACCTTCCACACCTTCTGTTTGTCCCGCTAGGGAATAAACATTTCACAACTTTAGTTTATCCCACTAGGGATAAAACTTTTCATATCTGCAGTTTGTCCCATCAGGGGCAAACTACGCAGACTTGATCTCCCCAATACACGGGACTTGATCTGCAGTCTGTCGCCATTTTTATGGTCCAGTCTAACTACAGAAAAAAAAATAAGAAATTTCTACACCCTCTTTACCACCTACAACTTTGAACCCGCACTAGGTTTGAACTACGCAGACCTAATCTCCCCCCCTTCTCAATGGTAGTACGTAGGAATCCATTCATGGTTCGGTCTCACCCCTTACAAAAATATAAAAACTTGTCATTGGTACTGGGATCATCCTTCAAACCATTCAAACCACACCTCATCGACTTAGACCAAAGGGATGGAACTACCTGGTCTCTTCACATAAATGGGAGAAAAATCGGCGACCATCTAAGTTGTGGTTGAGTCTTCAAAGAGAAACACCAATCCATAAGAGATGGAGGTGGTCCGATGATGTTAGCCATTGAAGCACATTTCAGCGAAGGTCAAGTAGCCTTGACGTTATCATCTGTTAACAAGTAAATCCAGTGAAGCATCGGAGGTGGTCAGATGATGTTAGCCGTTGAAGCACATTTTAGCGAAGGTCAAGCAGCCTTGACTTTATCATCCGTTGGCAAGTAAATCCAACGAAGCATCGGAGGTGGTCCGATGATGTTAGCTGTTGAAGCACATTTCAGCGAAGGTCAAGCAGCCTTGACGTTCTTAGCCATTGGCAAGTAAATATAGCGAAGCATCGGAGGTGGTCCGATGATGGTAGCCGTTGAAGGACATTTCAATGAAGGTTAGGCAGCCCTGACAACTTAAACTATTGGCAGTAACTCCAACAAGGTACTAGAAAGACCTTGCGATACAAAACATGGAAAACCACCCTCATTGAAAAGGATCGATGATGGAATCTGTTATACAAGTCTTCATCAGACAAAGCTCAATTCCCCATGAGTCTCTCGCACATGAGAAGAACATCTGTAGTGGAAAGTCTGCATTGAGGCTTAAGGACTTTGGTGATAACCCCAATGTTAACATCCTCTGGTCTCATTCATGGAGCAACCTCCATCCCATCATGCACTTAACAAAACATTTGCATCATGTTGCATTACATTGCATCATTATTATCTAGTCACATTTCAAGTGTCTAGTGATTTTTATCCTATCCATGTTGTTGCGTTGCATGAATATGATAAAGAGGGGCATCTGTAGACACTCAAAATGTTGCATTCTTGTTACTAACCTTGTTGGAGGGCAAAATCTTCTTTGAGAGATAACCCTGGAAGTCAAATCAGCTCAATCCCATAGACAACCTTGGGATACTCAGTTTTTAACCTAGGAGAAAACCCCGAGATATTCAGGTTCAATCCCTGAGAGAATCCCAGGAGATTCAGTTCCAACCTCGGAGATAACCCCGAGGGATGCAGTTCAAGTTCCGAAGATAGCCTTGGAGACGTCAGTTCCAACCTTAAAGACAACTCTGAGGCACTCAGTTCCAACCCTTTAGACAACCCCGGGAGATTCAGGTACACCTCAAAAATAACCATGAGGACATTCAGCACCTACAACACCCCAATCTCAAAGATAACCCTGAGCAACGACTGCTACATCTGTGCAAAGCCAGAGATAACCCTGGTGAGGGGAAAAATAATAATTTTGCCACCTTGATACTACATTCACATCATCTTAAATATCATTTCAACTCACATTTCATACAGAAGTGTCCCACAAGAACCATAACTCAAATCCCGAGTGACCACTATACAAGACAGCACACCGGATAAAATTTGAAGACTTGAAGATCTGGTCATGGACTCATCTTCCCAACTTCGTACAACCTCTTATCCCATGTCATTGTATAGCTCTCGACAACAGCATTTTGGAAAGGTATAGCACGCCTCAGTTGGATGCCCGGATTGAAAGTTATAAAGGTTCGAGCGGACAGTACGTTGCACGAGTGCACGTTCTTCGAAAGGACGGGACCTGTATGGCCCGAGGTAACCTAGGCAGTCGTAGGTAGACCCGTGGCTACCGCAGGTAGACCCACGGCTGCCGTAGGTACACCCGCGGCCATCGGGTCTATAAATAAAAACCTTTGGTTGGCCATTTAAAGAAGAGAAGAGCGAGAAAACTCTATCCATTTCAGTTCATAAACACATCTAGAGTGCTCTAAAATGAGTGATTCTTCTTTCTAAACACTTGTAAACTCTTATTTTTCTACATATTGAAATTTAACCGATAAAAACCGAGTTTTCAAACGTCAAAAGTTATCTGAAATCTTCTTGGCAACCCATTGTAAGATATTTCATATTTTTAAGCTTTTTATCATTTTATATATATATATATATATACTCACATTAAGAGTCGCGTTGTGCCCAGATCATCGATCTGTGGCTTTTTATTGCTTATATATATATATTTATATATATCTCTTTTCATCAAATTCTGTTTGATTGAGCCCGAACATAATATTCGGAGCGTTTACTGCTTATATATATATATATATATATATATATATATATATATAGAGGATCAGGTGAGGGATCCTGCATTTTCTTAAAATATGGTTTTTTTGGGCTTTTTCTTATTAAAACAACTAAAAAAAGTTTAATATTTTATGGAATTGGAATTTTTCCATAATACAATGTTTTGGGTGTGATTTGGATACACATAATAAAACAGGTCTGTACAGGATATATCAAACTCTGTTCGATTGGGTCTGGGTGTGATATCAGGTTCGTTTACAGCTTATATATATATATAGATATATATATATAACTATTTATCAGCCTGCAGGTTAGATTTGCCTAAATTTGGCTATTTCTCACTTTAACCAGTTCATGGTGACTAAACTGGAACCGTTGAAGCTAGAATGCATAGATTTACTCAAATCTATTTCATTTTCTAGCTTTTTATACGCTCTAGATTTGTCTCAATCTGGCTATTTATCACTTTAACCGGTTTATGGTGACTAAACTGGAACTGATGAAGCTGAAATAGTTTAGATTTATTCAAGTCTAGTTCTTATTTTAGCTTGTGTACATATTATTTTATCATGTGAGCCTAGGAATCATCTGATCACAGATTCAGTTCCTGAATCTAGATTCGGTTCCCATGATGGACATTTTCAGGTGCATCTAGCTTGTAAATTATTCACAATGTCTGAATTTCCTTAGATGGCTCTTGTGACGCACCCAAAATAGGTATACATCACCCATTTTGAGTCGCCAAATACATGGTACATATTTTAAATACAAACTTCTTTTATACAATACGACAAAAGCATGGCTGAGAGTTTTAACACGAATATTATCTTCTAGACAATATTCACGCTCAATGGAGTCCTCATTACAATTATTATCACACTATTTCATAAAATAGTGAGGACTACTATAGCCACTTATCCTGGACCATCACTCCATTCCCCGACTCGTCCCAACTATATTCTCATTTTCTGAAGAGAACAATGAAAGAAAAGGGTGAGCTCAACTAGCCCTGTAAGAAATATTATGACTAAGATAATGCAGAATAAATTATCGTTAGCCTTCAACAGTATAACAATTGATAAAATACAATAGACAACAAGTTTTCGATCAACAACTGCAGCGGAATAAACAATCCATTAGAAGAGTCAAGTAGAGCATGATATCTACTATCTTCTATGATTTAAAAATGTATCATCAATTTTATCACTGAGACTCAACTTAATAAATAATCCACATCACTGAATTATCCATGCACTACGGGCCAAGGATATTTATTAGTATCACAACCACGAATTGTCCATGCACTACGGGCCAAGGATATTCATGTTTACACCAATGGTCATGATCATGCCAAACAACAATTCATCTTTGCACCCCTGGCCGAGGAGAATGCATGGTTATGATCATACCAACATCTGTTCATTAATGCACTACGTGCCAATGAGGACTTTTACCACATCATTTGTAACATTACGGGTCATGATTATACCAAATAATCCCTGGTCATAATCATACCAATCAACAGTCCATCTATGCACGACTGCCAAAGATGACTTTCATCATAATATAAGCATAAGGATGATGACAATGGTATAAGAATTCAATTAAATGAAAGTAAGGATAAATTTTTAAAGATTTATAAGTTAATTTATCTAGAATTCAATAATATCTAAATTGTCAACATGATACTACTTTTTGGAGTAAAATTCAAGAATAATATTGTATCAAAAATGATTTGTACCGAAAAGAAATCAATTTTTACCGTGAATAGTACCTGAGTGAATAGTACTTCAAGAATAGTACTTCATAAATAGTACTTTATGAATTGTACTTTGTGAATAGTACTTTTTGAATAATACCCTTTAAATAGTACTTCATGAATAGTACTGTATTTATGAATAGTGCCCATAAATAGTACTTCGTGAATAATACCGTATATATGAATATTGTCGTATAAATGAATAGTACCTCGTGAATAGTACTATATATATGAATAGTGCCATATAAATGAATAGTACCTATGAATAGTACTTCGGCATGAAAAGCTTACAATTTAACAAGAATGTTTAGAAATATCCTTCTGAAACGATACTAGATGAAGCGCAAATTTCAAGGATATTCAACTAATTTCACGGAGTATAGAAGCAATACTTTAACAAAATGAGTGTAGAATTAGGAATACAAAATAAAATAATATTACTTACATAGTACAGAGTATGGAAGAAAATATTATTTCTTACAAATATTGAACGAAAATAAAATTTCTTATGCATACGAAAAATAATATCGTAAGCAAATATGAAGTAAATAATACCCCTTACCTTACTCCATTTTTAATTTAGTCCTTCAAATATTATCTATAACACCCCAGAATCCGATCTATCTTCACCCCCAGATTTTGTACGTCACGGTTCCACTTCTTTCCAAACATACATCTTTATATAGTGAAATATAACAACATACATTCTCAATTCCCAGGTTCTAATACCTTATAACCTCGTTCAGTACAAATAATGATAATTACGTTATTCTTTACATCTTATAAGAGTGACTTGAATCCGCCACCAAGGATACATAACTGTCCATTAAGCTAGTCTATAGTTTAATTCTACCATTCTATATTACAAGTCTTCGATTGGTCTTCACATTCATTCATCTAATGAATGGCACTTCTTCTGGATACCGATCAGCTTTATCTTTACGGGATCCTTAAGTTCTTCTACTCGTACACTGAAAATGTTTTTCGTTTAAAGCAAGTGTGAGCATTCAATTGCTCAGCAAGTCATAGCAGTTAAATAAACAAATTTAAGAATTCAAACATTCCTTTAGAACGTTGATAACCGAACAAAGGTTATGAAGTAGTTTAAAAAATAGGAATAATCTCGATTCCTATCATTTTAAAAAATTAGTCACATTCACTTTGAAATACTTTCATTCTCTACTCTTTTTCATACACATCATGTCTGGCTAGAATCTTTAGCACAGACTTAACAATAACGGTTCATGTATAAATAGAACATTCTCTTATTGAATAGTTCAATCACAGAACAATTCATCTCATAGAAACACCGAAGTATTCAAATTGTGGCATAAGGCCTCATACGTTCTACCACCTTGTACAAATATCACACATTTTCATATAGACAGAACTTCTCAAGTTTAACATCTAAGAAGTTTAAGAAACTAACATTCATTTAGAATATAAATGAAGTTAGGAAACTTGCCTTACGCACAGCTACAGCTTACGCTGAATTTCTCATTCCAATCCCTATAAAGCACATAATTAAGGAAATAACACATAGACCAATTAGTCATATACTTGACTTACGCATTGGTTTACTTAACTTTACTTCTTAGGGTTCGCGTTCTTTCAACCTAAGTTTACGCGACAACTTTCATTACTGATTTATAGCTTCATGACATATAGAGATTTCTTACTTAATATGTTCATCATCTTTGATGATTTGCATTCTTATCTTCTTCTTATAACTTCTCTAGGACTCAACACACATCGCGTCTCTGCTAGTAGTCCATATGGTACTCTGAGTGGTTTCCCACTATAACACCCCGATATTCAGGTACTTAAAACTCGAACTCGGTGCTTTACGATACCATTTCTTTGAGCGGAATAATACTAATAATAATAACAATTATATGAATTTCAAACTTAACTTACATTTATCAGAGTCTAATCCCAAGTACACAACCTTTACTACACTCATTACAATACATGATAATAATAAATATCATTGTCTTAATAAAGTCATACTATTACATAGAATACCATAACACTTATTCTGTTTGCTTTCATATTCCCTTGTCCTTGACCGAACCTCCTAGTTGTTCACAATTATCTGAAAACATTTAAATTAAGCAAGGATGAGAATTTGAATGCCCAACAAGTAATAACAATTATAAATATAAGTTGAAAGAAATAAATATTTTCTTTGTATGAAACTTCTACAACGAATCAACAGTTGTGAAGTAAGCTGAACTAATAATAATAACATAACAATTCTATATCAAAACTTTTGAAACTACGTACTGACTATAAATGTGTATTAGTCGATAGACTATGAACATTGTTTTTAATTTTCGCTAAGGTTTAGCAGAATTTCATCCACAAACCGTCATAACTTACGGGTGCAAGAGTGATCATCCCAATGTGCCTTATATTGATCAATACTACATGAAAGAACGATATTAACGTTCATCTTTTCCGCCTTGGGCGCATAAAAGTTTTCCCATATTCGGGATGTTCATACTTAGTCGGAAATCCAAACCAAATCAATTTGATTGGATACAATAAAGTTTTATCATATTCAACGATATTTCTAAATCTGTATGTAGCTGGGTCAAATAGCTTAGACGACTTTGAAGTTAACGTATACATAATGGAAATTAATAAGTATATATCAACATGTGATTAAATACAATGATTATCCAAGTGGGGACACTTGTATAACCTTATTTAGAAATTAACGAACATAATAAATATCTGAATTATACAATAATACTGTACTGATAATTAATGATCGGATACATAATCGATAACAATAGAGTTAATATTCTGGCACAATGATAATATAATTTTGAAACCTTTTTACATATATCCATTGCATAAAGTAAATGCAAAGGTAGGATACTTGCCTGGTCTGTGGCTTACAATTACACAACTTAGTTTTATCTTTTATGATGAGACCTATCATTAATAAGATTATTATATCGATTAGAAATACATATCATAACTCATAGTACTACTAATTGTAGTCAGCACATAACCTAATCACATTGTTACACATGTTTAACAATCATTGGTTCACAAACAGACACATATACAGATAATTTATCTAAGTCCAGATCAATTTCTGAAACATGTCGGTGTACTGACGACTTTATCGAGTAATTATTGAGTCTAAGACTTTACACTGAAGTTCTAAATAACTTAAACATTGGTCAAATTATTTTTAAACGAGTTATAATAATTTTTAAACAATTATTATAATTCTCATGATTTTTCAAACACCAGAATCATTATTAAATGATTTAAATATTAAATAATTCTATTATCATTAATATTTAATTAATATTAAACTATTAATGAAACTATTGCCAAAATATTAAAGTTATTTATAATAACTTAGAATATTTTTAAAGTATTAATATTACCCTTGAATGATTTTTAAAATATTTAAAATTATTTTTAACTAATTACCATTGATATTTAAATATTAATGCATTACTTATCAAAATATTAAAAGTTATTAATTATAACTTAAAATATTTTTAATTCATTTATATCACCCCTTAAATGATTTTTAAATTAATAAAACCATTTTTAAACTATTTATTTATTTAATATAATTATTAAATAAATCAAATATCATTTAATATTAATTTATTAATGAAATTTATCTTTAAATATTAAAAGTTATTTTTTATAACATAAAATATTTTTAAACACCTTAATTTTATTTTAAATGATTTTTATAATATTAAAATCATTTTTATATGATTTTTAAATCATTAATTCAATTTTTCATAATTTATTTAACACATTTATTAAATAATTTAATTATCATTAATATTAATTTATGAATGAAATGCATCACAAAATATTAAAAGTCATTAAAAATAACTAAAAATATTTTCTTATATCATAATATAATTTTAAATGATTTTACAAGTATTAAAATTATTTTTAAATAATTTATTTAATATAATAATTAAATAAATTAAATACCTTTAATATTTCAAAAATATTAAATATTTATGAAATATATTAAAAATTATTAAAAACTAATTTTCAGACTTTAAATGAATCTTTAGTAAGTTAATTTGTATTTTTAATAATTTAAAACTATCTTTCTCTATTTATTTAATAAAATAATTAATTTTAGAAATAAAGTGTCGCTAAAGACTGCCTATAGTGACAAAACCGTCGCTATAGGTGTTCTTCATGTTCTTGATGAAACCCAAAAACTAATGTGCAGTTAACGAGTTAGGAGGTTTGACCAACAATAGTTTTTAAACTGTGATGATGCTGGGCAAGATCTTGGTCAGATCGTGTAGTACTCATGCAAGAATACATGATTCAACAACAAACATGAACAAACATCGTAAAACAAAAGAGATCTGAGCCTCCAAAAATCATGTCAAGTGTGTTCTTCAATTTCTGGATTTTCTAGAATTGAAGGTACCTACTTTGAGCCTTTAAATCAATGATTTCCAAGCTTGCTTTGTATGATGTAATGGTTCTATCTTGTAGTCCGGATGTCAGGGAACATTTATATATTATCAGATCATCATAACAATAAAATATCTAAGAGATCGTGGCCGGTCAAAGTACCTTCCTGGAACTGTTCTTGAACATTTTTGGGTTATCCAGAAATATTCTTGAGCAGTTTGGTCAACCTATGTTTAACCATCACTAAATTCGATTCTGTTCAATATCTGGGTAATATAAAGGCATAGATATGTAGTAATCATGTTAGTCTACGAGTATATAACAACAACATGATCAAAACACTTAACAATAGCAAGATCAAGCGCCTGCAAAATCGTTGTTAGGCGTTCTGGGCAAATCTGGCCTGCCCAAAAATAGCATGTCAATGCCAGTCAACGACTTTGACCCTTAATAACTTACAATCTACACATGATCTAGGCTTGATTCAAGTTCTAGATCACAGATCTCATAGCAAACTACAAATTCAAAACATAAAACACACAAAATCATAAACAGAGAGAGATCTACAGCCTCTGACATTCGTTGTGAGAACACAAAATAAATTTTTTCCAGATTTTTGAAAACACCAAATCCGAGCCTATAGATGTTATGGATCTAACATCTATCAACCCAGATCATCATTATATACTACTAACAACATGTTTATCACAAAAAAACTAACATCTAACATAGGATCAGGGGTCAGATTATAAGTTAGGGTTTTATACCTTACATAAACAAATCTGGAATCTTAGCTACTGATTTGTTTATAGAAGTAGTAGGCTTGTTTATGGGACTGAAATGCTAGTAATTTTTGTGGGTTTGCGTGAGAGAAAAGTGGGTTGAGTGTTTGTAAGCAAATGAGCCAAGTTAGTAGAATTTCACTCTCTATATATATATATATATATATATATATATATATATATATATATATATATCTTGATATATAATGAAGTTGACTGAGATATGTGGCTGATGGCTGATTATTTTGAGCACATGGGGTTGTTAGGGTAGTTCAACCACTACATATATGGCAAGATTTGCAAGAAACTTAATAAAGAATGTGAAAAAAAGGGCATAATGGACATTAGGCTTGCAAATTTAATGGCTTTATAGTAACTTGTCCCAATCTTTAGGGTTTGACCCTTAGGGTTTAACCCTAGGGTTTGGCACAAAGATGTTTTAGGAATTTTTTTAATTAGGTTTTGAAAAATAAAAATGTAAAATTTAGTTTCCAAGAATAAAAATTAGGGTTTCCTTAATTATATTAGGTTTCTAATTGCATTATACATGAACATTAGGGTTTAAAGTCCCCTAATTAGCATTAAGTTTATAATTAAACGATTAGGATTAATAACTTAGCAATTAAGGTTTTAAGTTTGGAAATTAGGATTTCTATTTACCAATTAGGGCTTTGAAAATTAGGGTTCTCCCTAATTAGGGTTAATATCTATAATATCGGTCATTAATCACATTATCGTGATTACATAACAGTCTTAAACTTGTATTCGACTTTTGAATTAGGGTTTAATAGCTTGAAACTAGGGTTTTTTTAATTTTTAGAAATTAGGGTTTAACATCTTAAAACTAGGGTTTCTAAATAGTAATTAGGGTTTACCTAATTAATCATAAAATTATATAATATACAACGTAAATCATATTACACAGTTATATAACAGTCTCGAACTCATAATTGAGTTTCAAATTAGGGTTTAACACAGTATTGCTAAGGTTTTCTAACACTGTTCCATAATTAACCAATTACCAGTCTACACACATACTGTACATGTTTATAGTACTGAAATAAATATAATATTATATTATTATTCTCTTTCCTTGATCAAAATCCAAAATTACAGTTTGGATTCCATATCCGATTTATCTTGCATATATAACATTATTAATTAAGTTAAAATAATTACCTTAATTATTCTAAATAAAATAATAAAATAAAATAATCATTTCTAATAATCATTTCATATATTATTTAAATAATATAAAATCACATTTTCATGGAAAATAAATAATAAAATTATTTCTACTCTAAAATTAATTATTATAAGAATATACTTTATAATGATCAATAATTCTAAAATAAAATTATTTGTAATCATTCATGTAATAAATATATTTTATATTCATCACATAAATACATACACATTACCTTGCACGCATTCTCATCTTTAAAATAAAATAAAATAAAAAATTATACGCAAATTTTTTAATTTAATTATATAGAAAATATCGTGTTATTACATTCACCCTCCCTTATAAAGATTCCGTCCCCGAAATCACCATTTTAAAACCTATACTTACAAGGGTACTTAGCATACACAGTCATTGCAAGTAGATCTCGATCATAATTGATCAAACCAATCTTTAACTATTAATCATAAAACTTGTCTATCTGATTAAATAGAAATTTGATTATTAAAATAAACTCAAACTCCTCCTTCAAAATTTTTTTATAAAATAATTTACTATATATATAAAAAAATTATATATATAAGAAAATAAAAGGTATACGAATAATACCTGGAGTTGCATCCCCATCTGCCACGGTATCTTGAACGGTCATGTTGAAGACTCTTGCGATTGATTTTGTTGGTTTGTTTGTTGAAGTTGGTCCCGTTGTCGCCAATGTCCTGCTGCCTTTTCCCGTATTCGCATTCCTTTCATCCCTTCTCCTTCTTGGACAGTCTTTCACCTTATGCTCCATTAATTCACAAATAAAACACCCACTATACATTCTTGGATTGGGGCAGTTGGGAGAGATATGTCCCTTCTGCCCACACTTATAACACACAAACTTACCTTTAAGACACTCTCCCGAGTGATTATTTCCGCAATTTCTATACTGCATAACCTGTTTCTTTCCACCTCCTAGCCTAATTTCAGTATTCCCAAAATTATCTCCTTTTTCCTTTTTCCAGTCCTACTACCACTTCTCCCTTCTCCGGCTTTAGCTTGATTTGCCTCCCACAAAAAAAATTCGCCTCCCCTTTCATTGTATAGGTGGCAAAAGTTGTCTTTTGCCCCTCCGTTACCCCATCTATGACAAATGCTTCTATAGGGTATGCTGCTCCTCTAAAACTTGGCGTTCCGACTGCCTTGAAGTCTTTGAAGTTCGCTAATCGATTATCTAGCTAATTTCCCGCGGCTGGTATTCCGTTCTGCATATCTTGAGCGACCATAATCGTAAAATTCTGCATCGGGTCTAGTTGTCCTCCAGCTTTGTTGACAGGTTCTCCTATCCTTTGGTTTCTTTTTCGTCTTGGCGGCATTATCTAATTAATCATAATTTATCTTTCATCGACTTACCTTCTATTACTTAAGGTATACACATAACTCGAAATTTTCTACTCAAATAATCATGTATTCAAAATATTAGATTTCGAAAACTTTGGTTTACTGTATTAAAAAGTGTTCAGATAAATGATTACTATCTTTATACCGACTTATTTCATTAATCCAACATAGATTCATATTTATAGCACTTGACATACCATAGCACATACTGCTTTAAACATTCGTTATCCCTTTATGACTCAAAAGTCGGGAATCACTGCCACAACTTATTTAAAAGATAAGAATATTACATTATACCCACATACCTATCATATACACATCATAGATTCATACATATTCATGTAATACTAACACTACTTATTTCTTACGCCTTCACTAAGGATTAATTACTTAGTATTCTATATATTCCCATCATCCTCAATAATCCATTCACACCTAACTATACCAAGTTCGTCAAACTTACCACACATTGTGAGTTTAAGAACTCACCACAAACATATGTGTTTAAGAACTCAAGCTTGACCATATACTCTCTAACTATACTGTGGCACCCCCAAATTCGGACCTCCACTTGGTCACTCGAATTCGGTTCATCACGTTCTCATGGTAAAACCATAATAACTAAAATAACACATACACAACGAAAAATCTACTTTAGAATAATATACAATGATGTATTATAATTATTCCCCCAAGTCTCGTAACCTACAGTGCTTAATAGATTACATAATAATATCTAATAAAGACTTATTACATAACCTTACTTAAGCTTAAACATAGTCTGAAATAGACTTAATACATAATAATAGACTTTAAACATAAAAAGGACAAGCTAGTCGGTAGCCTTGCCCTTGCCCTTGTCTGTTCCAGAGACACCTCCTTGTTCCTCCTTAACTGAAAGGTTTTAAATAAGCAAGGATGAGTAGAAATTGCCCAGCAAGTAATATACAACAAGGGTGTAGGATATAATATCACAAGGTTTGAAATATTGAAGTGTCATTTCTAGGATAGTTCAAAGTGTGAGAACAACATCATGAATGAGGGATATGACAATTCAATATAAATCAACAGATATATATGAATTCAACGACTAACAATGTATCCAACTGGGTAAACAATTTATACTGAGCAGTCACTAAGGACTATTGAACTTCCACTAGAGTTACCAATATTAAACTGATAACCCAAAATATCAAGTACTATAGATGATCAGTCTATAATACTTCATGTTATGCATAACACCACAATAATATTTATTCACATGTTGGGGTTTCCAACAACATACACTCCCCTTACCAAAAGGGTTGTACAACTCAGTTTTCAAGATTTCCGCACCTATCAATTGGTTTGGATAGTTTTTATAAACATGCATATAGTCTAGCCGAATCAAATGGCATCGACTCTTTCACAATATTCAAGGACAATACCAATTTTAACATGAATAATAGCTTTCACAAGGGTTTAACATACTAGCTCATTTGAATCAAGAAAGTAATGTAATTTGTATTCAAAGGGATAAGCTTACGGTATTTGTCAAATAAAATAATGCAAGGGTTTAGGATACTTGCACAACATAAATTTGAGTAAGGTTAGAGAAACATGCCTTAAATGTAGTTTATCCACGTTAATAAATCAACACTTTCGAATCCTATTTATAATGCATTATATGTTCAAGATGTTAATTAGCTAACACAGTCTTTAATCAAGCTTGGCACGATACAAGTATGCACATATGGTACAAAATCAGTTTATAAGTCATCACAATTACAATGACGTCTTGATTTCTTGAAGATATTCTTTGGACTTAACATCCGAAAGTTATGATCAACACTTGACCCTATAACTTAGCATGCTCCTTAACACATTAACTAGCACATTAGTCATATAAGATAAGTTAAATTAATCATGTATGTGACGCCCCAAAATAGGTGTACATCACTCATCTTGAGTCGCCAAATACATGTTACAAAATTTAAATACAACTTAATTATACAATAGTTGTGTAAAATACGACAAAACATAATCTAAGAGTTTTAATAAGAATATTGTCATCTAGACAATATCCACACTCAATGGAGTCCTCATTACATTTATTGTCACACTATTTAACAGAATAGTGAGAACTACTAATGCTATCTTCTGGACCGTCACTCCGTTCCCCGACTAGTCCCGGCTACGTTCTCATTTCCTGAAGAGAACAGTGAAGAAAGGGTGAGCTCAACTAGCCCAGTAAGAAATATTATGACTAAGATAATGCAGAATAAATTATCATTAGCCTTCAACAATGTTAAATTGATAAAATACAATAGACTTCAAGTTTAACTGCAGTAGAATAAGCAATCCATTAGAAGAGTCAAGTAGAGCACGATATCTACTATCTTCTATGATTTAAAATGTTTTCATCAATTTTTATCGCTGAGACTTAGCTTAATAAATAAACCACATCATCGAGTCATCCCTGCACTACGGGCCAAGGATATTCATTAAATCATCAATGGTCATGACTATACCGAATAATCCCTAGTCATAATCATACCAAAAATTGTCCATCAATGCACTTCAGGCCACTGAGGACTTTCACCACATCATTCGTCACATTACGATCATGATTATACCGAATAATCTCTGGTCATAATCATACCAAGTCCATCTATGCACGTAAGCCAAAGATGACTTTCATCACAATATAAACATGAGGATGATGACAATGATATAAGCATTAATCAAACGAAAATAAGGATAAATATTAAAGACTTTATATTTATCCAAATATTATCAATCACTTAATAAACTCATAATCTAGTATTATTAATATTATAAAAGTATTTTAATCACTTCTTAAACTTATAAACAATTTATTTCAATTATTCACACTTTACCAAATAATGCATTTAATCATTCAAAAATGTCATACTCATAAGATTTCATCACCAATGATCAAATCCCTCATCAAAAATCTGCATATACCCTATATAGGATTCCCAGGCCATAAAATCCTATTTTCTAATTTTGTTACTTCACATAACATATTTAATTCATTTACTCATAACTAGTTCATTTTCATGAAAAATACCAAATTAGTCCCAAAAATATTTTTTTTCTAGGATTTAGCAGAATATAGTCCCATATTGAACATATATTTTTCTCTGAATTTTTAAAATTCATTTACTATTTTTCATATGGCAAAAATCGCCAAATATTTATACATTTATCCTAAATTGTACTTTTGTCCAAAAATTCTGAAATTTACAGGGTATATACTCCTGTTATATACATGTACTTCCAATAAAAATTTCACCAATTTTGGAGTTAACCACAAGGAGTTATAAAGCTTTACTTTTAAAATAGTCTTTTCTCATAAAATCCATAACTCTTAATCTATACATCCGAAAATCGTCATCTTTGGACACAATATAGAAAACTCATCAAACTATCATTTCAAATTTTTCCGAATTTTTAAGGGTCGAAAAAAATTTAAAGCGCAAATGGATTTTCACCCGCCATGCGGTAATCCACGTAAACAGATCATTTCCACAATTTAATAAGGAATGAATACAAAGGATCATTCACCATGCACTACACCAAAAATGGCCTCTAGCGAAGGAAATTTTGTGAAGGAATTTATTCCTTCACATAAGGAGTTGTTTAGCGAAGGAACAGTAAAGGAAAAAAGTATAGTGACAATATAGTTATTAGCGAAAGAAACATCCTTCACAATTTATATTTTTTTCCTCGCAAAATTGGGGCGATAGAAAGATTTTTGGAGCCAATTTATAATAAAAATTTGCGAGGAAAAAATTTATTTAATGAAGGAATTATTACTCACTATATATTATTATTCACAAATTTTTTGTGAGGGATAAAATTGGTCGCTATCTTGTTCTAAATAATTTTTTTTTTGAATTAATTGTGGTAAATATAAATTATAATATAAATATATTAAATTTTTTATAATGTTAAATTTATTTATAATAATTGTAACTTACAATATTACTTATAAAAGAGTTGTTTTTTTAAAAAAATGTAATCTAAATTTTATTTTTTGAACAGATGAGTCCTATCATTCCTTTAAAATATATTCAGTCGAGCCAAAATGAGTACAAGAAAATCGGGTATTTTCGACAGAATTTATTGCATGGAAATTAAGTTATTTCTTACTTAAAATTCCGTCAATTAAAAATAAGTTTTTAATTACACAGGAGCTGAGAAATAGCTGAGTGATTAAAAGAAAAAGAAAACTGACGCAGAACAGAACTCCATTGCTCTCTTCACCTCATCTACCTCTCCTTCGAGTTCGAGCCCTCAGTCCAGCCCTCTCCCTCTCCTCTCCTCTCCCTCTCCTCTCCTCTCCCTCATATCCCTCTTCCTCCTCATCCCTCTCCTCTTTCTTTCCCCTCTATATCTTCTCTCACTTTATCCCTAATTTTGAAATAAAAGCCCTAATTTTCGGAGGTGGCATTATTTTCCGGCGATTGCGGCGGTTGATTTGTCCATCTTCTCCTCCATTGGGGTCTCTTACATTACATCTAATTAAAGGTTAGTCTTCAATTTGAGTATTATCAATTTTGTTCTCCGATTTTGATGAGGACATGACATGCGTGGATTCAAACAAGACTAAAGGGACGTGGGGATCAAGCAAGGCTAGAACAAAGAGGCTCAAACAAAGTCTCAATGGATTGATCCAAGATGTTTGAAATTTGAAGCTAACGTAAGAAAATCCAAAGAGGAGGCAAAAGAACATGAGACATTAATTTGGGTCAATTTAATACAAGCCCAATTTTAATCTTCTTAACAAAGTCAACATATTTACTTACAAAGGAGTATTATGGAAATCCCATGCGGTGAAGGATTTTATTTGGATTCTTAATTTTAAATTCTATTGTAATTAGGATTTCTTTTAATTAGAATTCCTTTTCCAAATTGACTTCTATTTTCTTATAGAATTAGGGTTATAGTTTATAAATTTCTATTAGGATTTGGATTGTTTTAAGTAGTATAAATAGAGGTGCAAGTTGATGTAATATGACACATTATCATTATTTATTATTCAATATATTTGTGAGGTTATTCTCTACTTTTGGTTCTTTGAAGAATTCCTAAGTATTTTCTTAGTTATTTCTTTGAGATTCAATTTGACTTATCATACAACAATTCATAGTTGTGTGTGGCGTCTTCTACCGCATCAATAAATCGATTGTCTCGAGAGATTACCGCTTCAATATAAGCGAGGGAAAGGTGTCGTTGGTGTCCATTCAACGAGAATTCGAGCGACAATTGTACCAAAATTACCGTCTACATATAGGCGAGGGGTTAAGGTGTTGCAAGCAATTCACCCAACAATTTGTCTCTTAGGAGCGATCGGGTGACGACCACCTCACGCAAGCGTCTCGTGGAGTCTATCACTTGGTATCAAAGCTAAGCCTTTCTAGCAAGTTACTTATCTTTAATTTTTTTGTCGAAATATATATTGGAAAAAAAAAAAAAAAAAAAAAAAAAAAAAAAAAATCATATTCTATTGTGCTAACCCAATTTTTAGCACACCATCAAATCATCAAATTCTAACTAAGAGTTCATACTGGTTCCATCATCATCAATTTTGAAGCAGAGCTACAATTTCTGAGTTTGAAGCCTACAAGAAGAGTACAAGACAATCGATCCGTGATTTTTGTGGTATACGATAACTACACCATCTATATTTTTGTTTAAGTGACAAGTAATTTTGAATTGATTAGTAAAACCAAGAATTTTGCTAGGAAATTCAATAAGAACCTTAGAGAGAATATTTGAGGTAAAAGGCTTAGTGGTGAGATTAATCGAGGGTAAAAGCCAATTATTGAGATTATACGAGTGGACCATTGATTCGAAAGCGAAACACGTAAGGGAGTGGTGAGAAGCTATTTTCTACTAACCCTTATTTTTGAGGAAATATGTCTAGCTCAAAGGATAAAGGAACTCATGAGGAACAACCTTGACAATTTGAATTGAAATTCCGGATGGAAGCAATGCATAAAGAATGGGATCGGAGATTGAGAAAGACTATAGAGCAAATGCAAGAACAATTAGAAGAGATGAGGGTGTGTACATGGGTGAGCTATCCCAAAACACTCTTGGGATGCAAAAAAGACGAGGACACAACAAACCGACGTATGAAAGGAAGACCCTTATGGTGAGGACGATGAGTGCGGCGGAAGATCGTGAATCTAATTTCCGACATCAAAGACACGGAGGTGCTAGGGAAAGAAGAGGTCGGGACGAGAGAAGATGGCAATTTGGATAGCATAAAATGAAGATTCCGACTTTCAAGGCACGGGTGATCCACGAGGCTTATTTAGATTGGGTAACCAAGATGGAAGCGAATCTTTGGTTGTCACAACTATTCGGACCTCAAGAAAGTCAAAGCCGCCATTACGGAATTTTACGGATATGCATTGATATGGTGGGATCGGTTGATGACTAATCGGAGAAGGTGTGATGAGCGTGGACGATTACAACTTGGGCGGAGATGAAAGCGATAATGAAAAAAAGAAGTTTGTACCAACATACTATCAGCGGGAGATCATTCGTAATTTACAAACTCTTAAGCAGGGGAAGTCGAGTGTGGATGAATATTACGGGGAGATGGAGATGTTGAAGGATCGGGCTAACTTGATTGAGGACAATGAAACATCGATGGCTAGGTTCTCGGCGAGGATTGAGCTGGGAGATTGCGAGACTTGGTTGAGCGACAATATTATTTAGAGTTGGAGGAACTAGTCCATATGGCTACTAAGATAGAGAAACAACTCAAGAGGCGAGTAGGACAACGAGGACAATCTAATGCTAGTTCATCATGGAGACCCAATTTGGCAAAGCGAGAGGAAAAAGGCAATTGCGTTGAGCAAAGGTGGAAACCAAGCAAGGATCAACTAGCCGTAGAAACTCAAGGTAAAAGCCGAACAACCTTCTTTTGGTCGTAATCGAGATATTGTATGTTTTAAGTGTCGGCGCGGGGACATATTTCTAGTGATGTCCAAATCGGAGGAAAATGTTGTTACTTGACAATGGAGATGTGGAGACCGAGGGGAAGATAGCGACAGATTCTATGCCACCATTAGAGGAAATAGGTGAGGATGCAATACATGGTGAAATTCAGTTACAAGAAGAGCACTTAGTACCACGAGTTAAGGAGGAGAAGCGGTGAGCAATGGGAAAATCTATTTCATACTCGATGTCTTGTGAATGGGAAAATTTATTGCGTAGTTATAGATGGAGGCATTTGTGCACAAATGTGGCAAGCACTACGATGGTGGAGAGAATTGGGGTTACCTACTACCAAACATCCATGGTAGTATCGTTTGCGATTGGCTCGATGATAATGCAGGACATTAAAGTAACCAAACAGTGTTAGTTCCATTTGCTATTGGTCGGTATATTGATGAGGTATTGTGTGATGTGGTGCCCATGCGAGGCGGGACATATATTGTTGGGTAGACCATGGCGGTTTGATAGGAGGGTTCAACATGGCGGGTTTACCAGCGTATATTCATTCGTTCACGACAAGAAGAAGATCTCTTTCGTCCTTTGTCACCACAACAAGTACATGAAGATCAAATTCATTTGCGGAAAAAATATATGTACAAAGAAAAGAGAGTGAAGAAAAGAAAATCAAGAGAAAAAAAAAGAAAAAGAAAGAGAAAAGAAAGAAGAGAAAAAATAAATATCTTGGCAAAAAAGAGTGATGTGAGAAGAGCTTTGATTTCTAAGCGACTATGATTTTACTTCGGTATAAAGAAGCGCTTTTTGACTACTAACGCTAATGATTCTTTGCCTAGTGTTGTTTCATCTCTTACTGAGAATTCAAAGATGTATTTCGAGGAGCTTCCTCATGGACTACCACTATTCGGGAATTGAGCATGAAATTGATTTTGTTCGGTGCGGCGATTCCAAACCGTCCGACTTATCGGAGTAATCCCAGGAAGCGAAGGATTTACAAAGGCAAGTTAAGCGGTGATGGAGAAAGGATTCGTGAGAGAAAGTATGAGCCCGTATGCGATTCCGGTGATCTAGTGCGAAAAAGGATGGAAAATGGAGGATGTGCATCGATTGTCGAGCGGTAAATAACATTACGGTAAAATATCGACATCCCATTCCTCGTTTAGATGACATGTTAGATGAATTACATGGGTCTTGCATATTTTCAAAATTGATTTAAAAAGTGGTTATCATCAAATTAGAATGCAAGAGGGTGATGAATGGAAAAGCGGCGTTTTAAAACTAAATACGGTCTTTATGAATGGTTAGTATTACCTTTTGGTTTAACTAATGCACCGAAAGCACTTTCATGAGATTAATGAACCATGTTTTTGCGTCCATTCATTGGAAAATTTGTCGTAGTTTATTTTGATGATATCTTGATTTATAGCAAAAACTTGAAGATCATGCATTGCATTTAAAATCATTTTAGATGTACTTAGGAAAGAAAAGTTATTTGCTAACATGGAGAAATGCACGTTTTGTTCGGATAGAATTATTTTTCTTGGCTTTGTTGTGAGTTCATAGGGAGTCCAAGTTGATGAGGAGAAAATACGTGCGATTTGGGATTGGGCGAGTCCAACCGATGTGAGTCAATCTGAAGCTTTCATGGACTCATGCAAGTTTCTACCGACGCTTTGTTGAATTTTAGTGAAATTACTGACACCATTGGCCCGAGGTCATCAAGAAAAGTGTGGGCTTCAAGTGGGGTGATGAGCAGGAAAAAGCATTTAATTTGATTAAGGATAAATTGACAAATGCTCCTTTACTTATTTTGCCTAACTTTGCTAAAACTTTTGAGATTGAGTGTGATGCTTGAGGTTTAGGGATTGGAGCGTGTTGATGCAAGAAGGAAAACGATTGGGCGTATTTTAGCGAAAAGTTGAGTGGGGGCGACTTTGAACTATCCTACGTATAATGACAAAGAGATGTACGCTTTGGTTAGAGCCTTGGAGACATGGCAACATAACTTGTGGCCTAAGGAGTTTATGATCCACACCGATCATGAATCATTGAAATATTTGAAGGGTCAACACAAGTTGAACAAAGAATGCATTACGATGGATGGAATTTATCGAGACATTTCCATATGTTATTCGATATAAGCAAGGTAAGGAGAGCGTCGTTGCGAGATGCTTTGTCTCATGGTATGTTTTGTTAAATACTCTTGATCTGAAATTGCTTGGGTTTGAGCAATTAAAGAGTTATATGATAATGACCTTGATTTCGGTGAAGAGTTTAAAACTTGTGAAAAGAATGTTGTGGGTAAATACTTTAGAGTTGATGGATTCTTGTTTGAGAAAATAAACTATGTATTCTGAATGTTCTTTCGTGAGTTGTTGGTTAGGGAATCACATGGGGGCGGTTTAATGGGACATTTTGGTGTTGATAAAACTTTTCTTTGTTTTAAAGAACATTTTATTGGCCTCATATGAAAAGGGATGTAGAAAGAATATGTGATAGATGTATTACTTGTCGTGAGCTAAATCTAGTGTTCAACCCCATGGATTGTATACGCCATTGCCTATTCTAATGAACCTTGGATTGATCTTTCTATGGACTTTGTGTTGGGTTTACCTAGGTCTAAGCATGGTTATGATTCGATATTTGTGGTCGTGGATAGATTTTCAAAATGGCACATTTTATTCCATGTCATAAAACCGATGATGCATCTCGTGTTCTTTGATTTGTTCTTTAGGGAGATTGTGCGTTTGCATGGTATGCCTAAAACTATTGTTTCGATAGAGATACAAAGTTCTTAAGTTATTTTGGAAGACCTTGTGGGGTAAATTGGGTACTAAATTGTTATTTTCTACTACTTGTCATCCCTGGACTGGTCAAATGAAGTAGTAAATAGGACTTTGTCGGCATTATTACGGGCTATCATTAAAAAGAATATCAAGCGATAGGAAGAATGTTTACCACATGTTGAGTTTGCATATAACCGATTCATTCATTCTGCTACTAATTTTTCTCCATTTGAAATTGTATATGGTTTTAATCCTTTGACACCGTTGGATTTATCATAGATTACATTTCGAATATACTAACATGGATGGAACGAAAAAGGGCCGATCTTGTTAAGCGATTCATGAAAGAGCGGGCTAAACATTGAGCGGAGAGCGGAACAATACATTAAGCACGCGAACAAGGGGCGACATCAAGTGATCTTTGAGCCGGAGATTGGGTGTGGTTACATATGTGGAAAGAAAGATTCCCGTTCAAAGAGCGTTGAAATTGCTTCCGAGGGGAGATGGTCCATTTCAAGTTCTCGGCGTATCAATGACAATGCATATAAATTGGATTTGCGGTGAGTATAATGTTAGTGCTACATTTAACGTTCTTGATCTAAGTCCGTTTGATGTAGGTGACGATTTGAGGACAAATCCTTTTGAGAGGAGAGGAATGATGAGGACATGGCGTGCGTGGATTCAAACAAGACTAAAGGGGCGTGGGGATCAAGCGAAATTTAGAACAAAGAGGTTCAAACAAAGTCTCGATGGATTGATCCAAGATGTTTGAAATTTGAAGCTAACGTAAGAAAATCAAAAGAGGAGGAAAAAGAACATGAGACATTAATTTGGGTCGATTTAATACAAGCCCAATTTTAATCTTCTTAACAAAGTCAACATATTTACTACTTACAAAGGAGTATTATGGAAATCCTAACGCAGTGAAGGATTTTATTTGGATTCTTAATTTTAAATTCTATTGTAATTAGGATTTCTTTTTAATTAGAATTCCTTTTCCAAATTGACTTCTATTTTCTTATAGAATTAGGGTTATAGTTTATAAATTTCTATTAGGATTTGGATTGTTTTGAGTAGTATAAATAGAGGTGCAAGTTGATGTAATATGACACATTATCATTATTTATTATTCAATATATTTGTGAGGTTATTCTCTACTTTTGGTTCTTTGAAGAATTCTAAGTATTTTTCTTAGTTATTTCTTTGAGATTCAATTTGACTTATCATACAACAATTCATAGTTGTGTGTGGCGTCTCACCGCATCAATCGTCGATTGTCTTGAGATTACCGCTTCAATATAAGCGAGGGGTCGAGGTGTCGTTGGTGTCCATTCAACCTTGAAATTCGAACGCGAGCAATTGTACCAAAATTACCGTCTACATATAGGCGAGGGTTAAGGTGTTGCAAAGAATTCACCCAACAATTGTCTTAGGAACGATCGGGCGACGACCACCATTTCATGGCGTCTTGCCGTGGAGTCTATCAGATTTGGATATGTTTATCATTGAATTGTGGTTTGTGTGCTGATTACTATTATGAGCCTCAAAATGTCAGTTTTTTGTATTGATGTTCATGTTTGAAATTATTCTACCAGTTGGGGCATTGGATTTGACATGGAAAATTGGGCGGATTCCCATGAAATTCTAAAATGGGTTTTCAATATTTGATTCTCATCTGAATTTTCTCAATCGGGGTTAAACAAATTCTGGCTCATAACAGCTTTTTCTCAACTGTTATGACCAATAGTCAGCGATCAGATCAAGACTGAATAGTGACCAAACTAAACTTGTTATGTGTTCATACTTCCTCTAGTACTTAGCTTTGTGTTTGTGTGTTGGGGGACTTGAAAACTCATAAACGTAAGTGGGAATTGTTGTAAATACTGTAATTGGCTCCTAAATTTTGATGCTTATGGGCGATAGTTTTTTTAGTTATAATTAAAAGATGCCATGACGGGTTACTTTGAAGCCTCATTATTGTTGTTATTTGCAGGATATGAAGCTCAGAATCTAGCTCCTATTGTTGTGCAGCTCCACATTATACTTTGGAGTGAACAAACTGGAACATGATTTTGTGCGTTTAAGTTTAGGACAGGTTGAAAATGCTAGGAGGAACATATGTTTGCTAGGGTTACAACCAGATCCAATTGAGCTGCAGAAGTTGCAAGCAGTAGAGAAGAATTTATGCAAGTGCACTGATTCCCGAAGGATTGGTGATTGGAAAAGTGTGTTGAGGGAAGTTGACGCTGCAATTGCTTCCGGAGCTGACTCTTCTCCTCAGGTAAGGCAGTGACTGAAATTTCTTTCTACTGTAGCTGACTTATCTTCAATGAAGGAAAATAGCTTGACTGAACTTGTAAAAATCGAATTGACAGCTATTTGCTGGTAGAGCGGAAGCACTTTTGAAGCTACGCCAATTAGATGATGCATAATTGAGCATTTCAAATGGTCCTAAATTTGAAACTTCTTCCCCGTCCTGTTCCCAGACAAAGTTTTTTGGAACGCTTTCTGAAGCCTATCCATTTTTTGCCCGTGCTCAGGTTGAGATGTCACTTGGAAGGTGAGTTCAGAAACTATTAATTTTATGTGAGAGGAGAAATTTATGGCTCAGGTAAAGAATGAGAGTGGATGATTGCAGGTTTGAGAATGCTGTTATAGCTGTTGAGAAAGCAGGACAAATTGATCCCCAAAGCATTGAGGTATCAGTTTTGCTCAACAATGTCAGAGTAGTGGCGAGAGCTCGTGCTCGCGGGAATGATCTTTATAAGTCTGAAAGGTTCACCGAAGCTTGCGCAGCTTATGGGGAAGGTCTCAGGTTTAATCCTTCCAGCTCAGTTCTTTACTGCAACAGAGCTGCTTGTTGCTATAAGCTTGGGAAATGGGAGCGATCGCTTGATGATTGCAACCAAGCTCTTCATATCCAGCCAAATTACACAAAAGCACTTCTGCGAAGGGCTGCTTCAAACAGCAAGGTAAGATGGCTTCTTAACCTCTGTTTCATCTTTAAAATTTGTTAAACAATGTTGTGTGAATGACTGATGTACTTTTGTATGTTCTAAATTTTATTGCAGCTTGAACGATGGGTTGAAGCTGTCAGTGATTATGAGGTGTTGAGGAAGGAACTTCCAAATGACAATGATGTTGCTGAATCTTTGTTCCACGCCCAGGTTGCGTTGAAGAAATCCCGTGGAGAAGTAGTTCATAATATGAAATTCGGTGGAGAAGTTGAGTTGGTATCAGGTGTCGAGTAGTTCAGAGCTGCAATATCTTCTCCCAGCAAGTCTTATTGGCCTTGTGCCTTGTTAGGAATTCTATTTTAGTTTACCATGTGCTGAAGATCTTAACCTGAAACTGCAGGTGCTTCTGTGGTTCTTTTTAAAGTGGCATCAGACCCGAAATGCAAGCAGATGTCTCCATTTCTGGACAATATATGCAGCCATTATCCATCAATAAATAATTATAAACTAATTATTGCAGCCGTTTTCTGGACAATATATGCAAGCTTAACTGGAGTGATACTAATTGATTATAGAGATCATGATTAAAAAAGATGGGGCTGTTATATGGCATATTACATTTGAATAAAAAGGAAGTGAACTTTTGAAAAAGAGTAAACTAGTTAGTTGTTAACTACTTCGATACACATACATTTGACTGTGTATTTGACTGCTATGGACTGAATTTAGACACAAGGAGATAGGTTGAGCTGTGGAGTAATAAGGGGGATAAAATGGGTTTATGATATAAACCAATAGCTTTGAATTTAGTAACACAAAACTGTGCACACCACATGTTTGACAAAAGTCCCAAGTGGACTGTTTTGTCTAAAAGTCCCAATTTCGAGGTTATTGTTAAATTGTCTTGATTCCATGAAAGTGGAGTTGAATTTATTTTTATTTATTATCTCTTTAGCTGATTTTACTCGTCAAAAACTAAGATTTTCATAAGAATTTTGGCTGCTTGTTATATTGCATCTATTGATCTTATTGGGTTTATATATTCATCAAATTTATCTCAAAATTGATGATTGTTGTTATTAAAGTCCATAATTGTTGTTATTTCTCGACAAGAGTACTTTTTATAGCGACCAGCTCATTTCCTTGCACCTAGAGGATCCAAGTGGAATATAACTGGTACTTGTGCAGGTTGATGGCCAAACTTTGACATCTTGTCCTGCCGATAGCATTGTACTCAACAACTTGACTGTAAATCGTAAACACCATTTTCGTCTCAACGTCACGACCAAAGATGGAAAGAGAAACTCATCATTTTATAGATGGTTTATTAGTACACACTTATTACTTAACCCCCGTTTGGAGTCTTTTTTTTTTTTGAGTTTGCATTAACTATATGTTCATGAGATGGCTATCATTCAAAAGTTATTGTCCTTCTTCTATTTGCTTAACAGATACAATACCACCTACTGCAGGCAAAGCAGAAAGTCCCACACAATTTTTGCTTGAAGCAGCATCAACTAAGCTGACCACAAGCAAAAGAATTACCACATGTGTCCTACAAAAAAACATGCCCATAAAATCTTATCTTGATCTTGGGATTAAAGAAAGGCTTCGAATCTCGGATTGTGGGTAGACAGAGAAATGTAGGAGCGGTGGCGATGCCTTACATAAGATGGCCAGTTCTGTCCAAGTGGCTAGTCCTATGAAGCAGAAAGAATATCGACGCCTTGATGGCAGAAAGAGGATAGTCCCTGAAGCTATTGGAGTACCTTCTCAGAAAGAAAATATATATGGTGGTTCTCATTCTCATGCCTTTTATTTTCCTTTAAATTCATCAGAGCACAAGAAGGATGCTAAGGGGGGGTCACATATACTGATTGTTCTGTTCAAGGAGTTACTGTGAGGAGATCATTAGGTGAGAGCTCAGATATTGAGGAGCGTTCGGGTGTCATTGTTATGGCAGCTATAAGCGAGAGTCAGGTAATTATAACTTGTTAGTTGGTTCTAAAATCCTAGTCTCAGAATGTAATGTCATTTATTATAGGTTTTTGTTTCCTAGTTTTGTTAGGGGCTTTTAGTCTCACGGGAGAAGAAACTAATGTATTGATTTTAATGTATTATTTGTAATTTTTTGCAATTTAATATACAAACAAATTTAGCAATAAATAAATAAATTTAATATTTCTTATAGAGATTAATAATAATAATAATAAATATGAAATTACTGATTTGAATATCAATTATAATTTTCAATGAATTTTGATTATTTAGCAATTAAATTTTTATTTATAAATTTATAATTTGTGAAGGATTATTTTTCTCTCTAATTTGAAGATACATTCTCAATTTATAATTAGTGAAGAAATTTTTTTTCTCGTTAAATAAATTTGTTCTTCTCAATATATTATTTATGAGGGAATAAAGTTATTCATTAATTTCAAATAGTCCTTCTTAAAATATTATCTGTGAAGGAAACCAATCTTTCACTAAATAACAATATTCCATTACAAAATACAATTTGTGAATAAAAAAGTTATTCACAATATATCCTTCACAAAAAATATTTAGTCACTACTTAGCGAAGGATACCCAATTGCGAGGAGGTCTAATGCGAGTACTCGTGTGAAGAAAATATTTCTTCGCAATAAATCACTTGTGAGTGATATAGGGCCTCTAGTGAAGGATTTGTCCTTCACTGGAGGCCATTTTGGGTGTAGTGATGCATGCGGTAATCCACATAGACAGGTTATTCCAACAAAATAATAAAGAATGAAATAACAGAAGAATTCACCATGCATGCGATGAAGCGCATGCACGTGGTTATTCCCAATGAGAATAATAAAGAATGGAACGAGTCGTGCGTAATCCTTGCATGAGCGAGGATATTCCAACAAAATAATAAAGAATGGAACCGGTCACGCGTAAACCGACGAGATAAGATATTCCAACGGAATAATAAAGAATGGAACCAGTGTCATGTAAACCGCATGCATGACGAGGATATTCCAACCAGAATAATAAAGAATGGAATAACAATGTAATTCATCATGCATGCGATAGACCACACGCATAAAGTTATTCCAATAGAATAATAAAGAATGGAATAATGGAAGAATTTCACCCGTGTATGCGGTGCCAGCATACGTGTTATTCCAACATAATAATAAAGAATGGAATAATAGAAGAATTTTACCATGTATGCGGTGCCAGCACAGACAAAAGTTATTCCAACATAATAATAAAGAATGGAATAATGAAGCTCTCTTCATGAATCTGAAAGAAATAATACCCTTACCTTAGAAAGAAGCTGGATCTTTGGAGTAGAGAGGTATCAGACTTCTCTTCTTCTTTCTCTCTATAATTTCTCTCTATTATAATTGCTCTATAGCTCTAGTGAATTGGTGAGAAATGAAGGAATACTGAACTTCTATTTATAGGAAAATATAGTTTCGATAATTGCACGTTTTGGGGCTCGAAATATTCTGAAGACAATACCTTTAACTTTTCTTTCATTTTAATTTAGCCTCGCAAGTATTATCAAAGTTGCACCACCTCCCCTAATAGTAAATAATGAGAATCAATAGTTCAATCATGTAAATCAATAGTTATAATCATATAAAAATACGAATTACAGTATAGTACCTCCATATATACCTCCATTTTTAACTTAGTCGTGCAAGTATTATCAATCTTGCACCAACTCCCCTAATAGTACAAGAATGTGAATAAATAATACCCACATGTGAACAAATAGTTATAATCATGTGAATTAATAGCAATTAATTGCTCATTTATCCGGTTAATTACTCGAATGGTCAGTATAACTTCCAAACATCAATTAATATCGAAATAAATGTCGATTTCCACAAACACTAATAATTTCAACACAATGGAACTATCAATTTCATCTTTAATCAACACGAACTTATTCATCATTAATATTATAACTCATAATATTTAACAACCAAGTCGTTCCTAGGAAAGAGAGCGCTTTCCGATAAGGATTTCTCCTTATTGACGCGCAATTAGATGACTTAACCTCTCCTTGACAGAACTTCTAGACATTGTAAATATTGCAATTTAATAATATGAATAACTTTGTCGTCTCAATTATTGATTTAATAATATATCATATAATGCAGATGATACTGTGACAATAATCAAATCAATAATATGAGATATGATGCAGCAATTACTACAGCAATAATTGAGTATAACTGAGTAACTTCTCACGTAAGCATCAATAATCAATACCATGTGTTACTATGCAACCATGCGTATTACTGTACTTTTACTACCAGGTAGTTCAACAGTTTAACGGTAAAACTTCCGTCGTTATTTTTATAAAAAGATAATTATGCCGTTTTCTAACTACAACAATACTTCCGTTGTGGGGTCCACTAATGATTGTGCTGTCGTACGAATATTTCCTATTAAAACGAATTTTCCTCGACCAATCGAATATTATATAACCACTTGCTTACTTTGCAAAATATATAAATATTACCCACAATTATAACAATATATCAAATCTACACCATAATATTCAAAAAAATATTTTGAGAAATTTAAATCTTTATTTATAAAATTTGGGGTCTCACAATGTAGGTATGCTTCAAACATCAGACCAAAAATACAATCGACGTATTCTTTCTTTGCTGTGGCAATTGCTTTATGCAAAAGCCTAGGACCCAGCAGCAATCTTGCCATCCTCTGCCATGCCAAGACTCAGGTGCTGCCTTGTGGTTTCTGTCCTACTTGACCAAAACTCTCACACATGTTATATATGTTATGTTAAAGTTGCGACGTTCCCAAATCCGGGTCTCTTCCAACCCGACAGATGGTGCTACACGGTACTACCATTCATACACACATTCAATTGAAATGCCTCAAAAGAACGAATATGTCTTAGATATATATTAAAATAACATTTACATTTCCCAGGTTCTTGATAACCCTTTCACTTGTTCTTGTCATAATATCAAATATATTACAAATGTTCATCCTATACTATTACATAAGTATTCTACGGGTTCGTCTTCGCTTTGCCCTTATCCTTGCCGGAGCCTTCGGTCCGTTAGATCTTAGCTGTGTTCATATGGTTTAAGCAAGAGTGAGCATAACTAGCTCAACAAGTACAACATTTCTAATAAACAGCATGCATGAAACATAGAAATCATATATCTTCAATAACTGAACAATAGTTATGAAGTACTATCGATAATTCAAAATAGCACTTCTTTTCCTTCAAAACGTTTTACAACAACAATATTCAGTAAAACATCAATTCCGGTCTAAGACCTTGAGCATATCATAAGTTCTTTGAAAAGGACATCCCGACACTAAGTCCGTAAGTCCGACATTTCTTACGAACACGTCTAGGTGATCAACCTATAGTACTCTATGTTGATCAACACTACATTCATTAAACGTATGTACATTTAAGTTGTGGCAACCTCACGTGCCTGTCGTATGACGACAAAACATTTTTAGCATACTCAGTCTTCGATTGAAAACCACACCAATATAACTTGCTAAACATTGTACATGCTTTGATAGAAACATAATTTAAGTCTAGCCGAAAGAATTGGCTTTGACTTCATCATACAATACTTCATGTGAAAGAATACATGAATCACAAAGCTTGTTTGATTGAAGCTGGAACAAGGGTTAGAGTACTTGCCTTTTAGCGTCTTTCTATGATTAATAACACGTTCTTTGGTTTAAGTCTTTGAGTCTCTATAGTATTGATAATATCACATAACACATTAGGTCATGAATGAGCATACACAGTCCCTAATGTATCTTAACCTTCTTCTCAATCTAATTATGACTTAGATTTGTTATTATTGCTTCCGGCTTTTCGTTATGTTGTCCCTTATATTCATGTTCAATTGACCTTCATTAACCTTAATTGATAATACTTAAGGTTTAAACATGTCTTAACAATATTACAATCAAGCTTTAGTTTATTACCAATGAGTTACCATTCTTTCTATACTTGAAAACTTTCTTCTCTGCCTAAAATCTAGAATTGCACATGCTGGCGCCATTCATTGCTCTTCATCTCGGCGTTCTTGTAGCGAGTTAGCAGTACCTAGCATCCGGACTTGGCGCTGAGGCGCCACACTTTACTCTCTCAGTCGCAGCAGCACTCTGAGTATGTCGAGATGTCGAGAAGCGTGGCCGGGCCTTGCCGCCATTTAAGCCTTGGGTTGGCGTCGCGGCGCCAACTCTGTGCCTTAGACAACTCTGTGCCTTATAACTTCTTCGTTATAAGTCCGAATTGGCTCGTTCAAGCGTCCACGGTTCACAAATTACATACTCTACGCGTTTATGCAAGAATTTTATTTATTTGACTTTGTTTGCTAAAATTCCACCTATTAGTTCATTTTTAACGAAAACGATAAACGTTCGTGAACATTCAATGCTTGTTTCTTCGTTCTAAGTCGGAATTAGGTCATTTTTGAGTCAGCAACTCTATAATGCTAGATATGACATGTCTCCATCGAAAACCAGCATTTTCGAGTTCAAACACAAAATATGACTTCCATTCTGAGAATTTCACGAATTCGACGCTTAACGTCCAATCATGTGAATTCCGGCATAACTTTGTTACTAACAATTTGATCATTATTCTAAATAGATTCTAACCATCATATAAACATTTCAAACTACTTATTACATTAACTTATTTTCAAATTAGGTTTTGACTTATTCCTCATAAGTTCATGGCTTATTTACTTATAACTTTTATGATTTCATTTACTTATGACTTATTATTGATTTAAGTCCTTTACTCAATGTTCTCATATCATATCCAACATACTAACTTTATATGACAAACATATTACAAGTTCATCATAAGTTCATAACTTATTTAGGTTCAAGTTACTTATTCATAACTTATTCGACTTAAGTTCATTCATTAATCACTTCATATATGTTCTTAGCATACATGCTTATTTCATTACACTTCTCTTATCATCCTATAATGATAGAGATGGAAGAATAATGGACAAGAGTCTTACCCTTGAAGAACTTGTACTTCTCTTCCTTAAAGATTTATTAAAGGTTGATTGACTTATTCTTGACTTATGTGAGCTTATTCTCTCTAAAACTTAAGCACTTATCTTGATAGAAGTTGGATGAAATTTAATCAAGCAACAATTGAATTGTGGAGCTCTCTTATTTATAGGCTTGGCAAAGTTAGGGTAGAATGGTCATTTAGGCCTTCCACCTCCTTAATCTAACCTCCTTACTATTCATTGCTTTGGCCCTAAGTAAACTTGCTTATCACAACACTTATCCAAAGCTTGACCATCACATAAAGTTCTTGCCCACCAAGTCTACCCATGGGTTGCACCATGGATCCTATTTATCCAATGGATCATGTCATTGGGCTTGCTTAATTAATCTAGCTAATTCTTATTGGGCTTACATTACATTAGTTGGACTCTTAATTAACAAACACTTGGGCTTGCATAACACTTCCCATTAGACTTCTACCGATATACTAATACTCCTACAAGTCCATTCCATTTAATTAAAAGCCTTATCATTATACCATACGTATAATTCTCGTATTCTAGTTCGTATATTAATTCATAACATACGTTATTCCATTCTTCATACATACTAGTACAATACTTCGTATCATACAATTATTAAATTTTCTTCTTAACGTTTAATATTCCTAACGTTCTCAAATTTAAGTCCACATGCGAAATATTACGTTTTCCATACTTAGATTATTATTACATAATCCATCTCATATAGATATTATAAAGTTACATATTTCTCGGAAGTTCAAAAATAATTCCCGAGCAGAAATTGATGAATAGTGTTTTTCGAAAAATTTCTCGAAAAACTTTTATTTTTGTTTTAGAAATTCAAACACTTTAATTCTCCCATATAGTTAAAATACTACATCTTTCCAGCATTTCTAGGTTATAGAACGACATTCATCTTACTAACACATAATAATAATAAATAATATTATTTTATTCATTATTAAAAGTATTTACAAAATATTCAATTTTCTGGGGCGTTACACTCTCTCCCCCTTATGAGGATTCTGTCCCCAGAATCTCGCTAAAAAAAAATTACACAAATAATTGAGGGTAATTATTTTTCATCTTTTCTTTAAGTTCCCACGTTGCTTCTTCTGCATCGTGGTTCTTCCATAACACCTTTACCGAAGGTATAACTTTATTACACAGAACTTGTTCCTTTCTATCGATGATTTGAATTGGAAACTCTTCATACATTAAGTCCTTCTCGATATGAATAGGCTCATACTCTATTACGTGCTTATAATCCGGCTTATAAGGACACAATACCGACACGTGAAATATGTTATGTATTCGTTCTAGGTCTGGAGGTAATGCTACCATGTAAGCTACCTCACCTACCCGTTTTAACACTTCGAAAGGTCCTATAAACCTCGGACATAACTTTCCCTTCTTTCCAAAGCGTATCTTTCCTTTCCAGGGAGATACCTTCAGAAAGACGTAAGAGCCTACTTCAAATTCTCTACTCTCTCGATGCGAATCAGGAAACTTCTTTTGTCTGTCTTGAGCTGCTACCAAACGCATTCGTATCAGTTTAACAATGTCCGCTGTTTGCTACACTAATTCAGGTCCTAGCACTCGGCGTTCTCCCACTTCATCCCAATATAATGGTGTTCTGCATTTCCTTCTGTACAAATCTTAGTAAGGCGGCATACCTATGTTTGCATGATAACTATTGTTATACACAAACTCTACTAATGGTATATGATCATCCCAACTACCCTTGAAATCCATGATGCAAGATCTTAACATATCTTCTAACGTCTGAATTGTCCTCTCGCTCATCCATTTGATTACATGGATGATATGTCGTACTCAACTTCAAGCTGCGTTCCTAATCGCTCTTGTAGACTCCTCCAAAGTTCGATATGAATCGTGGGTCACGATCTGACACAATCGATATTGGTGCTCCATGTCTAGAAATTATTTCCTTAATATAAAGTCTAGCTAATTGGTCTAAGTTATACTTGACCTTGATTGGCAAAAAGTGAGCTGACTTCGTCAACCGGTCCACTATTACCCAAAATGCATCATACCCCTTCTGAGTAGTCGGAAGTCCTACCACAAAATCCATCGTGATATTCTCCCACTTCCACTCTGAAATTTCCAATGACTGTAGCAAGTCACTTGGTCGTTGATGTTCGGCCTTAACTCGCTGACAAGACAAGCACCTAATCACATACTCGGCGATAGCTCTCTTCATGTTCGGCCACCAGAAACTCTGTCGAAGATCTTGATACATCTTAGTGCTACTAGGATGAATCAAAAACCTCGAACTATGAACCTCTTGTAGAACTTGCTCCTTTAATTCCGTCTCATTTGGAACCCAAATTCTTCCTTCAAATCTCAATAAGCCCTCGTTATCAAGACTGTACTTAGTTTCTTTTTCATTGGTTAACCGCTCCTTTACTCGGTAACACTCGTCAGTTTTGAGATGCACCTCCTTGACTCTCTCTACGATAGTAGATTGCATCTCTGTCGTAAAAAGTATCTGCCCCGATTCACTTGGCAACTTCACTTCTATCTCCATCCTAGCCATATTTGTTATTAACTCAGTTTGACCCGTTAACATAGATAACTTTTCCCGACCCTTTCTACTTAAAGCGTCGGCAACTACATTGGCTTTTCCAGGGTAATACAGGATTTCACAGTCGTAATCCTTTATCAACTCTAGCCATCTCCTCTTCCTCATATTCAACTCCTTCTGAGTGAAAATATATTTCTAACACTTATGGTCTGTGTATATCTCACATTTTTCCCCATAAAGATAATGTCTCCATATCTTTAGAGCAAAAACTACTGCGGCTAGTTCCAGATCATGAGTAGGGTAAACTTTCTCATAATCCTTCAACTGCCTAGATGCATACGCAATGACCTTGCCATGCTGCATGAGCACGCAACCAAGTCCTCTATGCGAAGCATCACTATAAACTATGAAATTTCTTGTGTCATCGGGTATTGACAAAACAAGAGCTTCACTCAATCTCCTCTTCAGCTCTTGAAAACTATCCTCGCATTTATCTGTCCACGCGTATTTCACCGTCTTCCTTGTTAAATTAGTCAACGGAGTAGCTATCTTAGAAAAATCCTGGATAAATCTCCGATAGTAACCCGCTAACCTTAGGAAACTCCGTACCTCAGTCGGCGATTTCGGTTGTTCCCAATTCATCACTGCTTCCACCTTCGCTGGATCTACTGAAATACCTTCTTGATCAATGACATGACCTAAAAACTATACCTTCTCTAACCAAAATTCATACTTCGTGAATTTCGCATACAAATTCTCCTTCCTTAGTGTCTCCAACACTAATCTTAGGTGTTCAGCATGATCTTCTGGCGTCTTAGAATAGACTAGAATATCATCAATAAACACCACGACGAACTTGTCCAAATATTGTTTGAACACTCTGTTCATCATATCCATAAATGCAGCTGGTGCATTAGTTAACCCAAATGACATCACAAGAAACTCGTAATGACCATAACGAGTCTTAAATGCTGTCTTTCGTACATCCTCCTTCCTAACCTTCAACTGATGATACCCCGTTCTTAAATCTATTTTAGAAAAATACTTAGCCCCTTTCAACTGATTAAAGAGATCATCGATCCTGGGCAATGGGTATTTATTCTTTATCGTTAACTTGTTCAACTCTCGGTAGTCAATACAAAGTCTTAACGATCCGTCCTTCTTGAAAAAAGCGATCTGGGGTGCTCCCCAACATGAACACACACGAGTTGAATGTACTTCCTGTCCAACAGTTCTTGTAACTGCACCATCAATTTCTTCATCTCCACTGGCGTCATACGATACGGTGCCCTGGAAACTGGTGCCGCTCCTGGCACAATGTCTATGATGAACTTGGTCTCCCTATTCGGCGGAATACTCGGCAGTTCACTCGGAAATACATCCGCAAATTCACTCACTATAGGTATTTGTTCCATGGTTGCTACCACTCTCAGGGTATCAACAACATGACACAAATAACCTATACACCCCTTCCTTAATAATTTTCTCGTCTATGTCACCGTTAGACAACACGAACGTCCCGGTGATCTATTCCCATAAAATACTACCTGAGGTTGTCTTAACGTTCTAATATTCACCCATTTCTTTTGACAATCTATAATTGCCCCATGGTTTACTAACTAATCCATCCCGAGAATTACATCAAATTCTCCTAACTTTATCTGTAATAAATCTACCGATAATTTACAACCCCGAATGTCTACGCAACAACTCCTATGAATATCTTCAACAGGAATTATCTCTTCGTTTGCTACCTTAATGTTTAAAGGTATAGGAAACTTTTTGGGAAGTAATTCCAATCGTCTAGCAAAATCACAAGCTATGAACGAACAAGTAGCACCCGAATCAAACAACACGTAAGCATTTATGTCATTGATCGGAATAATACATGCGACGACGTCCCCGATCTGTTGCATCTTGATATTATATTAAAAGTCGCCCATCGTCTACCCGGTGTCTTTGGACTCCCAATAGCTAACTTCCCGCTATTAGTGCCCCAGTTCCCGTCCATCCCCTTCTTTGGGCAGCTCTTTGCCATGTGGTCAGTTGACCCACACATAAAGCACCCATGATTTTTCTTTGGACTGGGACAGTTAGGTGCAATGTGCCCCTCCTATCCGCAATTATAGCACACGACCTTCCCCTTGAGACAGACTCCTAAATGAGTCTTCCCACAGGTCTTGTAGGCCTCCATCATTCTCTTCTGGTCTCCTTGCTTCACTCCGATATTCCCAGAGCTAAATACCTTCCTCTTCTCACTACAGCCACTAGCTCCTTCTATTTTGACCCCCCCCCCCCCCCGTCAATCTTCCCTTTATTCTTCTTTTCTTTGTGGTACTGGCTAATGCCTCGCTACCACCCTCGGTGATTATCACCCTCTCTAAAAGGGTTCCAAAAGTAGTGCTCTGGAACACAAACACATGGTTATAGAGCCAGGGTTTTAAGCCCTGCTCAAACCGTCGTGCCTTCCTTACCTCGGTGTCCACTTGGTGTGGAGCGAACCTTGTCAGTTCATTAAACTTGGTGGCGTATTGGGGCACTGTCATGTCCCCTTGTTTCAAATCGAGGAACCTCATCTCCAATCTCCTCTGCATGCTTGTGGGAAACATCACATTAACCTGGTTAGTGATTAAAGGTGTCTCAATGGTCTCATTCACTCCATTGCTAAAATTTTCAGCTGCCATTTTCAAACACTGCCGCAAAGCAAGAGTTAATTATCATATCACATATTATCTCTATACTTTGACCGACCAATTAAGTACCAAATAAACTTAGGTAGGTCATACTAGCGAATACCCGGAAAATTTTGTGTTTATAGTCTATTTTTACTAATTTCATCGTTCCGGACTCAAATATCACGTCCGCGTCTCCAAATTCAACTCCGAACACAACTTCAATTTTAATAACATTCATTATTAATATTATAACTCACAATATTTATCAATCAGGTCGTTCCCAGGAAAGAGGGGGCTTTCCAATAAGGATTTCTCCCTATTGGCGCGCAATTAGGTGACCAAACCTCTCCTTGGCAGAACTTCTAGACATTGTAAATATTGCAATTTAATAATATGAATAACTTTGTAAAATATATTAATATTACCCACAACTATAACGTTATCTCAAATCCACACCAAAATTTTGAAAAAAATATTTTGAGAAAATTAAATCTTTATTCGTAAAATCTGGGGTCTCACAATCTCCCCTCTTTATGAAATTTCGCCCTCGAGATCTGTAGTCGTATGTGTTGTCTACAAGTTGGAATTGATAGATCGCAAAAAAATTTCATGTGTTGCAAGTTATGAAGATCATAAGTTGCCTACTCGGACTGTTCTTCATTTCTGGAAACCCAGAAATGAAGAACAACTTTTGACAAGGTTTTCTGATGCCTAGATCTCTTTGGTTTCTTATGTTTTGAACCTGTTGATGGTAATATTGTGTAGTATTACATGAGTACTACAAGATCTGAGCTTTAGATTAGACAGAAACAAATTAGAAAGAGCATTAAGCTCGGTATTAAGTAGTAGTATACACATTTACGAGCGAGGAAGTCAGGTTTGCACGAAGAACACGAAGAACACCTATAGCGACGGTTCTGTCACTATAGGTGGTCTTTAGCGACAAATTATTTATAAAAATTATATTTTTATTAAATAATTATAGAAAATTAGTTTTTAATTATGAAAATACAAAATAAATTATTAAAAATTATTTTAAGGTCTGAAAATTTGTTTTTAATTATTTTAATAAATATTTAATATTTTTTAGATATTAAAGATATTTAATTTATTTAATTATTATATTAAATAAATTATTTAAAAATGATTTTAATACTTGAAAAATCATTTAAAATTATATAATGATATAAGAAAATATTTTAAGTTATTTTAAGGACTTTTAATATTTTGTGATGAATTTCATTAATTAATTATTATTAATGATATTAAAGTTATTTAATAATTTTATTAAATAACTTAGTTTAAAAATGATTTTTTATTTAAAAAATCATTTTAAATGAAAATAAAGTGTTTAAAGATATTTTAAGTTATAAAATATAACTTTTAATATTTAAAGGATAATTTCATTAATAATTGAATATTAATGATATTTATTTAATGTCGAAGATATTAAATTTATTTAATAATTATATTAAATAAATGGTTTAAAAATGGTTTTATTAATTTAAAAATCATTTAAAAAAGGATATAAATGAATTAAAAATATTTTAAGTTATAATTAATGACTTTTAATGTTTAGATGAATAATACATTAATATTTTAATATTAATGGTAATTATTTAAAAATGATTTAAAATGTTTTAAAAAATCATTTAAGGGTAATATAAGTGTTTTGAAAATATTTTAAGTTATTATAAATAACTTCAATATTTTAGCAATGGTTTCATTAATACTTTAATGTTATTTAAATATTAATGATAATAGATTTGTTTAATATTTAAATCATAGAATAGTGATTCCAGTGTTTAAAAATTCATGATAAATTATATAAAAGAATATGACTGATACTTACGGATATTGAGATACAGAATAGAGTCTTAGACTTGATAATTATCCGATTAAGCTGTTGGTACACCAACATATTTCAGGAGTTGATCTGGACTTAGATATTTTGATTGTATTAATGTTTGTTTGTGATCCATTGACTGTTGAATATGTGTGACAATGTGATTAGGTTATGTGCTAAGCTATGATATGCGATCTTACTATGTGTTATAATATTTTATTCTAATCATTAGAACAATCTTATAAATGATAAGTTGTTGAATTAAGGATAGAACAAAGTTGTGTAAGCAGCAGACCAGTCAAGTTTCCTATACTTACTCCAATTATTATTGAGCAAGTATCCTACCTTTGCATTTTCTTTATGCAATGGACATGAGTAAAATGTTTCAGAATTATATTATTATTATTATGCTATATCATTAACCCTATTGTGACATATTCTATATCCGATCATTGCTTATCAACATGTTAGTATATGGTAATTCAGGATATATATTATGTTCGTTAATTTCTAAACATGGTTATACTGAGTGTCCCCACTTGGATAGTCATTATATTTAATCACATATTGATATATATATATATATATATATATATATATATATATATATATATATATAATACCTCTAAGCTATTTAACCCATACTAGACACTGATTTAGAAATATCGTTGAATATGATAAAACCTTTTGTATCCAATCAAATTGTTTTGGTTGAATTCGCACAAAGTATGAACATCCCAAAGCGAGAAAACTTTTTGCCCAAAGGCGAGATGAGTGAACGATAATATCGTTCTTGCATGTAGTATTGATCAATCACAGGGCCCATGGGATGTACACCCTCACATAGTAAGTTATGACGGTTCTGAGATGAAGTTCATTAGACCTTTTGAAAATTGAGAACAATGTTCATAGTATGTCACCTTAACCCTATTTATAACAAGACGTAGTTTCAAAAAATTTGATAGAGAGTTGTTATGTTATTATTATCGGTTCAGATTTCTTCACAACTTTTGATTTGTTGTAGAAGAGTAGTACAAAGAAAACATTTACTCCTTTCAGCTAATATTTATAATTGTTATTACTTGCTGGGCACTCAAATGCTCATCCTTGCTTAAATTAAATGTTTTCAGCTAAGTATGAACAACTAGAAGGCTCATGCAGAAACAAAGGAAAAGAAACCAAACAGAATAAGATTTTTGGTATTCTATGTAATAGTATAACCTTATTAAGACTTTGATAACTATTAAGTATCATGTAATGAATGTTTAAAGGTAGCATACCTGGGATTCAAACTCTGATATGTAAATTAAGTTTAATATTTATATTATTATTATTGTTATTAGTATTATTTCGCTCATGAAATGGTATCGTGAAGCACTTAATTCGGGTTTCAAGTACCTGAATTTGGAGGCGTCACAGTTGGTCATGTTCATCTCAACACCTGTTCATCTTTGTACTACGGGCCAAAGATATTCATAAGAAAATCATTAATCTTTGCACTACAGGCCAAAGATATTCAGTAATATCATCATTTAGAACTAAGAATGATGAAAAATATTTTAAAGAAAACAAATCCAGTGAAACAAAAGAACAAATATTAAGGATTCGTATTTTAAACAATCTGAGTTCAAAAATACTTCATAAATAAACATAACTAAAAACATAATTAAAACTTCCAAAAATCAATTAAAACAAATATATTAAGGATTCATTTTTTTTTTTGTTTTAGTGTAGCCCACAAAACAAAAAAAAAACATTTTTCTTAATAAACATAATTAAAACTTTCAAAAATCAATTATTTCAGAACTTCAATAATTCATAATAAATAGCCCTTTTATCAGAAAAATTCAAACCTTATGCCTTTGCCATAGGAAATTCCATTCTCTACAACTTTGTAAGTTTAAGTTTTTCCAAATTCCAAGCGAAATTGGTAAAGAAATCCACAACCAAGGCGATTTTACAGGCTATAATCAAATTTTAGTCCAGAAATGGGGTCCACAAACATGAAAAACATGTTTTAAATATTTTTAGTAACAAAAATACTCTTCCTCCTCATTTATTCATATATCCCACATTCATTGTAAAAATATCACCATTATTATATTATTATAATATAATAATATATTTAAATGAATTATTTATCAGAAAAGATAAAATATCAATTTTTCAACAATTGTCACTTTAAAATTTTCTCCATCTATATCCACATAAAATGAATATTTTCCTTATCATATAAATAAATAATTAATTATTCACAAATAATATTCTGTAATCACAATACTGCATGACCAGTAGTTCGAGGAAAGAGAGGGCTTTCAATAAGGATTTCTCCTTCTTGCGCCGCAATTAGGTGACTAAACCTCTCCTTAAGCGTAACTTTTTAGACATTGCCAATAATAATGCTATCTAATAATATTATTCAAGTAATATAAATTATTGCTCAGATAATGGAAAATCTTGTGTAGTGCCAATTATTGAAATAACAATAATATAAAATATCAACGTAGCAATTATTGAATCAACAAAATAAAATATTGAGCAAAGAATTCGTAACCATTATTGAGTAGTGCCTTCTTCACGTAAGAATCAATAATTAGTGCAAAGACTGGTGTCTTCTTGTGTTTTAACCATACGGGTATTCCAACAAGATATTCTTGAATAACTACGCCAAGTTATTTATAAACAACTTATATTTGTCGTTTTCCTTCATCCAATCGCTTTCCGTTATGGGGCCCACACAAGGTTGCGCCGTCGTACGAATATTCTCCGACAGTAAGAATATTCCATGACCAAACGAATATTCTCCGATAACAATGAATATTTTATAACCACTTGCTTATTTGAAATATTTGCTGACATTACCCATAACTAACCACATTAATCAAATCAACCCTTACTATTTCAAAATAATAAATAGAGAAAATTCAATATCATTAATAATAAGTTGGGGTCTTACACCTAAGGGTCAAACCCTAAGGGTTTGCCAAGTTTACAATGTTGCCATTAAAATCATATCTTCTTGTCATTACAATGTTGCCATTACAATGTTGCTAAGTTTGGAGGCTTAGATCTTCTTGTTGGTTTGTTGTATGACCAAGATGATGATTGATTCGTGTAGTGTTACATAAACACTACATGATCAATGTTTAACATTACCCAAAACATGTATGGATTGAGAAATACAAGCGGTCAAACCATGACCCTTGAGAACCGGCCTGTCAGGCTCAAGAACACCTAAGACGACAGAAAGCGTCGCTATAGGCTATAGCGACGGTTTAATTAATTTCTATTTTCTGATTTTCTGGAAATTAATTTAAAATAGAAATAAATTCTAAAAAATTATAAAAATTATTTTAAAAATTATTTTAAATTATGAAAAATAACTTTTGACAAATTGGGATATTTTTCTTTAATATTTATAATTATTTGAATATTAATGATATTTAATTTATTTAATTAGTGTATTAAATAAATTAGAGAAAAATGATTTTAATATTTTAAAAATAATTTTAAATAAGAATAAAGTATTTAAAATATTTGGAGTTATAAAATGTAACTTTTAATATTTTTGGAGAATTTTCACTAATAAATTAATATTAATGATATTTAATTTATTTAATTAGTATATTTAATAAATTAGAGAAAAATTATTTTAATATTATAAAAATCATTTTAAATGAGAATAAAGTGTTAGAAAATATTTTCAATTATAAAATATAATTTTCAATATTTTTGGGAATTCTCATTAATAAATTAATATTAATGATATTAGATTTATTTAATTATTAAATTAAATAAATTATAGAAAAATGATTTTATTAAATTATAAATCATTTAAAATGATTTAAAAATATTGTAAGTTATAATTAATGACTTTTAAATTTTTATGATAAATTCATTAATATTGAAATATTAATGGCGATGGTTTAAAAATGATTTTAATTATTTTAAAAATCATTTAAGTAGAATATTAATGATTTAAAAATATTTGAAGTTATTAATAATAACTTCAATATTTTGACAAGTATGTCATTAATATTTTTATATTATTAAATATTAATGATGATAAGGTTATTCGATATTTAAATTATTTAAAAATGATTTCAGTGTTTAAAAAATTATTATAAATTATAATAATTGTTTAAAAATTATTAAAAGCTTTCGAAAAATATTATAAACGATATTTGACTTATCTAAAATTATATTGAAGCTTAGAGATCGAGTTTAATTGATAATAAATGTGTAAATTGTCGTATAGGATGACCAGAACACCGAAAATTGATCAAAGTCCAACCAGACCGAACTAGTTAAACTTGATAAGTGTTTATATAGGTTATAAACACTGATGTGGCTATGTGGTGATGTGTCTAGGAGAAAGATTTATTGTGAATTACAGTAATGTGTGTTATAAATTATTATAATTGTGAGACCAATATTATTGGTTATAGGTCTTTCGAACGCACATAAGTATATTGTGTAGCAGTAATCAACGAAGAAGGCAAGATTCCTTAACTCAACCTTGAGTTATATCTGTTTAAATACTTTGGTGGTTAAATATTTTTGATTAGACCACGTCCAAGAATTTATTGTTGATTATTCGCAGTTAGTGCATGTTTATTAATTCAAACTGAATTAATGATTTCGAGAATATACTTAGAGAATAACTGTTATTGGATATTCACATCTGTAGAAGCTATTATTGATAGTACAGATAATTCATGTTTATTGTCAAATTGTGTTGAGATATGTCTTAGCTAATTATTCTGGCTAGACGCACATTTGTTAGAACTTGATAGGTTCGAGAAGAAAATTCAATTATTATTGATAGATCGATGCCAATTATTTCGGCTAGATCGAGAAGTGATTAGATTTTGAAATTGTTGTATTTCATTGTTAAATCAAATTCTGATTCTAAGACTGAGAAGAATAACCTTTTAATGTAAAAGGGGGAGAATTTTTGGTCGTATATTTGGCCATTGCGCTCTTTTTAAGTATTGTGCATAATATAGGGTACAAGGAGTTGGTCGCTTTAAGTACTTGCAGAGGGGTATGACTTAATCTTTATGGTTATCTGATACACCTTGGTATATTAAAGTATATCTTTGATAGTTACTCGAGAAGAGAAGTTCTAGATCTTTTGAGATCACTCAACATAACTCTGGAAAATATTTCCATATTGTATTTGGGTATATCAAAGTAAATCTTTGATAGTTACTCGAGAAGATAATTTCAAGATCATTTGAGATCATTCAACTTAAACTTTGGAGAATACTTCTAAATTGTTATTCAATTGAATATCGTAGAAACTATGAAAGCGTTATACTATTTCATTATTAAAATATTGTGTTGCATATAATGCGAGAAGACTTGTTAGTAAATAACGATTTGTTCAACTATTTCAATGTTCCCTGAACTATGGTTTCATTCTATCAAAATAGATAGTTTGTTGTTCTAATTCTTATACATTCATTGTATATCTTAACTTGTGGGGTAAATTTGTTGCTCACCCTTGCTAAATAAAACTTTTTAGCTAGGGATGATTTGGTAGGAGGTTCTAAATGATGATTATCCCAAGATGTATCTGAGTGGTGATGAGGAGGCGGAGTCTGAAGATGCTAAGGTGGAGAAAGGGAATAAGAACAAAGTTGGAGAGAAAGATCAAGAATTTGCCGAAGTTCAAGAACTCTGGAGTAAAGTATTTCTCTTGGAGGATTTATGGAAGACGGAGCGGCGTTAAGTGAAATAATAAAAAAACGGAAGAACTGAATGAAGCAAGCAGTGGAAAGGATGAAGACTGAAGGTGGTGGATCGTCTGAAGGAACAATCAAGCAGAAGAAGGGAAAGAATAAGAGAAGGAGGGACAACGACAGTGATAATTCTAAAAATTTAAACCCGAAGAAGAGCAAGCCTGTAGCAAGTGTAGAAAGACTCACGTGGGAGAAAGCATGATGTGGAAGAAAATGTGCTTCAATTGTAAGCAGGAAAGACATATGTCCCTATATTGTCCTAAGCCGAATATGAGTAAGTGTTTTGCATGTGGGAGAACGAGTCACGGATTCAACAAGTGTCATAACAAAAAGAAGACTGGTGAAGGGAGTGGACGGTAGATAGCTTAAGTTTAAGCGATAGTATCTTTTGATAATGTGTGATATTAACAGTTGTAATATCGAGGACGATGTTTGAACATATGTAAATATATATGTTTGTATGAATGAAATCTTTATTTTCTATATGAATATAAGATTAAGATTAAATTGTGAGTTCTTAAAACTCATACTTATGGTAAGTTCATGACTTATAATTATATGAAATGTTTCTGAACACCTCAGCGAATGGACGCCAATGGTTTGACTAGGATAAGTTCATACACTCATATAATTGTGGCAAGTTCCTGAACTCATAAGTGTGGTAAGTTTGATGAACTAGGAATAGTTATATGTGAATGGAGAATTGCAACTTTTTGTGTAAAGTTGTGTGTGGTTAATCCTAAAATATATTTAAAAAGGGATAGTATTAAGTGTTATGTACTAAATGTACTATGTGCTATTTGAATAAATATGCGATTATATGAGAACTATGTGTTGAATTCTAATTGTATTAAGAATTTGTGTATAGAAAGAGAATTAATATAAGATTTTTATTTAAATCAGATCAATCCACCTAGAGGAAAGAATCAAAATCAATGAGAAGAGCAGTTGGTGAATAATGAAGGAGGTCAAGCTGACCCGATGTAGAATTTCATAGATATGTTGGCTTAAGCTGTGGGAAATAGAGCTCCAGTAGGAAGAGTGAGAAATCAGCCAGCTGATAGATTGGCAAATTTTAAAGACTTTAAAGCGATAGGGCCGCCATAATTTAAGGGAACCACAAATCCGATTGAAGCTCAAACATGGGTAAAAAAAATTGAGAAAGCATTCATTATTGCGAGGGTGGTGGAAGAGCAAAAGATAGCTTTTGCAACATACATGATGAAGGGAGAAGCCAATAACTGGTGGGAGACTAATCAGGCGAGAGCTGGTACAACCATAGTAACTTGGACAAGATTCAAGGAATTGTTCTTTGAGAATTACTTTTCAACGAGTATGCAAGCTCGGATGGAAGTTAAGTTCTTAGAACTAAAAGAGGAGAATATGTCGGTATCTGAATATGCTGCTAAATTCAACGAATTAGCAAGATTTGCACCTCATCGGGTGGATACGGAATTACGAAAGGCGAGAAGGTTTGAGAATTGAGTGAAGCCGGGTATATACAACAAAGTAGTCATATCGCAGATTAATACATTCGCGGCTTTGTTAGAGAAAGCGTTAATTGCTGAAGGAGGGAGCGAAGCTGCATCTCGATTTCATCATCATCATCATCAGAAGACAAATGATGGAGGAAGCAGTGGTGGTAGTAATCCAAATAAGAGAAAGTGGAGCGAGAATACCCAGTCGGGTAACAAGACAGAAGGAAATAAGCAAGGGAGGGAGTTATGTGCAACTTGTGGGAATAATTATTCTGGAGTTTGTTTGAAGAAGAAGGGAGTTTGCTATAATTGTGGTCAGAAGGGGCACATGTCACCCAATTGTCCCAGTCCGAAGAAGATACAAGGTTTTTTTTGCATGTGGATCAACTGATCATCTGGTTCGGAACTGTCCGAAGAGAAATACAGAGAAGGAAAGTGTCAACAAGGGATTCGGTAGCGGAACCTAGCTTAGCGATTCGAGGACCGCACACAACCGAGAAGACCGGCAACCGTACATTCAACATGGTATGAAGAGATCTGATGACTACTCGGGTGGTGGCGACAGGTAATTATTTCGTTTAGAAATTTAATTATGCGAGTAATCTTGGTTAGATATTGTTGTGAATTATTTTCTTTTATAGATCCAAGTCACAGATTAAAAATTGGACACACAAATTAGTATTGTGTTGATAAAAATGAATTGATGATACAACTTTAAAAAAATTGTAGAGAATAAGAAAGCGGTGATTCTGAGGACAGAATCCTTTTAAGGAGGGGTGAATGTGATAACACGGGATTTCGAATAATCTGAATTTTATGAATAAATTTTTTTTATTTAATATTAATACTGACTATTAATATTGTGTTGTGTATTTATGATACAAGTCTCGAGAAGTGGTCAATTTGTGTATTTACTGAAAAATAAGAGTAAAGTTGTGCTTAACAGTTTAAGAAATCCTAACCCTAATTCTGGACAGGGATTCGATAGAAAATATAATTAAAATTATTGTATTGATAAGTACGCGTTTGTACTGTATAGAGTTATTGATCAATGATTGATCGGATAAGGTTTAAAATTAGTAAACCCTAATAAAGGATTAGAAACCTTAATCTTAGGTTTAGAAACCCAAAAATATAGTTAGGAACCCTAAACGAAAGCCATGAAAACCTAATTTCATATTCGGGAATCCTAAACCCTAATTAGGAAACCATAAACCTAATTAGCATGCCTAACATGATTATTAAACTTTAATATGATTAGGAAACTCTAATATAATTAAAAAACCCTAATTATATTTTAGTTATCTTAATTTTCTATTTTACAAACCCTAATTTGAAAATCTTAAAAAACTAAAGTTGTAAAACCTAAGGGTTAGAACCTTAGGGTTAAACCCTGAGGATTAAACCCTAAGGGTTTGGACAAAAGCCAAGAATGCCATTAAAATTACAATGCAAATGACGAAAATGCTTTTTTTACATTCTTTAATTAGTTAACTTGTAAAAATTGCCAAGACCATTAGTTGGTGACAAACTAAGTTGACTTTGTGACTAAAAATCTCAGCAAATCAGCCTCCAATTGACATCAACATCAGATCTAATGTATTATATCATATTATATATAGATTGGAGAAAGAGAAAGTGTACTAATTTGGTCATTTTTCTCTCAAACTCTCAACTCACTTCTCTCTCACCTAAACCTTAGAATTCCTTAAGTATATCAGTCACATTGTAGCCTTCTAAAACATCTTGATCAGATTGTTAAGGCAAGATCAAAGCTTGGGCAAAGAAGGTATAAATTCCTAACTTGAGTTTGATCTTACATGATAAGAAAAATTTTGTGTTTAAGTGTTTAATAATGTGCTAGAAGATGTTTTATGATGATCTATGATGATGTATCATAGATCCATAGCATCAAAAGGCTTTAAATTGAAGTTTTTCAAAAACTGCTCAAGAACATTTTTGTGGTCTGACAAGCTAATGTCAGGAGCCATAGATTTATCTCTGTTTATGATTTTTCTTATTTTATGTTTTAGATTGGTAGTCTGACATGAGGACTATAATCTGGAAGTGGAATCACAACCATTCCATGTCGAGATTGCAAGTTATTTAAGGTCAAAGTTGGTTGGCCGACCATGACCGGGCGATTTCTGGGTAACCCAGAAATCCCTAAGCAGCATCTGACAAGACTTTGCAAGGCCTATATCTGTTAGACTGTAGATGTTATGATGATGTGTTTATAACCATGTTTTAGCATGTAATATGGACTATACATCTTGGCCTATAGATCCCTTAAAACATCAACAGATCGAACGTAGAAGGTGGTCAAAGTAGGCAACTCGCACTGATTTTGCATTTCTGGAAAACCTAGAAAGAGTATGAACAATTTTTCTGACAAGGTTTGGCCGAGTCATAACTGGTGAATCTTTTGTTGTTTGACTAATCTATTGTTATATATATGTTCCTTGACATAAGGACTACATATTGGAACCTTGAGAATACATGAATCATGACCAGAACATAGAAATAATCGAGTCACAATAAGGCACCACGAGCTGCCTGGGTTTCTGGAAAACCGAGGAACTGTCTGACAAAAAGTTTGGAGGCTCATATCTTCTTGTTGGTTTGTTGTATGACCAAGAGGATGATTGATTCGTGTAGTGTTACATAAACACTACATGATCAATGTTTAACATTGCCCAAAACATGATGGATTGAGAATTACAAGCGGTCAAACCATAACCCTTGAGAACCGACTTGTCAGGCTAAAGAACACCTAAGACGACAGAAAGCATCGCTATAGGCTATAGTGACTGTTTAATTAATTTCTATTTTCTAATTTTCCACAAATTAATTAAAAATAGAAATAAATTCTAAAAAATTACAAAAATGGTTTTAAAAATTGATTTAAATTATAAAAAATAACTTTTGACAAATTGGGATTTTTTCATTAATATTTATAATTATTTGAATATTAATGATATTTAATTTATTTAATTAGTGTATTAAATAATTAGAAAGCTGATTTTAATATTAAAAAATCATTTTAAATAAGAATAAAGTATTTAAAAATATTTTGAGTTATAAAATGTAACTTTTAATATTTTTGGAGAATTTTTACTAATAATTTAATATTAATGATATTTAATTTATTTAATTATTATATTAAATAAATTAGAGAAAAATGATTTTAATATTATAAAAATCATTTTAAATGAGAATAAAGTGTTAGAAAATATTTTCAATTATAAAAATAATTTTTAATATTTTTGGAGAATTCTCATTAATAAATTAATATTAATGATATTCTATTTATTTAATTATTAAATTAAATAAATGATAGAAAAAATGATTTTATTAATTTAAAAATCATTTAAAATGAGAAAAATAATTTAAAAATATTGTAATTTATAATTAGTGAATTTTAATATTTTTATGATAAATTCATTAATATTTAAATATTAATGGTGATGGTTTAAAATGATTTTAATTATTTTAAAAATTATTTAAGTAGAATATTGATGATTTAAAAATATTTTAAGTTATTAATAATAACTTAAATATTTTGACAAGTATATCATTAATATTTTATATTTTTAAATATTAATGATGATAAGATTATTCAATATTTAAATTATTTAAAAATGATTTTAGTGCTTGAAAAATTATTATAAATTATAATAATTCTTTATAAATTATCAAAAGCTTCTAAAAAATATTATAAACGATATTTGACTTATCAAAAATAATATTGAAGCTTAGAGATCGAGTTTAATTGACAATAAATGTGTAAATTGTCGGATAGGGTAACCAGAAAATTGAGAATAGACCAAAGTCCAACCAGAACGAACTAGTTAGACTTGATAAGTGTTTATATAGGTTATAAACACTGATATGACTATATGGTGATGTGTCTAGAAGAAAGATTGATTGTGAATTATAGTAATGTGTGTTATAAATTATTTTGCTAATTATGATACCGATATTATTGGTTATAGGACTTTCGAACGCAGATAAGTATATTGTGTAGTAGTAATCAACGAAGAAGGCAAGATTCTTTAACTCAACCTTTAGTTATACCTGTTTAAATACTTTGGTGGTTAATTATTTTTTATTAGACCACGTCCAAGAATTTATTATTGATTATTCGCAGTTAGTGCATGTTTATTAATTCAATTGAATTAATGATTCTGAGAATATACCTAGAGAATAACTGTTATTGGATATTCACATCCGTAGAAGCTATTATTGAAAGTACATATAATTCCTGTTTATTATCGAATTGTGTTGAGATATGTCTTAACTAATTATTCTGGCTAGACACACATTTGTTAGAACTTGATAGGTTCGAGAAGAGAATTCAATTATTATTGATAGATCGATGTCAATTATTTCAGCTAGATCGAGAAGTGATTAGATTTTGAAATCATTGTATTTCAGTGTTAAATCAAATTCTGATTCTAAGACTGAGAAGAACAACCTTTTAATATAAAAGGGGCATAATTTTTGGTTGTATATTCGGCCATTGCGCGCTTTTTAAGTATTATGTATAATATAGGGTACAAGGAGTTGGCCGCTCTAAGTACTTAAAGAGGGGTATGACTTAATCTTTATGGTTATCTGATACACCTAGGTATATCAAAGTATATCTTTCATAGTTACTCGAGAAGAGAAGTTTTAGATCCTTTGTGATCACTCAGCATAACTCTGGAAAATATTTTCATATTGTATTTGGGTATATCAAAGTAAATCTTTGATAGTTACTCGAGAAGATAATTTCAAGACCATTTGAGATCATTCAACTTAAACTTTGGAGAATACTTCTAAATTGTTATTCTATTGAATATCGTAGAAACTTTGAAAGCGTTGTACTCTTTCATTATTAAAATATTTTGTTGCATATAATGCAAGAAGACTTGTTAGTAAATAATGATTTGTTCAACTATTTCAAAGTTCCCTGAACTATGGTTTCATTCTATCAAAATAGATAGTTTGTTGTTCTGATTTTTATACATTCATTGTATATCTTAACTTGTGGGGAAAATTTGTTGCTCACCCTTTCTAAATAAAACTTTTCAGCTAGGGATGATTTGGCAGGAGTTTCTATGAAGGACAAAGGCAAAGGCATAGTGATAAATTAGTTATGAATAACATTATTATTATGTTAAGTTTGTAAACCCTTTTTGTATAACTAAAGGGTATGTTTGTAATGTTAAGGTTAGAGAATCTGGGGTAATGTATTAACTATATCAGTTAATGAAGTGTATGTTTCTATTTATAATTAAATGGGTAGTTAAATGTTATTTATGTTGTAGATCGTGAGCACTAAACTCGGGGGTCAGGTAAACCAGATTTGGGGGCGTCACACAGGCTTATTGCTGTGGAAGAAAACTCCTATCCGTATCAGTTTTGTTCTTATTTTCCATTATTTTTACCCTTTTTATTTACCTTCTTAGAATCGTTCTTATTTTTAGAAGATCCTTTGGCGTTTACCAGTAAGACATGGTCTTTCTTGGTTAGAAAGTGACTCAAAATTTTTCAACATGTTAAGCAAATCAGTGAGGCTGATATCTAACTTGTTCATATGAAAAATTCACAACAATTATGAGAAAGAGTCTGGGAGTAACTGCAAGATCAAATCTTGGCTCAACTCTCTATCCATGATAAAACTTGTTATCCTAATTGTTCAATCAAATTGATCATGTTTAGGACATATGTCTGTACTGTAGTGTCGTTGGTCATTCTAGATCGGAAGAGCTCCTTAGATATTTGATATCTATTAGTCCTACTTTCCTCACCCTTAACTACTTGACGTGTAGGAGTATAGTAGGAGCATCCATAGTTTCATGATAACGCTGAAGCTCGTTACTCATGGATGCGAGCATGATGCATTGAGCCAACTGTGCATCATCTTGCCACTTTCTAAAAGTAGAAATCTCTTCCTCAGAGACATTGTCTTCAACCATTGCAGGGATAGGCATATTAAGGACATAAGATAGCTTTTCAGTCGTGAGAACTATTCTCAAATTCCTTAACCAATCTATTTAATACGGTCCGATTAATTTAGCATCTAATATGCTACGCAGTGATAGTAATTTTAGACATTGTAAAATTCTGTAAATGAATTTGTAATTAACAACATTTTAGCATACATTCTTTTATTAATTACCAAAATAAATTATGTCTTATTTTAAATTGGTATCTCGCACTATTTTCTTCAAACTATATTACCCTCAATTTATATAGTTTGGCGATATCTAATTAAAGATATGATAGTGAGAATAAGGATCTCATTTCAAATGTATATATCCTTGTGTGTGCACAACAAACTATATATAAATAAATAGGCAGACAACTTTTGTCAATTTCATCAACTATGTAACTCCTTGTATTTTGCCTCTTAGATCATAATGGTCAAGTGTATGCACATCCGAACAAAAATGATCTAAGTTAAGTCATACCTAGCACTTACATATATTCAAAAGAAAAACACTAACTTTGTGTGTGCACAATAAAACAACATTGTTCAGTCTATTTATAAGCATTAAATGTGATATAACAACATCTTAAATATTTAATACTTGTCTTGTATGTGCACAACAAAATCGTATTAAATATTTAATACTCTATTGTTTTACCATGCTAGAAGGCGACATTCGATATTCCAAATATCTTTGAACGTTACAACTTAATATAATTACTTTAAGGGGTTTGTTATAATATTTGTCTTATCTTGTTTAGTGCGCATGCACACACACACACACACACACACACACACACACACACACACACACACACACACACATATATATATATATATATATATATAGTATAAGCATGCACATATAAAATACTATATTATACCCGGATTGATTATGGAATTTATTCTAGTTTGGTTCACTAGACCCACCAAGTGAACCAAAAGTTCAAACCTAGGGTGCAATAATTAAATTTAAATATAACTATTACATTTAAATCCTAGGCTCCATTAAAAACGGGTCTTAAAGCGCTCCTTGCTCCGTGATCTCCAATTCTTCAAAACTAATTCTAACTATTCCTATTACAAAACTATTTAAAATAAATAGAAACCTTGATTAGCAGTCAAGGAAAAGTACATAGGAGGAGGATAGAATTTACATTAAGAAAAAATTAGAGAAGATGAGGTACGCAGACCCCATTTAATAAAACTCATACATTTATGCATCCAACTAAAATAAAATTCAATCACATAGGTCAATAGTCCATAATCAATCCTATTTATTATCATACGCATCACCATATGCATCAATAAATAACATTCATCTCATTAATAATAAATATTCAATATATATATATATATATATATATATATATATATATATATATATACATTGATATCATTTAATGGGAAAATTTAGTTAGCATAAAATCTAATTTTGAATCAAAATAAACTCCTTTATTTTAATCCAAATTTAAATCAAAATAAACCTCTTTTATTTTAATTTATCCAATTTTGAATAAAATAAACTATTTTATTTTAATCAAAATTCTTTAATCAAAATAAACTCATTTATTTTAATTAATTATGGAATTCAATTCCAAGTAAAAAAAACTCTTTTATTAAAGGAAACGCGAATTCTCTTTCTTATTCACAAATAAACTCCTTTATTTTGAATAATATGAAATCTTATTCCATATCTAAATAAACTCCTTTATTTAAGAAAAACGGATTCTCTTTTTCTATTCACAAATAAACTCATTTATTTTGAATAATATGAATTCTTATTTTATATCTTAATAAACTCCTTTATTTAAGGAAACATGGAATCCAATTTTAACTCCAATTTAGTTATCATGGAATCCAATTCCAACTCTAATTAGTTAGCATGAAATCTAATTTTAAGATTAAAATAAACCTTTTATTTTAATTATAAAATTATATATATATATATATATATATATATATATATATATATATATAACCATGGTGGGCATGCAAATCATATACTTACTGCACCATGTTAACGGAAGTACCAACGTATCTTGTCATATAACCGCGGACTCAGCAAATCACTATTTTCAAAAACAAATTAATTACGGCTTTTTTTTTAATAAAAATTTTATACAACAAATTATGCCTAATTAAATTGTTCACACATATCAACATACATATCGAATCTGAACAATTAATAATTCGCATAAAGGTTTGGCTCTAGAGGTGATCTACCAAGAAAGAAGAAAGATTCAAGAAGATAGGTAATGGCAAAACCCTAGTTTTTTTTTATCTCTCATAGAAAATGGTGTACTCTCCCAATTATTGAAATTACGTCTGTTGTGAAAAAGTTAACCACCACACACCTATAATAAGACTTCTCTTATTTATAGATGTGGGCAACCCTCCTTAAAAATTAAAAAATTGTGTTTTATTTTAATTAATTAAACTCCTTTAATTAATTATGATCCCAATCTTATTAGGAATAATTAATTAAAATCTTTTAATTAATTAGCCTCCTAATCTTATTAGGAATAAATGAGAGTACTAATATTAAATTAATGCCTAACTCTTTAGAAATTAAAATAATAATAATTGTAATAATATTAATAAGACTCATTGTGACAACCCGAGAATTTAGACAATTTATTAAAATCTTAAATGATTGATTTAAGGTCAAATAATGAACTTGCAGGAAAATAAGTGTATGTATTTAACATTTTTAGGAATGAATTTTGTGAATTTAAAAACTTTTGGTAAAGGTTTACAATGTTAAGAATATCTATGTATGTGGATATGTTCGGTGTATATGGTTATGTATGTGTTCATAATGTGGTTAAGGGTCAAGGGTTGACCAGATAAAACTTATCACTGTCAAATCCTAGGTATATATTAAAGAACGATAACGTTATGTTAGAAAACCCTAACGTCTGATAAGAAACCCTAGAAACTAGTTCCGAAACTCTAATTCAGAAATTTAAATGCTATGAATAAGTTAAATGTCATTAATTATAAATTTATTAGGAAAAACCTAATGAATTACTTGAAACCCTAAGTGGTAAGCTTGAAGATAAGTATAGAATTTCTATGTAATTAATTGTAAGTGTAATTAGGGATAACCCTAATTGATTAATTGGAAAGCCCTAATTTCAAATATAGAAAACCCTGACATGCAATTAGAGAAAACCTAATTATTAACTTATAGAGTTTAATGTTAATTAGGAAGCCTTAACCCCAATTAGCAAGCTTGAATGAGATTAGTAAACTTTATTTTAATTAGGAAACCCTAATCCTAATTAATGGGTTATAAACTCTAGTGACCAATTATGATCCTAATTGCTAAATTAGCAAATTTAATTAGGAAATAATAATCCTAATTGGCAAACTTGATTTATGATTAGGAAATTATAATATAATTATCAAATCCTAATTATAATTTAGAAATATTAATTTTCTATTTTGAAAACATAAATTGGAAATCCTAGAAAGTTATTTTTTAAAATCCTAAGGGTTCAAACCCTAAAACCTAAAGGCTCAAACCCTAAACCCTAAGGGTTGGAGCATTTGACAATTTAGCCACTAAAAGTGTTGGATTTATAATATTCATGGACGCAATCAAAATTGCATAAAAGTGCGGAAGCGTGTAAAAATCAGAGTTTAAAAAATTTACAAACCATAAACCCGGATCACCCTTTATGCATAATTATTAATTAAACGAAAAGATAAAGAATAAAATCATACCCTTGAAGATCGAGCTTCCTCAGGTACAAGTTCACCTCCAAATCCTTTCGCGTTCAACTTGAATCCACCGGGGTTTTGTTCCTTCCTTTGATCAACGTTAGCCACCCATGCGTTTGGCCTCTAGAGGTGATCCACCAAGGAAAAATAAAGAATTCAAGAAGAAGGGATATTGGCTCAACCCTAGTTTTCTATCTCTATAGAAAGGGCGTACTCTCCAACAAATTGGAATTATGTCGTTGTTGTAAAAGTCAACAACCCATATCACCCATAATAAGACTCCTCTTATTTATAGATGTAGGCAACCCACCTTAACAATTAAGGAATTGGGTTTTATTTAATTAATTAAATTCTTTTAATTAATTAAGCTCCCTAATCTTATTAGGGATAATTAATTAAACTCCTTTAACTAATTTTCCTTCCTAATCCAATTAGGAATAAATGAGAGTACTTATATTAAATTAATTTCTAAACTCTTTTAGAAATTAAAATAATAATAATTGTAATAATATTAATAAGACTCCTCTTATTAATTTATATTTAATATTTCTAAAATATTAAATAATAAATATTAAGCTATTTAATTTATTCTATCACCATAGATTAAATTAAATATACTTAATATATTATTACGATTATGCCATTAACATCTTAAATAATTATTCTTCCTTTTATGGTGTGACCCTTTAGGTTCTCCATATTAAACCTAATTTGTGAATAAATCAATTAGAACAATTCTAATCTTATTTAAATAAATAAATTAAACAATTAATTTATTTAAATAAATAATATTTATTCTACAATAGGGATAAGCCTCCTAGCGATCAACGACTTTCCGGATAATATAGATTTCAACATTAATCATTAAAGAACCTTTGAGTAAATAGTTACCGCATAATTCAATCCTTCCACCATACAATGTCCCAATTAAATATAAGACATGGAATTATCATCAAGTCTTATTTTATTTAATTATATGTATTTCGACTCTTAAATGCACAACTCAAATAATGCAAATTAGAAACTCCTTTCTAATTTCATTACGCCTTCGCCAAGGACTACTAGGTTGTCATTTATCGAATCACATAGGACATTTCTTCTTCTTTATTAGAAGTTGTAGATTCTTTATTGATCATACATTATCTCCATGTATAACTTATTATACCCAAGCATACCCTTTGATATACCCTAAGGGTCTTAAGGAATAAGTCAAAGTATAACTCATCACACAAGATACTATGATGATCTCAAGTCCAAGGATCACTTGTACTACTATCACACTGAGGAATTCCTATTGACAGCAAATAAAACTCCATTAGGTATTCCTTAGCAAGCCCACGTTCAATGAACTTATTCTCTAATAAGCACCTACATACTTGCTTTAGTGTCTCCACACAAATGATCATGAGATCAATCATCCTCATCCAATGAGCAAACAACGTATGTACCAATCTATCCGGATTCACTAATCCCTAATTTAGTAATCCAATGATTGGGAACTATTTTAGTTTTAAGCTTTCTAAGAATTTAGATCTCATTAGAATGATCATCATCATTATTCTAAAAGCATTGCTTAAAACTATGGGTTTATCACATATTATAAAATAGCATCATGTAGATAATTAAAAGCCTTTAATAAATTAATACTTTTTATTAATAAATGAATAAGATTGTTACAAAGTATATGCTTTATCATCAAACATGATTGGCTTGTGTGCATACTACTTTCAATCTCCCACTTGCACTAAAGCCAATCGCCATTGTATCTTATACTCTTCTTCTCTAAGTGACGATTATCCTGCTGTTGGATAAGCTTTAGTTAATGGATATGTAATGTTGTTAATGAGATTCCACTATCTTTATAGTGATTTCCCATCTTTCAATGATTCTAATAATTAAATGAAAGTGCCACAACACATATTTAGATCCATGATGAGACTTAGGAACTATTCCTAGTTCTGTAATGAACTTTTAATCCAAACAATCAACTTGTAGCTTCATTTATAGCTATATACTTTGTATTTATCACTAAACCAGTAACTCTTTGCTGTTTGGAACCTTTCCAATTCACTACACCACTGTTCAAGGTAACCCTTTACCTTAAAGTGGATTTTTCTGTCGTCTTGGTCTGTCTGAAAAACTTGAGTCTATTAAGCCCTCTAGTTTTAATTAAGACCCACCATGAATATGATCACATCCTTAGTGCTAGTTAAGCACTTTAAGATATTTTTCACTGACTCATAGTGAACTTCTCCATAATATGACTGATCAACATCAGGTCTTGTACATTTCATTGCATGGATGATTGTCACTCATGCGACCTCTCTTTTCAGGAGTCTGTGGGGACTATTAAGAGAGATACACTCCAAGGGCTCATTAACATGAGACATCCCATGGAGTTTGCCATGCTAAACGACTTTAGCATCAAATGAATATACGTTCCTTGGGTTAAGTCGAGCATCCTCTTAAATCTATCTATATAGATTTATATCCCCAATTAAGATACTCTTCCAAATCATTCATGGAGGAATGTTTAGACAACTTTATATCTTTCTTGATTGTAGCATTGGTATGTCATTCCTTATCCGTAGTATATCAACATATAATATTAGGAATGTCACTTGGCGCCCCATTTGTCCCTTTGTGTACACACTAGAACTCTTACCTCATCGTATATAAATGGATCATCATCTTCATGATGAGTACCTCATCATCATCATCTATGATGAATCCATACCTCCTAGGTATCTTTGGTACTATTCGGTTATGATTCGGTTTGTGGTACAATAGTCTATCTATCTCTGAGTTCCTCTTATTTGACTTATAGTGTTTTGTGGTTCTTGAACTCTTCAAGATCTATTATCCTCCCACTAGCCCCTTCAATGATAAACACCTTTATCTTAGAAGGTAGTGTGTTTCGCAACAAACACCTTTTGCTAAGTAGGATTATAGAACATATACCCTAAACTTACTTTAGGATGTCCCATAAATCTACACTTGTCAAATCTTGTCCCAAGCTTATCCTTTGAAACCTTTTCACATAAGTTGGACAACCCCTTATCTTAACATACTTAAGATTAGGAATTCTCCCTATCCATAACTTTTATGGAGTCTTGGGGCCGGATTTTGAGGTTACCTTTTTTTTTGTAGATATGCAGCCATTTCTTGGACATTATCCCAGAAGGATACTGGAATGTCGGTAAAATTATTATGGACCGCACCATGTCCAACAAGGTACGAATTTTTCCATTCAGATACATCAATCAATTATTGCGTATCTGGAGGCGTCCATTATGAGAAAACCATTTGAGATGATCTAGAAACTTATTGCACAAGTGTTTATTCCTTGATCCGATCAAAGAATCCTAATACTTTGCCAATTTGTTTCACTTTTGAATTCTTTGAACCTTTTAAATAATTCACACTTGTATTTCAGTAAATACACACATTCAACTCTTTGAATGATCATCTCCTTTTCTTATACTAGTTTGTTCAATTTGCAAAATATATTTTTCACGTAAGTCAAGTATACAAAATCCATTAAGTAATATTCTAGTTCTATACAAAACATTATTATTATAAATAGAACAACAATTGTTCTTAATTATAATACCAAAGATTTCATTGTCCAACAATAAAATGGAAATAATATTTTTAACAAGAACTGGAATACAATAACAACGTATTGACTTAATAGATTTGCCGTGTAAGCATTGCTAAACTATAAGTTTCTATGGCTAATATGGCAACCTTTGCTATATTTTCCACACATAGGATTACTTATATTTGTTTAGCTTTCTACTTCATTTGGTCCCTTCATAAATCTATATTTATGATAACCAAAGTCGGTATCCAATACCCAAGTAGAACCTTGACTTAAAGAAAAATTTATTTCAATCATGAACAAAAGCAGATTATAAATAGAAACTTCACTAAGCTTCTTTGGTTAGCCTCTCGCAAGATGCTTCTCATGATTTCTTTCCAAAGTGTCCGGGCTTATTGCAAAGTGGAAGCAAACTCCTTTGCTATCCGTATCGATTTTGTTCTTATTATCCTTTGTTTATGCCTTTCTATTTACCTTCTTTGAATCGTTCTTCTTTTCAGAAGATCCTTTGGCCCCTACCAGTAAGACTTGTTCTTTCTTGGATGGAAAGTGACTCTCAACATTTTTCAACACGTTAAGCAAATCAGCGAGGCTGATATCTAGCTTGTCCATATGAAAAATTCACAACAATTGTGAAAGGAGTTCGAGAGTGAGTGCAAGATCAAATCTTGGCTCAACTCTCCATCCATGACAAAACCAGTTGTCTTAATTGATCAATCAAATTGATTATGTTAAGGACTTTTATCTCGCATCTGCGATTTGTTACCGGTCATTCTAGATCGAAAGAGCTCCTTAGATATCTCGATATCTATCGGTCTTACTTTCCTCACCATCAACTACTTGATGTGCGGGGAATATAGTAGGAGCATCCATAGTTTCATCGTCGACGCTCAAGCTCGTTACTCATGGATGCGAGCATGATGCATTGAGCCATTGTGCATCATCTTGCCACTTTCTAAAAGTAGCAATCTCTTTCTCGGAGGCATTATGCGCAACCATTGCGAGGATAGGCGTATTAAGGACATAAGATAGCTTTTCAGCCATGAGAACTATTCTCAAATTCCTTAACCAATCCATTTAATTCGGTCTGGTTAATTTAGCATCTAATATGCTTCGCAGTGATAGTAATTTTAGACATTGTAAAATTCTATAAATGAATTTATAATTAACAACATTTTAACATACATTCTTTTATTAATTACCAAAATAAATTAGGTCTTGTTTTAAATTGGTATCTCCCACTATTTTCATCAAACTATATTATCCTCACTTATATAGTTCGGCAAAATCTAATTAAAGATTTTCTAGTGAGAATAAGGATCCCATTTCAAATGTATATAGCCTTGTGGTGACACAACAAACTATATATAAATAAATAGGTAGACAACTTTTATCAATTACATCAACTATGCAACTCCTTTTCTTTTGCCTCTTAGATTATTTTGATCAAGTGGTGGCACATCCGAATCAAAATTATCCAAGTTAAGTCCGACCTAGCACTCCATATATTCAAAAAAGAAAAATATCATCCTTGTGGTGACACAACAAAATAATATTGTTCAATTTTCTTTATAAGCATCAAATATGATAAATTAACATCTTAAATACTTAATACTTGCCTTGTGGTGACACAACAAACTCATATTAAATATTTAATACTCTATTAATTTTATCATGCTAGAAGGCGACGTTCGATATTCCAAATACCTTTGAACGCTTAGGACTTAATATAAAAATTGAGGGTTTTGTTATTAATTTGTCTCATCTTGTTTAGCGCGCATGCACATATATATATAAAATAAGCGTCATATTAATGAACATGCGAAGCATGTTTGCATAATATATAATATATATAGTATAAGCATGCACATATAGAATACTATATTCTACCCGGATTGATTATGGACTTTTATTCTAGTTTGGTTCACTAGAGCCACCAAGTGAACCAAAAGGTCAAACCCTATGGGTGCAAGAAATAACATTTAAATATAACTATTACATTTAAATCCAGGCTCCATTACAAACGGGTCTTCAAGCGCTTCTTGTCCCTTGATCTCCAATTCTTCAAAATAATTCTAACTATTCCTATTACAAAACTATTTAAAATAAATAGAAACCTTGATCGTGATCGAGGGAAGTACATAGGAGGGGAATAGAATTTACATTAAGAAAAATTAGAGAAGACGAGGTACGCAGACCCCATTTAATAAAACTCATACATTCATGCATCCAACTAAAATAAAATCCAATCACATTGGTCAATAGTCCATAATCAATCCCATTTATTATCATACACATCATCATATGCATCAATAAATAACATTCATCTTATGAATAATAAACATTTAATATATATATATATATATTGATATCATTTAATGGGCAAATTTAGTTAGTATAAAATCTATTTTTGAATCAAAATAAACTCCTTTATTTTAATCCAAATTTAAATCAAAATAAAACTATTTTATTTTAATTTATCCATTTTTGAATAAAATAAACTATTTTATTTTAATCAAAATAAACTCCTTTATTTTAATTAATTATGGAATCCAATTCCATATATAAAAAAAATCTTTAATTAAAATAAACTCTTTTATTTTAATTAATTATGGAATCCAATTCCATGTAAAAAAAATATTAAAGGAAACACGGATTATCTTTCCTATTCACAAATAAACTCCTTTATTTTGAATAATATGAAATCTTATTTCATATTTAAATAAACTCCTTTATTTAAGGAAACATGGATTCTCTTTCCTATTCACAAATAAACTCTTTTATTTTGAATAATATGAAATCTTATTTCATATCTAAATAAACTCCTTTATTTAAGGAAAAATAGAATCCAATTTTAACTCCAATTAGTTATCATGGAATCCAATTCCAACTCTAATTAGTTAGCATGAAATTCTAATTTTAAAATTAAAATAAACCTTTTTATTTTAAGATTAAAATAAACCCTTTATTTTAAAATTAAAATAAACTTTTATTTTAAGATTAAAATAATTATATATATATAATATTCAATTTTAAAATTAAAATAAACTCTTTTATTTCAATATTAAAATAAACCTTTTATTTTAAGATTAAAATAAACATTTTATTTTAATTATAAAATTATTGAAAATAATATTATATATATATGTAATATATAATATATTATAAAATAACCAAATATATGTATATATATATATATAAAACCGTACCTTCCTTTTCATATTTAAATAAACTCTTTTATTTTAATATTAAAATAAAAAAAGAGTATGCACACAAGCCAATCATGGTTGATGATAAAGCATATACTTTGTAATAATCTTATTTATTTATTAATAAAAAGTATTAATTTATTAAAGACTTTTAATTATCTACATGATCTTTGTTTTATAATATGTAATAAACCCATAGTTTTAAGCAATGCTTTTAGAATAATGATGATGATCATTCTAATGAGATCTAAATTCTTAGAAAGCTTAAAACTAAAATAGTTCCCAATCATTGGATTACTAAATTAGGGATTAGTGAATCCAGGATAGATTGGTACATACGTTCTTGCTCATTGGATGAGGATGATTGATCTCATGATCATTTGTGTGGAGACACTAAAGCAAGTATGTAGGTGCTTATTAGAGAATAAGTTCCTTTGAGCGTGGCTCGCTAAGGAATACCTAATGGAGTTTTATTTGCTGTCAATAGGAATTCTGTAGTGATAGTAGACAAGTGATCCTTGGACTTGAGATCATCATAGTATCTTGTGTATGATGAGTTTTACTTTGACTTATTCCTTAAGACCCTTAGGGTATATCAAAGGGTATGCTTGGGTATAATAAGTTGTACATGGAGATAATGTATGATCAATAAAGAATCTACCACTTCTAATAAAAGAAGAGAAATGTCCTATGTGATTCGATAAATGACAACCTAGTAGTCCTTGGCCAAGGTAGAATGAAATTAGAAAGGAGTTTCTAATTTGCATTATTTGGAGTTGTGCATTTAAGAGTCGAAATACATATAATTAAATAAAATAAGACTTAACAATAATTCCATGTCTTATATTTAATTGGGACATTGTATGGTGGAAGGATTGAATTGTACGGTAACTATTTACTCAAAGGTTCTTTAATGATTAATGTTGAAATCTATATTATCTCGAAAAGTCGTTGATCGTTTAGGGAGGCTTATCCCTATTGTAGAATAAATATTATTTATTTAAATAAATTAATTATTTAATTTATTTATTTAAATAAGATTAGAATTGTTCTAATTGATTTATTCACAATAGGTTTAATATGGAGAACCTAAAGGGTCACACCATAAAAGGAAGAATAATTATTTAAGATGTTAATGGCATAATCGTAATAATATGTTAAGTATATTTAATTTAATCTATGGTGATAGAATAAGTTAAATAGCTTAATATTTATTATTTAATATTTTAGAAATATTAAATATAAATTAATAAGAGGAGTCTTATTAATATTATTACAATTATTATTATTTTAATTTGTAAAAGAGTTTAGGAATTAATTTAATATAAGTACTCTCATTTATTCCTAATTGGATTAGGAAGGAAAATTAGTTAAAGGAGTTTAATTAATTATCCCTAATAAGATTAGGGAGCTTAATTAATTAAAAGAATTTAATTAATTAAATAAAACCCAATTCTTTAATTGTTAAGGTGGGTTGCCCACATCTATAAATAAGAGGAGTCTTATTATGGGTGATATGGGTTGTTGACTTTTACAACAACGACATAATTCCAATTTGTTGGAGAGTACGCCCTTTCTATAGAGATAGAAAACTAGGGTTGAGCCAATATCCCTTCTTCTTGAATTCTTTATTTTTCCTTGGTGGATCACCTCTAGAGGCCAAACGCATGGGTGGCTAACGTTGATCAAAGGAAGGAACAAAACCCCGGTGGATTTAAGTTGAACGCGAAAGGATTTGGAGGTGAACTTGTACCTGAGGAAGCTCGATCTTCAAGGGTATGATTTTATTCTTTATCTTTTCGTTTAATTAATAATTATGCATAAAGGGTGATCCGAGTTTATGGTTTATAAATTTTTTAAACTCTGATTTTTACACGCTTCCGCACTTTTATGCAATTTTGATTGCGTCCATGAATAGTACAAATCCAACAGTGGCATCAGAGCCAAACCTTTATGCGAATTATTAATTGTTTTAATTTAATATCTATATTGATATGTGTTTAGAACAATTTAATTGGGCATAATTTATTGTATAAAATTTATTTTTAAAAAAAAAAAAAAACATGCTTTTTTTTTTTCTCTCTCCGATTTCATAATTCACATTTCACAATTTTTTTTTTTTTAAAGCATGATGCACGGATTTCAAGGCAGCGGAAATTAAAAAAAAAAAACGTGCTGCCGTTTTTTTTTAAAGGGATGCATGGGTCATTTTAAAAAAAGGAATAGGCAGGATAACTTTTTTTGTTCAAAAATCATGGGCCACGTGAATTGTTTATTTTGAATAGGAAAAACTAGGGTTTGAGCCAATACCCCATCTTCTTGAATTCTTAGTACAAACCAAATGACCAAAGTGCCCTTTATATTATTTTAATAAGGTGGAGTGTAGATCTAGCCCTAGTAAGGAGTGGGTGACCAACTCTAGCTAGCCACATGGTCTAGAAAGTTACTTTAATCATCAATAAAAGCCATCTTACTGAAAGTAGTATGCACACAAGCCAATCATGTTTGATGATAAAGCATATACTTTGTAACAATCTTATTCATTTATTAATAAAAAGTATTAATTTATTAAAGGCTTTTAATTATCTACATGATGCTGTTTTATAATATGTGATAAACCCATAGTTTTAAGCAATGCTTTTAGAATAATGATGATGATCATTCTTACGAGATCTTAATTCTTAGAAAGCTTAAAACTAAAATAGTTCCCAATCATTGGATTACTAAATTGGGGATTAGTGAATCCGGATAGATTGGTACATACGTTGCTTGCTCATTGGATGAGGATGATTGATCTCATGATCATTTGTGTGGAGACACTAAAGCCAGTATGTAGGTGCTTATTAGAGAATAAGTTCACTGAACGTGGCTCGCTAAGGAATACCTAATGGAGTTTTATTTATGCGTCAATAGAAATTCAGAGTAGTGATAGTAGTACAAGTGATCCTTGGACTTGAGATCATCATAGTATCTTGTGTATGATGAGTTATACTTTGACTTATTCCTTAAGACCCTTAGGGTATATCAAAGGGTATGCTTGGGTATAATAAGTTGTACATGGAGATAATGTATGATCAATAAAGAATCTACCACTTCATTATTAAAAGAAGAGAAATGTCTATGTGATTCGATAAATGACAACCCAAGAGTCCTTGGTTATATGTAGAATGAAATTAGAAAGGAGTTTCTAATTTGCATTATTTGAGTTGTGCATTTAAGGATCGAAATACATATAATTAAATAAAATAAGACTTGACAAAGAATTCCAAGTCTTATATTTAATTGGGACATTGTATGGTGGAAGGATTGAATTGTGCAGTAACTACTTACTCAAAGGTTCTTTAATGATTAATGTTGAAATCTATATTATCCGGAAAGTCGTTGATCGCTAGGGAGGCTTATCCTATTGTAGAATAAATATTATTTATTTAAATAAATTAATTGTTTAATTTATTTATTTAAATAAGATTAGAATTGTTCTAATTGATTTATTCACAACCGGTTTAATATGGAGAACCTAAAGGGTCACACCATAAAAGGAAGAATAATTATTTAAGATGTTAATGGCATAATCGTAATAATATGTTATGTATATTTAATTTAATCTATGGTGATAGAATAAATTAAATAGCTTAATATTTATTATTTAATATTTTAGAAATATTAAATATAAATTAATAAGAGGAGTCTTATTAATATTATTACAATTATTATTATTATTTTAATTTGTAAAAGAGTTTAGGAATTAATTTAATATAAGTACTCTCATATATTCCTAATTGGATTAGGAAGGAAAATTAGTTAAAGGAGTTTAATTAATTATCCCTAATAAGATTAGGGAGCCCTTTAATTAAAAGGGTTTAATTAAATAATACCTTATTTTAATAGGGTTACTTGATATCTATATAAGAGAGTCTTATATCGGATATCATATATATGTAATAATTCCAATACTTGGGAGAGTCGTTCTTTTCTATAGAGATAGAAAACTAGGGTTTAGCCAACCACCCTTTTTCTTGAATCATTATTATTCTTGGTGGATCACCTCAGAGGCCAAACATATGGGTGGCTAACGTTGATCAAAGGAAGGAACAAAACCGGTGGATTCAAGTTGAACGCGAAAGGATTTGGAGGTGAACTTGTACCTGAGGAAGCTCGATCTTCAAGGGTATGATTTTATTCTTTATCTTTTCGTTTAATTAATAATTGTGCATAAAGGGTGATCCGGGTATATGGTTTGTAAATTTTTTAAACTCTGACTTTATCTCGCTTCCGCTTAATTTATGCAATTTGATTGCGTTCTTGAATATTACAAACCTAACAGTGGCATCATAGCCAAACCTTTATGCGAATTATTAATTATTTTAATTTGATATGTATATTGATATGTGTTTAGAACAATTTAATTGGGCATAATTTTATTATATAAAATTTAATAATAATAATAATAATAATAACGTGGAACCGTTTTTATTTTCGTTTTCGCGTGAATTTAGTTTCTGATCCGGGTGGATTTTTTTTTCAAGGGACTTAAGACCACGTGAATATGCCCAGGATGCTTGGCCACTATATACACGTGACATACTTATTCAAAACAAAGGATGCACGTTTCTTTTTTTTATATATATATATATATATATATATATATATATATATTGGTTATTACATTATATATATATAATAGTTATATATATATATACTATATATATATATTATTCTTAATTATTTTATAATTAAAATAAAATGTTTATTTTAATTTTAAAATAAAAGGTTTATTTTAATATTAAAATATAAAGTTTATTTTAATTTTAAAATTAGAATTTCATCTTAACTAATTAGAGTTGGAATTGGATTCCATGATAACTAATTGGAGTTGAAATTGATCTTTCCTTAAATAAAGGAGTTTATTTAGATATGAAATAAGATTTCATATTATTCAAAATAAAGGAGTTTATTTGTGAATAGAAAAAAAGAAAATCCGTGTTTCCTTAAATAAAGGAGTTTATTTAAATATGAAATTAGATTTCATATTATTCAAAATAAAGGAGTTTATTTGTGAATAGGAAAGAGAATCCGTGTTTCCTTTAATAAAGATTTTTTTTATATATATGGAATTGGATTCCATAATTAATTAAAATAAAGGAGTTTATTTTGATTAAAATTTTGATTAAAATAAAATAGTTTATTTTATTCAAAATTAGATAAATTAAAATAAAATAGTTTTATTTTGATTTAAATTTGGATTAAAATAAAGGAGTTTATTTTGATTCAAAATTAGATTTTATACTAACTAAATTTGCCCATTAAATGATATCAATATATATATTAAATGTTTATTATTCATAAGATGAATGTTATTTATTGATGCATATGATGATGTGTATGATAATAAATGGGATTGATTATGGACTATTGACCAATATGATTGGATTTTATTTTAGTTGGATGCATGAATGTATGTGTTTTATTAAATGGGGTTTTGCATTACCTCATCTTCTCTAATTTTTCTTAATGTAAATTCTATCTCCTCCTATGTACTTCCCTTCGATTTAGCGATCAAGGTTTCTATTTATTTTAAATAGTTTTGTAATAGGAATAGTTAGAATTAATTTTGAAAAATTGGAGATCAAGGAGCAAGGAGCGCTTGAAGACCCATTTGTAATGGAGCCCGGGTTTAAATGTAATAGTTATATTTAAATATTATTTCTTGCACCCCTAGGGTTTGACCTTTTGGTTCACTTGGTGGCTCTAGTGAACCAAACTAGAATAAAAGTCCATAATCAATTAGAGTAGAATATAGTATTCTATATGTGCATGTTTATACTATATATATTATATATTATGCAAACATGCTTCGCATGTTCATTAATATGACGCGTATTTTATATATATATATAATGCGCGTGCTAAACAAGATGAGACAAATTAATAACAAACCCCTCAATTTTTATATTAAGTCCTAAGCGTTCAAAGATATTTGGAATATCGAACGTCGCCTTCTAAGCATGATAAAATTAATAGAGTATTAAATATTTAATATGAGTTTGTTGTGTCACCACAAGGCAAGTATTAAGTATTTAAGATGTTAATTTATCACATTTGATGCTTATAAAGAAAATTGAACAATATTATTTTTGTTGTGTCACCACAAGGATGATATTTTTCTTTTTGAATATATGGAGTGCTAGGTCGGACTTAACTTGGATAATTTTGATTGGATGTGCCACCACTTGATCAAAATAATCTAAGAGTCAAAAGAAAAGGAGTCAGATAGTTGATGTAATTGACAAAAGTTGTCTACCTATTTATTTATATATAGTTTGTTGTGTCACCACAAGGCTATATACATTTGAAATGAGATCCTTATTCTCACTAGCAGATCTTTAATTAGATTTTGCCAAACTATATATATTGAGGTAATATAGTTTGAAGAAAATAGTGGGAGATACCAATTTAAAACAAGACCTAATTTATTTTGGTAATTAATAAAAGAATGTATGTTAAAATGTTGTTAATTACAAATTCATTTCTGTAATTTTACAATGTCTAAAATTACTATCATCATGAAGCATATTAGATGCTATTTAAGGACCAAATTAAATGGATTGGTTAAGGAATTTGAGAATAGTTCTCATAATTTGAAAAGCTATATTATGTCCTTAATTCGCTTTATCCCTGTAATGGTTGCGCATAATACCTACGAGGAAGAGATTGCTACTTTTAGAAAGTGGCAAGATGATGCATGATTGGCTCAACGCATCATGCTCGCATCTATGAAAGTAACGAGCTTGTCGTCGACAAGATGAAACTATGGATGCTCCTACTATATTCCCGCACATCAAGTAGTTGATGGTGAAGAAAGTAGGACCGATAGATATCAGATATCTAAGGAGCTCTTCCGATCTAGAATGACCAATTGCACTATATAAGATGCATAAAAAGTTCTTAACATAATCAATTTGATTGATCAATTAGGACAACAGGTTTTGTCATGGATGGAGAGTTGAGCTAAGATTTGATCTTGCCCTCACTCCCGGACTCCTTTCACAATTGTTGTGAATTTTTCATATGAACAAGCTAGATATCAGACTCGCTGATTTGCTTAACATGTTAAAAAATGATGAGAGTCACTTTCCAACCAAGAAAGACCATGTCTTACTGGTAGGGGCCAAAGGATCTTCTCGAAAAAGAAGAACGATTCAAAGAAGGTATATAGAAAGGCAAAACAAAGGATAATAAGAACAAAAGCGTCACGGATAGCAAAGGAGTTTGCTTCCACCGCTGCAATAAACTGGACACTAGAAAGAAAGCTGCGAGAAGGATCTTGCAGAGGCTAACCAAAGAAGCTTAGTGAAGTTTTGGTTTATAATATCGCTTTTTGTTCATGATTGAAATAAATTTTTCTTAAAGTCAAGGTTCTACTTGGGTATTGGATACCGACTTTGGTTATCATAAATATAGATTTATGAAGGGACCAAGGTAAGTAGAAAGTTAAACAAAGATAAGTAATCCTATGTGTGGAAAATGAAGCAAAGGTTCTTTGCATTAGCTATAGAAACTTATAGTTTAAGACCGCTTACGGGCAAATCTATTAAATCAATAATTTGTTATTGTATTCCAATTCTTGTTAGAAACATTATTTCCATTTTATTGTTGGACAATAAAAATTTTTGGTATTATAATTAAGAACAATTGTTGTTCTATTTATAATAATAATATTTTGTATAGAACTAGAATATTACTTAATGGATTTTGTATACTTGACTTACGTGAAAATAATTTTACAAATTGAACAAACTAGTATATGAAAAGGAGATGATCATTCAAAGAGTTGAATGTGTGTATTTGCTGAAATACGAATGTGAATTATTTGAAAGATTCAAAGAATTCAAAAGTGAGACAAATTGGCAAAGTATTAGGATTCTTTGATCGGATCAAGGAATAAATACTTGTGCAATAAGTTTCTAGATCATCTCAAATGGTTTTCTCATAATGGACACATCCCGACACGCAATAATTGATTGATGTATCCGAATGAAAAATCGTACCTTGTTGGACATGGTGTGGTCCATAATGATTTTCCGACATTCCAAGTATCCTTCTAGGATCATGTCCTAGAAATGGTCGTGCATATCTACGAAAAGGTAACCTCAAAATCCATTTCAAGACTCCATAAAAGTTATGGATATGGAGGAGGATTCTAATCTTAAGTATGTTAAGATGAGGGTTGTCCAACTTATGTGAAAAGGTTTGAAGGATAAGCTTGGGTCAAGATTTGACATGTATGATTTGTGGGATATCCTAAAGTAAGTTTAGGGTATATGTTCTATAATTCTACTTAGCAAAAGGTGTTTGTTATGAACACGTTGCCTTCTAAGATAAAGGTGTTTATCATTGAAGGGCTAGTGGGAGGATAATAGATCTTGAAGAGTTCAAGAACCACAAAACACTATAAGTCAAATAAGAGGAACTCGTAGATGAGACCTATTGTATTCACAACCAGAATCGTAATTCGGAATAGTACAGAAGATACAGGAAGTATGGATTCATCATAGATGATGATGATGAGGTACACATCATAGAAGATGATGATCCGATTACATACGATGAGGTAAGAGTTCTAGTGTACAAAAAGGGGGTGGGAGCGCCAGTGACATTCCTAATATTATATGTTGATATACTATGGATAAGGAATGACATACTAATGCTACAATCAGTAATGATAAAGTTGTTTAAACATTCCTCCATGAATGGTTTGGGAAGAGTATCTTAATTGGGGATAAAATCTATATAGATAGATACAAGAGGATGCTCGACTTAACCCAAGGAACGTATATTCATTTGATGCTAAAGTCGTTTAGCATGGCAAACTCCAAGAGATGTCTCATGTAGATGAGCTATGGAGTGTATCTCTCTTAATAGTCCCCACAGACTCCTGAAAAGAGAGGTCGAATGAGTGACTATCATGTATACAATGAAATATACGAGACCTGATGTTGATCAGTCATATTATGGAGAAGTTCACTATGAGTCAGTGAAAAACATCTTAAAGTGCTTAACCGGCACTAAGGATGTGATCATATTCATGGTGGGTCTAAATTAAAACTAGAGGGCTTAACAGACTCAAGTTTTTCAAACAGACCAAGACGACAGAAAAATCCACTTTAAGGTAAAGGGTTGCCTTGAACAATGGTGCAGTGAATTGGAAAGGTTCCAAAACAAGAAAGAGTTCTTTGGTTTAGTGATAAAGACAAAGTATATAGCTATAAATGAAGCTGCAAGTTGATTGTTTGGATTAAAAGTTCATTACAGAACTAGGAATAGTTCCTAAGTCTCATCTTGGATCTAAACATGTGTTGTGGCACTTTCATTTGATTATTAGAATCATTGAAAGATGGGAAATCACTATAGAGGTAGTGGACTCTCATGAACAACATTACATATCCATTAACTAAAGCTTATCCAACGTGCAGGATAATCATCACTTAGAGAAGAAGAGTATGAGATACCATGACGATTGGCTTTTAGTGCAAGTGGGAGATTGAAAGTAGTATGCACACAAGCCAATCATGTTTGATGATAAAGCATATACTTTGTAACAATCTTATTCATTTATTAATAAAAAGTATTAATTTATTAAAGGCTTTTAATTATCTACATGATGCTGTTTTATAATATGTGATAAACCCATAGTTTTAAGCAATGCTTTTAGAATAATGATGATGATCATTCTAATGAGATCTAAATTCTTAGAAAGCTTAAAACTAAAATAGTTCCCAATCATTGGATTACTAAATTGGGGATTAGTGAATCCGGATAGATTGGTACATACGTTGCTTGCTTTCATTGGATGAGGATGATTGATCTCATGATCATTTGTGTGGAGACACTAAAGCAAGTATGTAGGTGCTTATTAGAGAATAAGTTCATTGAACGTGGCTCGCTAAGGAATACCTAATGGAGTTTTACTTGCTGTCAATAGGAATTCTGTAGTGATAGTAGTACAAGTGATCCTTGGACTTGAGATCATCATAGTATCTTGTGTATGATGAGTTATACTTTGACTTATTCCTTAAGACCCTTAGGGTATATCAAAGGGTATGCTTGGGTATAATAAGTTGTACATGGAGATAATGTATGATCAATAAAGAATCTACCACTTTATTAAAAGAAGAGAAATGTCCTATGTGATTCGATAAATGACAACCCAAAGAGTCCTTGGCAATGCGAATGAAATTAGAAAGGAGTTTCTAATTTGCATTATTTGAGTTGTGCATTTAAGGATCAAAATCATATAATTAAATAAAATAAGACTTGACAGTAATTTCATGTCTTATATTTAATTGGGACATCAGATGGTGGAAGGATTGAATTGTATGCAGTAACTATTTACTCAAAGGTTCTTTAATGATTAATGTTGAAATCTATATTATCCGGAAAGTCGTTGATCGCTTAGGAGGCTTATCCCTATTGTAGAATAAATATTATTTATTTAAATAAATTAATTGTTTAATTTATTTATTTAAATAAGATTAGAATTGTTCTAATTGATTTATTCACAATAGGTTTAATATGGAGAACCTAAAGGGTCACACCATAAAAGGAAGAATAATTATTTAAGAAGTTAATGGCATAATCGTAATAATATGTTATGTATATTTAATTTAATCTATGGTGATAGAATAAATTAAATAGCTTAATATTTATTATTTAATATTTTAGAAATATTAAATATAAATTAATAAGAGAGTCTTATTAATATTATTACAATTATTATTATTATTTTAATTTGTAAAAGAGTTTAGGAATTAATTTAATATAAGTACTCTCATATATTCCTAATTGGATTAGGAAGGAAAATTAGTTAAAGGAGTTTAATTAATTATCCCTAATAAGATTAGGGAGCCCCTTTAATTAAAAGGGTTTAATTAAATAATACCTTATTTTAATAGGGTTACTTGATATCTATATAAGAGGAGTCTTATATCAGATATCATATATATGTAATAATTCCAATACTTGGGAGAGTACGTTCTTTTCTATAGAGATAGAAAACTAGGGTTTAGCCAACCACCCTTTTTCTTGAATCATTATTATTCCTTGGTGGATCACCTCTAGAGGCCAAACATATGGGTGGCTAACGTTGATCAAAGGAAGGAACAAACCCGGTGGATTCAAGTTGAAGCGAAAGGATTTGGAGGTGAACTTGTACGAGGAAGCCTAGATCTTCAAGGGTATGATTTTATTCTTTATCTTTTCGTTTAATTAATAATTGTGCATAAAGGGTGATCCGGGTATATGGTTTGTAAATTTTTTTAACTCTGATTTTACACGTTTCCGCATTTTTATGCAATTTGATTGCGTTCTTGAATATTACAAACCTAACACTTGCATCCTATAAATTGATTAAGTCTAAAATCAAAACTTAAAAAGTAAGCACTTCACTTACTTTACTTTTCTACTTAGCCAAGACCTTCTCTCTAGAAATTCGAAATTAAGAGTGAGAAAGTGAGATATGATAAAGCTTCTATATCGACTATAACAAGCCAAGATCGGATCATGAGGATCAAAATAAAAATCAAAGCTAAAAGGTATAAAAACCCTAATTTTAGAAATCCTTTGATTTTATGTTATTTGTTGCAATTGATTGTTCAAAGTTGTGTAATAGGGTGTCAATTGATAATCTGGGTTGGTACATATTAGATCCATAACATCAAAGTGCTCGAAATTAAAGTTTTTCAAAATCTGGAAAATGTCATTTTTTGTTCTCGACATTAACTAATGTCGAGGGGTGAGATCTCGACTGTTAAGTGTTTTTGATGTTTAAAGCTTGTAACATGTAGTCCATTATGTGGTCTTTAAGCTAAAAAAGAATCGAGTCATATCATCTCTAGATCAAAAGATATGAACGGCCAAACATCGTTGACCGATCACAATTTCGCTTTCAGGCAAGCCCATTTTTCAAAATCGCTCGATGAGTTTTTAAAGGCACTTGATCTTTATTGTTATTTGCTCATTTAGTTAATTTGTTGTTTGTTTATTGTAGATGCGGTATGTAGACTACATGTTAAAGTCACCAGATCGCTTAGATCATAATCGAATGGAAGAAAATCAAGGTCAAAGTAGCTTTGACCAACCGCTTTGAGTAATTTACGGAAAACCTGAATTTCCTCAAGAATAGCTCTCGACCTCTAGTTTGTGGGTCCGGATCTTGCTTTCTTGATGTTGTTAAGTCGATTTATTGGTATATTATTGTAGCCCCGACATCTCATCTACAATAATGAATCACTATATCACACTAATAATAGTAATGGAAAGCTAATTTAAAGTGAATCAAACTAGGTACCTTTAATTTCGAAACCTAGAAAGAACCCAAAGAAAGCCTCGGCGGTGACTTTGCTTGCTTAGATCTCTTTGTTGTTATGTTATTTGATCTAACTAATTGTTTTATGGTATAGTCTTGCGAGTAATACACAATCGACCAAGATCCAACCTAGAAACTCAATACATAAGATATGATTCGTGGTCAAACATGGAACCTGACGATTTGGAATTACGGGTTTGGGTTTCAAGAACACCTATAGCGTATTTGCCTGCACGCTATAGGCCCTTTAGTGACACTTAATTTTAAATTGAATTATTTAATTAAATAAATAGAAATAAATGGTTTTAATTATTAAAAATACATATTAAATTAGAAAAACTATTTTAAAGTCTAGAAAAATAGTTTTTATTATTTTGAGTATATTTCAAAAATATTTAATATTTTTGGGAATATAAAAGGTATTTATTTATTTAATTATAATATTAAATAAATTATTTAAAAATGGTTTTAATTCATGAAAAATCATGAAAAATTATATTATGGTGTTAGAAAATATTTTAAGTTATTTTTGATGACTTTTGATATTTTGTGATGAAATTCATTAATATTTATTATTAATGGTAGTTAATATATTTAATGAATATATTAGATAAATTATGGAAAAATAGAATTAATCTTGTAAAAATCATATAAAAATGATTTATGTGTTATAAAAATATTTTAATTTATAAAATATAACTTTTGATATTTTTGCATGAAAATATTAATATTTTAATTATCGGATAATGGATTTGATTGTTTAAAATCATATAAATATGATTTTAAGATATTAAAATACTTTGTGATATTATAATTATATTATAATATTATGTTATGATTTTCATTAAAATTTAATATTAAATAAATGTTAATGATCAAGGAATAATGTGGTATTTATATTAATATCGAGTTATTGATTAATGTTTTTAAACATTTAAAGGAAATAATAAAGTATTGAAAATACTTTGAGATATTACAAATATGTTATAATATTATGACATGTGTTTCATTAATGTTTAATATTAAATAAATATTAATGATATTAGAATATTGTGGTATTTAATTCATTTAAATACAGTATTAATGATTGAAAAATGTTGTTAAATGATATTAATTATCTGAAAATTTTTGTAAGTTTATGAAAAATGTTTTGACTGATACTATGATTATCTAAGATTATTGTTAATTGTTTAGGCAGAGTTTAATTGAACTTAAACTCGATATTGTCCAATTTGACCGTCGGGATGATTGAATTGTGTCGGTTTCAACTTAGACTTAAATAGTCTGATTTGATGCTAAGTCTTATGTGTTGTATAAACTGACAGGATTATGTGATAATGTGTTTAGGTTATTTTATACTGTGATGATATTATTCTAATATTTGGAGATCGGTATTATCTGTATTAGGTCTTCGGATAAAGCTAAGTTATTTTTCGTATTGGTAATCAACGGAACAGGCAAGTTTGTTTTTCTTAACTCTACTAAGAGTGTTTCATTCAGATATGCTTATGGTTAATCGTTACTGATTACCATGTAGAATTGTACTCTGTACATCTTGTATGTATAAGTCAGGTATGAAAGGCTGATCACCTTCATTACCAGTTGGTCCAGATATATATTGTTCATGTTTAATACTTGTTCAGTCAAAGGTTGTTCACACTTATTCACAACTACATTGTGAATTATAGCCAGCTTATTATTCAGACTCTTTCAATCATGATATATCCTTAAATTGTATTTAAACTTGCTGGGTAACTTTCATGCTCACCTTTGCTATATCATGATAAAACATTGCAGATAAAGACGAATGCTTCGGATACAAGGAAAGTTAAAGACAGTTCCAGCTTAGAGTTAATATGCGCGATTAGATTTGTAATAGTCTTGTATGATGATAATATCATGTGTTAGATAAGTTATGAAATGTGTATAAGTTATGGTTACTCGACCTTGGGGATAGTGTATAATGTTTAATGTATAAACAATTTATGTTTGTATCTTCCGCAACAGTTATAGAAATAGCGAACCGGATCCGCAGCGATTCGGGGCGCTACACTCATCTTATTAATTTATATATTTAATATTTCCAAAATATTAAATAATAAATATTAAGCTATTTAATTTATTCTATTACCATAGATTAAATTACATACACTTAACATATTATTCTTCCTTTTATGGTGTCACCCTTTAGGTTCTCCATATTAAACCGGTTGTGAGTAAATCAATTAGAACAATTCTAATCATATTTAAATAAATAAATTAAACTATTAATTTATTTAAATAAATAATATTTATTCTACAATAGGGATAAGCCTCTCTAGCGATTAATGACTTTTCAGATAATATAGATTTCAACATTAATCATAAAAGAAAATTTGAGTAAATAGTTACCGTACAATTCAATCCTTCCACCATATAATGTCCCAATTAAATATAAGACATGGAATTACTGTCAAGTCTTATTTTATTTAATTATATATATTTCGACTCTTAAATGCACAACTCCAAATAATGCAAATTAGAAACTCCTTTCTAATTTCATTCTGCCTTGCCCAAGAACTACTAGGTTGTCATTTATCCAATCACATAGGACATTTCTCTTCTTTTACTAGAAGCGGTATATTCTTTATTGATCATACATTATCTCCATGTATAACTTATTATACCCAAGCGTACCCTTTGATATACCCTAAGGGTCTTAAGGAATAAGTCAAAGTATAACTCATCATACACAAGATACTATGATGATCTCAAGTCCAAGGATCACTTGTACTACTATCACTATAGGAATTCCTATTGACAGGTAAGTAAAACTCCATTAGGTATTCCTTAACGAGCCATGTTCAGTGAACTTATTCTCTAATAAGCACCTACATACTTGCTTTAGTGTCTCCACACAAATGATCATGAGATCAATCATCCTTATCCAATGAGCAAGCAACGTATATACCAATCTATCCGAATTCACTAATCCCCAATTTAGTAATCCAACGATTGGGAACTATTTTAGTTTTAAGTTTTCTAAGAATTTAGATCTTATCATTATTAGAATGATCATCATCATTATTCTAAAAGCATTGCTTAAAACTATAGGTTTATCACATATTATAAAGCAGCATCATATAGAGAATTAAAAACCTTTAGTAAATTAATACTTTTATTAATAAATGAATAAGATTGTTACAAAGTATATGCTTTATCATCAAATATGATTAGCTTGTGTACATACTACTTTCATGAATAATGGAATGAATACATTTTGAACTAAGTAAAAATCTCGAGTAACGAAGTAATGGCAAAATATACGAGATTAGGTGATAATCGTCGAAATTGTAAGATTTCTGGAATAATAGTTAAAAGTAGTCGTTTAACTCAAAAACCTTAGTTTTCGATGGCGCATCATAGAACTTTGCATTTAAGAGTTGTGGACTTAAGAATTGTCGAATTCTGACTTAAAACAAAGAAATAAGCTATAAACGTTCACGAACGTATAATAGAAAATTTAAACAGTTAATTTAGTGTTAACGGATTAAGAAACTTATTCTGTCTAAATGAAATCAAAGTATATGAGATATATGAGATAATGGATTTTGAACGAACTAATTCTGAGTTACAACGAATAAGTTACGAGCTCGAAAAATAACTGGCTTGAGAAACTTGAAAAAATTTCAAAGTTTAAAGGGAGGCATCGCAAGTACCACCAAATGAAGGGATAAGCGCAGTATAATGTAATAAACCCAGTCCTAGCCACTAGAATTATGTGCTGCAGCACATCAAATAGCTAAGGACACGGCGCCATAGCGCCGATCCTAGACCAAAGGCAGAGAAGAATATATATGAATACAAAAGAAAGATTAGTTGATTGAAGGTGAATTATGATCTTACTCAAATTTAAAGTAACATCTTAAAGGATGATTAAAACCTTAAGTTTAACAATTAAAAGTTAACAAAAGGTTACGAAAACGTAAACCAAAAGTAAGTTTAATAATATGGTAAACCGTACGCACTTTGAATGGATGTTTGAGATTTGTTGAAATGTAATTACTTAAACATTGAATAAGTAAGGTCACTTAATTATAACAATAAAATGTTATAAAGCATTAATGGATGTTAACTAATCTAACGAATGTCAGTAACTTAAACAATCGAATAGTTAAAAGGAGAAGAAGGAAAAGATAGGTTAATGTCAATACTTATTGATTGTTTATGACCTAATATTGTATGCTATATGATTATGTTGTATAAAATCTTTAAAGACTCACAAGTAAAGTGAATTAACCGTAGAAGACGCTAAAGGCAAGTGTTCTAAAATCTTGTCTACATTTATTTGGACAAGCTTTATGATTCATGTATCATACACATGATTTGATATAGCAAAGAAGTCGAAGCCATTTCCTTTGGCTAGACTAAACTTATAGTATTTTGTGGATTTCTTTATAATCTATCGAAATATTATAATTATTGCTATCTTGTGCCAACTGTTTTGGCATAGATTCAAAGAAAGACTGACTATGAATAAACAAATGTTTTGTCATAAAGCGACTGGCATATGAGGTTGTAAAAACTTAAACATAGATACGTTTAATGTAGTAGTGTTGTACAATATAGAGTACTATAGGCTAATCACCTAGACGTGATCTTAAGAAATGTCGGACTTACGGATTTAGTATCGGGTTATCCTTTTCAACGAAAGAAAGAATTAAATGTTCAAGGTCTTTGACCAAACTCAAGGTTTAACTGATGACATTTATCGTTAAACATTTTAAAGAAAAGAGAAGTGCTATTTTGGTTTATTTATAGTACTTCATATCTATTGATTCAGTTATTAAAGATATATTCATATGATTCATGCATGTTACTCGACTATATTGTTATACTTGTTAAGCTAGTTATGCTCACCCTTGCTTGAACCATACGATTGCAGCTAAACATGAACGGATCGAAGGATCCGATAAGGACAAATGGAAGACCAAGGCGGATAAGTAGTTATCCTTGTAATATAATAATATTACTTTTATATAAATTTGATACTATGACTAAGAACATATGTAATGGTTACAAAGAACTTGGTAAGGGAATTATTATTATGTAATATATAGAAGACATATTCACTCTATTGATGTATTTCAATTGAATATATGTGTGACAATAGCACCGTGTATAATCATCTATCGGGTTGGAAGATACCCGGATTTAGGGGCATCACACCTAATCAAGGTTTGTTTATGAATGAAATTAATTTTTTAGAAAGTTAAAAAATCTACTTGGGTATTGGATACCGGTTGTGGTTCTCACATATATAATACTATGTAGGGACTGGTTAGAAGTAAAAAACTGAACAAGGATGAGGTCATCCTACGAGTGGGAAATGGAACAAAGGTTGCTGCATTAGCGGTAGGGAATTATTGTTTAGCACTACCTACGGGCAAGTTCTATGACGCCCCCAAATTTAGACACTCATATCTCAAATTTGGTTCGTCACGTGCTATCTCTAATAATAAATTAAACTCTCACACAACAGAAAATTAGAATAATTTATATTGTGATAATGTAATTATTCTCATCCTATAGTCTCGCAACCGTTACTACAACATCTTAATTTAACATAACTTATTACATCATAATATATAAGTCTTCATACAACAAAATATTATTAAATTCCTAAGACTAAGGAACAAGCTACTCCGAAGCCTTATCTTTACCCTTGTCCTTGCCTGAGGGTTCACCACGTTCAGCCTTAACTGAAAGTTTTAAGGAAAGCAAAGATGAGGAACAAATTTACCCGACAAGTATTATCGTAATAAGTGTGGACAGTTATAAAGTTCAAATCTCAAGGGTATGACAGTGAATAATAGTTCAGGAATTATCAATAATTCTGAATAAAGGCCGCTATGGACTGAAGGATATAAACAAGATTGAAGGAGTTAGTTAACATCTAGACAACAACTTACAATCCAATTTACAAGATATTCCATGAAATTCTAGGAATTTCAAATAATTGAATGTAAGAACATTGTTTAAGAAAAATTACATATGTTGAAGCTTACAAATGGAAATCTTCCAACTTCAAATTGTTCCTCCTCAATTACTAGACACAAACTATATATGAACTTAGCAGAGAACTCAGTAATGTGAAATGAGAAGAGAAGCTTACATTATATATAAAGTTCATTGACTAATTTTGGGTTTTTGCATAATGAATTAATCTAAAAGAAAGAAGAAGAATCCAATAGTTTGAGAGGGTTTGGTGAAAAGAAGTTACCAACTTCTTCTCCTCCATTCTCTTCATCATCATCACAACTATCTAGCCATCATTTGTTGGTTTGAGTTCACGTAAGGAGAAATAGGCTACTGTTAAGCACCGTTGGGTCACTTAATATGGGATAAGGAGTCAGATTTGGTCTGCAGTAGTAAAATGGATGCTAGTATACTTAAGTTTTAATTCCTTTTTGACTTAATAGTTCACATTTAATGACTTAATGTTATTTCTTAGACTTTAGTCATGGACACATACACACACAATTATATAATCCATGTACATTTATGTTAGATAAAATATAGCAGTTGAGTATTATTAACTTGGTATTCTCCATAAATTTTATTGTTTAATTACATACCCTTATTGAAATAAATATTTTAATAGGACATATTTATTTACTCCTATATATTAAAATAAACATTTAGTTATCCCACAACATATGACGAGGTAACAAAAACTCATCTAAATTAACTTTATGATTCACTTACTTTTACTATATAACTATGTATAACATTATTCACAATTAAGACACCCCATTAATATCTCATGCTTGAAGTAATTATATGGTACTACTACCTACATTTTTCTATATTACATATGGTGGTACATAACAATTGTAGAAACTTAAATTTTTGCATTCCTGTTACTAACCTTGTAGGAGGGCAAAATCGTCTTCCAGAGATAACCTTGGAAGTCAAATCAGCTCAATCCCGGAGATAACCCCGGGATACTCAGTTCTCAACCTCAAAGACAATCCCGAGATATTCAGGTTCAATCCCAGAGACAACCCCGAGAGATTCAGTTCCGACCTCAGAGATAACCACGAGGGATGCAGTTCCAGTTTCGGAGATAACCCTGGAGAAGTCAGTTCCAACCTCGGAGATAACCCCGAGGCACTCAGTTCCAACCCTGGAGACAACCTCGGGAGATTCAGGCATACCTTAGAAACAACCCTGAGGACATTTAGTACCTACAACAGCCTAATCTCAAAGATAACCCATAGTAACGACTGCTACATCTATGCAAAGCCAGAGATAACCTTGGTGAGGGGAAAAATCATAACTTTGCCCCCTCGATACTATATTCATGTCATCTTAAATATCATTTCAACCCATATTTCATACTGAAGTGTCCCACAAGAACCATAGCTCAAATCCCGAGTGACCACTATACAAGACAGCACACCAGATAGAATTTGAAGACTTGAAGATCTGGTCATGGACCCATCTTCTCGGCTTTCGTACAACCTCTTATCCCATGTCATTGTATAGCTCTCGACAACAACATTCTGGAAAGGTATAACATGCCTCAATCGGATGCCCGAATTAAAAGTTATGGAGGTTCGAGTTGACGTGAAGTGTTACACTGATTTATCGCACTTCAAGATGCCCTAGGTAACCGGCGAAAGCACCACAGTGTAGACCCCATGGCGACCATAAGTAGACTCGTGGCTTCCGCAGGTAGACCTACGGCCATCGGGTTTAGTTCATAAACACATTTAGAGTGCTCTAAAGTGAGTGATTCTTCTTTCTAAACACTTGTAAGCTCTTATTTTGCTACATACTGAAATTTAACTAGTGGGAACCAAGTTTTCAGGCGTCAAAAGCTATCTAAAGTCTTCTTGAAAGCCCACTGTAAGATATTTCAGATTTTTAAGCTTTTTATCACTTATATATATATATATATATATATATATATATATATACTCACGTTGAGAGTCGCGTCGTGTGGGTAAGTCCAGATTGTCGATCTATGGCTTTTTATTGCTTTTTTTATATATATAAATACTTATATATATATATATATATATATATATATATATTATCGTACTATGCTTCAATTGAGCTATAAATACTTATATAAATTATTATCGAACTATGCTTCGATTGAGCTCGAATATAATATTCAGAGCGTTTACTACTTTTATATATATAAATACTTATATATATCTCTTGTCATCAAACTCAGTATGATTGAGCCTAGATATACATCCGGAGCGTTTTTTATTTTTATATATATATATAAATACTTATATATATATATAAGCAGTAAATGCACCGGATGTATATCCAAGCTCAATCAAATCGAGTTTGATAGATGATATATATATATATATATATATATATATATATATATATATATATATATATATACTTTATTGGTGTGATATCCGGGTGCCTTTTACAACTTTATATATATATACTAATAATTTCACACCTTTCAAGGCACGACGTAACAAAAAATTAGATTAAAATCTAAAAATAATACGTTACTAAAAGAATTTTTGTAACCTAAAATAACTTACAATCATACATAAAAATTATCATAATTCACCACACCATCACAATAATTAATTTTCCTTTAAAAATAGATATCTGAGAAAAATCTAAATATGTCTATAAAACTTACAAATCATCGATAATATTTTTCATAATTCACCACACCATAACAATAAAAATTATTATTATTATTATTATTATTATTATTATTATTATATTTGTTGTTATTATTTTTGTTATTATAATTATTATTATTATTGTTATTATTATTATTATTCTAATTATTAGAGTATTACAATTTTATTATTATTACAATTATTATTAAAATATAATTATTAATATAATTATATTATTAATATTATTATTATAAATATTATTTTTATAATATTTATTACTATTACTATTATTATAATTATTATAATTACTATTATTGTGACGCCTCCAAAATAGGTATACATCACCTATTTTGAGTCGCCAAATACATGGTACAGAATACAAATACAATCTTAAATATAGAATATGAAGTTTGTGAGTTTTAATACAAATATTGTCTTCTTCGACAAAGATTCAAACTCAAAATAAGTCCTCAATACATTTATTAACACACTATTTCATAGAATAGTGAGGACTACTAATGCTATCATCCAGACCATCACTCCGTTCCCCGACTAATCCCTGCTACGTTCTCATTTCCTGAAGAAAATAATGAAAGTAAAAGGGTGAGCTCAACTAGCCCAGTAAGAAATATTATGACTAAGATAATGCAGAATAAATTATCATTAGTCTTTAAGAATGTTAAACTGATAAAATACAATAGACATCAAGTTTAACTGCATCGGAACAAGCAATCCATTAAAAGAGTCAATTAGAGAATAAAATCTACTATCTTTTATGGTTTAAAAAGGTTTTTCATCACTTTTATCGCTAAGAATCAGCTTAACAAATAATCCACATCATCCCTGCACTACGGCCAAGGATATTCATTAGTATCACGACCACAAATTATCCATGCACTACGGGCCAAGGATATTCGTGTATTCATCAATGATCATGATCATGCTAACAACTGTCCATCAATGCACTATGGCCAATGAGAACTTTTACCACATCATTTGTAACATTACGGTCATGATTACACCGAATAATCCCTGGTCATAATCATACCAAGTCCATTTATGCACTATAGGCCACAGATAACTTTCAACAAAATAAAAAAATGAGGATAATGACAATGATATAAGAATTCAATAAAAAAAGTTCAAGAATTAATTTATCCAGGAACCAATAACGTCCAAATTGTCAACATGATACTGCTTTGTCGGGTAAAACTCAAGAATGCTTAGAAGAATATTTCCATGAAAAGATACTGGATGAAGCGCAAATATTAAGGATATTCCACTAATTTCATAGAGTATAAAAGCCAAAACTTTAACCAACTGAGTATAATAAAGAATGGAATAACAAAAAAAATCACCAGGCATGCGATAGACCGCACAGTCAGGTTATTCCAACAGAATAATAAATAATGGAACCAGGTCATGCATAAACGCACAGACAGGATGTTCCAACAGAATAATAAATAACGGAACCAGGTCAGGCGTAATCCGCACCGTCAAGATATTCCAACAGAATAATAAAGAACGGAACCGTGTCAAAGAAATGGCACCAATCGCATGGATATTCAAAATGAATAATAAAGAATGAAATAACAATGAATTTCACCGCGTATGCAAGATTTTCTTAGATAAATAAAAGTTATTCCAATGAGAATAATAAAGAACGGAATAACAATAGAATTTTACCATGTATGCGGTACTTCGCATAGACAGGTTATTCCAACATAATAATAAAGAATGGAATAACGGAAGTTTTCTTCATGAATACAAAAGAAATAATACCCCTTACCTTAGAAGAATTTGGATATAGGAATAGAGAGGTAGCCGACTTCTCTTCTTCTTTCTCTCTATAATTTTCTCTCTCTAGAGTTTCAATGAATTCGTAAGAAATAATGAAGGAATGAGCTTCTATTTATAGGAGAATGGAAGGATACTATTTAGAAAGTTTTATTCACGGGCCAACAGTTAAAATATTTCATGGGTTGATTTCAATTGCCTGATGCTCAATAATGTCACATAAAACAAAATTTTAATAATATAAATATATATATAAACACATGTAATATATATAATCTTCCCACCCGTGAACAAAATTCAAACCCCTTTCTTTTTTTCTTCCACGCGTGGGCCCCACGTGTTCCCTTCCCACCAATATCTCATAATCAAAAGTGGGTCCCATTATATGTATACTAAATAACTTTCTACCAATTATTTAGAAAAATGGGTAAATGTGGGTCCAAAATTTACCTAAAATTACTTCATTAAAATCCTCTCAATAATTTTAACAACATTTATAATCATTATTATAATTCACAATATTAATCGACCAGGTCGTTCTCAGGAAAGAGGGGGCTTTCCAATAAGGATTTCTCCCTATTGGCGCGCAATTAGGTGACCAAACCTCTCCTTGACAGAACTTCAAAACATCGTTAATATTGTAAATAATAATATTAATAACTTTGTTGTCTCAATTATTGATTTAATAATATATAAAATATCGACAATAATTGAATCAAATAACGTGAGATACTATGCAACAATTACTGTAGCAATAATTGAACAAAACTGAGTGACTTCTTACGTAAGCATCAATAATCAATACCGTGTGCTACTATGCAACCACGCATATTACTGTACTTTTAACACCGAGTGTTTCAACAGTTAATGGTAAAACTTCCGCCATTATTTTTATAAAAATATATTTTTGTCATTTTCTCATGTCGACAATAATTCCGTTGTAGGGTCCACCAATGATTGTGCCGTCGTACGAATATTCCCCGACCAATCGAATATAATAAAACAACTTGCGTACTTTGCAAAATTTATAAATATTACCCACAACTATAACATTATATCAAATTTACTCCATAATATTCAAAAATGATATTTATAGAAAATTCATCTTTATTCATAAAATTTGGGGTCTTACAACCTCCCCTTCTTATGAAATTTTGCCCTTGAAATTAGGGTACATACCTGGTATGTCGAAGAGGAAAGGATACCTTTATTTTAATTCAGATTCTAACTCCCAAGTCATTTCCTCAACATCATGGTTTCTCCACAAAACTTTGACTTGAGGTATAACCTTGGAGCGTAGAATATGTTCCTTCTTATCCAAGATTTGAACAAGAACCTCTTCATACGTTAAATCTTCTGCTATTTCATCCGGTTCTAACTCAATAATGTGGTTCGGGTCTTTCACATATTTACGTAACATGGATATGTAAAAAATATTATGAACACGAGACATACTTTGCGGTAAAGCGAGTCTATAGGCCACAGTTCTTACTTGATCGAGGATTAAAAATGGGCCAACGAATCGAGGATTGAGCTTTCCTCTCTTTCCAAATCTCGTAACTCCTTTCCATGGAGTAACACGTAACAACACATGATCTCCAATATCGAATTCCACGTCCTTTTAATGAAGATCAACATAACTCTTTTGTCGATCTTGTGAGGTTTTTCTACGTTGCCGGATCATTTGTATCTTTTCCGTAGTCATACGTACTAACTCCAGTCCCAAGAACGTTTCTTTACCCACCTCATCCCAGCATACTGGAGAATGACACTTTCTTCCATACAATGTTTCGAATGGAGCCTGCCAATACTTGTTTGATAATTGTTGTTGTAGGAAAACTCCACCAATGGTAAGAACTTGTCCCAACTTCCCTTGAAGTCAAAGACACAGAGTCTTAATAAATCTTCAAGAGTTTGAATAGTCCTCTCTGATTGTCCGTCCGTCTGAGGATGATATGCCAAACTAAATCATAAATCTGTGCCCATAGCTTTTTGTAAACTTACCCAAAATCGTGAAGTGAATCTTGGGTCTCGATCAGAAACTATGGATACTGGCATACCATGCAATCTTACAACCTCGTTTATGTACATACGAGCAAGACGTTCAAGTGTATAAGTTTTCGATTGGTAAGAAATGAGCAGACTTGGTCAATCTATCAACAATGACCCAAATTGCATCTATGCCTTGAGAAACCTTGGGAAGACCAAGAATTAAATCCATGGTAATGTGCTCCAACTTCTATTCTGGAATTTCAAGTGGTTGCAATGGACCTTTTGGTACTTGATGCTCCGCCTTAACTCATTGACAAGTTAGACACCTTGAGATAAACAACGCTATCTCTCTCTTCATATTGCCCCACCAAAATGTATGACGAAGATCACGATACATTTTGGTACTTCCAGGATGGATTGTAAATGGTGTGTTGTGCGCCTCCATCATGATTTTATACTTTAAATCAGGGTCATTAGGAACACAAAGTCTGGAGTTGACTCAAAGTATTCCTTCTTCATCGATTCTTGCTTCTGGCATAGCACCTTCTTGCACTTTCTTCCTTATACGCATCGCCTCCGTGTCCAGAGTGCGTAGCAAGCGACTTTAACTTTATCAATTAAAGTCGGTTCTACTCGTATATTCGCCATCATCATATGGGTCTCTGGAGTCTTTAACTATATCTCCATCCTTTGCAAGTCACACAAAATGGGCCTTTGCGTTGACAATATTGCACTCGTACTTGCATATGATCTTTTACTCAATGCGTCAGCTACCACGTTCGCTTTTCCCAGATGGTATTGGATGGTATGATCATAATCTTTCAACAGTTCAAGCTAACGTCGTTATCGCATGTTTTATTCCTTTTGAGTGAAGAAATATTTGAGGCTTTTATGATTCGTAAAGATCTCCACTTTCTCCCCATACAAGTAATGCCTCTAAATCTTTAGTGCAAAAACAACTGCTGCCAACTCTAGATCATGAGTAGGATAATTCCTCTCATATTCTTTGAGTTGTCGAGAGGCATAGGCTATGACTTTCCCATGTTGCATGAGAACACATCCTAACCCTTTGCCCGAAGCATCATTGTAGATGAAAAATCCCTCCGAGCTAGATGGTATTGTCAGAACAGGTGCTGAAATGAGTCTTCTCTTGAGTTCTTGAAAACTCTTCTCGCATTCCTCACTCCAACTGAATTTTGTATCTTTCTGAGTCAGCTGAGTTAATGGAGTAGCGATTCGAGAAAACCCTTCTATGAATCTTCGATAATAACCAGCTAAGCCGAGAAAGCTACGTACTCGGTCATTGACTTAGGTTGCTCCCAGCTTTAAATTGCTTCAATCTTTGCTAGTTCAACAGATATTCCATGATTTGATATCACGTGCCCAAGGAATACAACTTCCTCAAGTCAGAACTCGCATTTCTTCAACTTGGCATAAAGCTTGTTTTCACGAAGCTTTTGGAGTATCAGCCTCAAGTCTTACTCATGATCTTCATGGCTTTTGGAATATATGAGGATGCCATCAATAAAGACGACCACAAAGTGATCCAAATATTCCTTGAATACTCGGTTCATCATATCCATGAAGGCATCATGAGGATTAGTCAATCCAAAAGACATGACTAGGAATTCATAATGCCCGTACCGAGTTCTAAAAGCCGTCTTTAGAATGTCATCGGTTCTAATCTTCAATTGGTGATATCCGAAATGAAGATTAATCTTTGAAAAGAATTTGGCGCCTTGTAACTGGTCAAATAGGTCATCAATGCGAGGCAATGGATATCTATTTTTGATAGTGACATGGTTCAACTCTCGATAATCAATATAAAGTCGCATACTCCCATCTTTCTTCTTCACGAATAGAACAGGAGCACCCCAAGGAGAAGTAGTAGGACGAATTAAACCAATGTCTAACAATTCTCTGTAGTTGGGTCTTTAACTCCTGAAGTTCAATAGGAGCCATTCGATATGGGGCTTTGGAAATAGGTTTTGTACCAGGTTCAAGGTCGATACAAAATTTAATTTCATGCTCTGGGGGTAGGCCATGAAGTTCTTCAGGGAATACGTTAGGAAATTCATTAACAAAAGAAATATCATTCAAAACTGACGTATTTTTGTTTAGATCCGTGACATGAGCTAAGAAAGCTTGACATTCGTTTTTCAATAAACAAATAGCTTTATGGCTTGAGATGACAGTGATTGATTTTAATGGTTTGGTTGCTTGAACTCGCATAATAGGTTGGTTAAGAATATGAAAGCTAACAACCTTACGAAAATAATCAATTTTTGCATGATGAGTAGTTAACCAATCAATCCCTAGAATTACGTCAAATGCAAGTATTTTCAATGAAATAAGATCGACAGGTAATGTGAGGGTACCGATTTGAACCAAACAAGACTTATAAACAGTGGATGTAATGAAGGTTTCTCCCAACAGAGTTTCAACAGATAAGTCAAAGTCTAATTTCTCCGGAGTCAAATTTAAATGTTGAGCGCAAGTAGGAGAAATAAAAGAATGGGTAGAACCGGTACCAAATAAGGTATATACTTCGCTAGAGTTTATGATAAGCTTACCCGTGATGTCCTCGTTCAGGTTCCTTGCTTTCTGGGAGGTCACAACAAATGCTCTCCCTTGCACTATTGGTTTTAACTTTTCTGGGACGGCCTTTGGTGTCTCCATCCTAGCTGAACTTGTCTTCAGTGAATGACAAAATCGGGCTAGGTGACCTTCTCTTCCATAATTATAACATTCTTTGGACGGCATCGCATAGTTTGGACTGATGTGTCCCTCCCCTCCGCATTTGAAGCATATGATAGGGGGTCGTTCCCCTTCCTTAACAACGAGTGGTAGTGCTGACGTCTTTCCATCATTGTTGAATCTCCTCTTCTTGAAATGTTCATTCTTATTGTTTTGGCCATGATTACCATTGAAGTGGTTACAATTTCTGTCCTGTTGATTCCCTCCACGCTTGGTGTCACTGCTTCGATGACTGCTTTCACTGGTATTATCATTTTGCCGGCTGCTCTCTTTTGGTTAGGCTAACTCATTATCGCGCTCCAATAACTGAGCCCTATTAACAACACCTGAATACAAACACAGTTTATGAGAGATAAGATATTGACATATCTCGGGTTTCAAACTTCTTAGAAACATTCGCGTCATTCTCTCCACATTATCAACCAAATGGGATGCAAACCGGGACAACTCGGCAAACTTGGCTTCGTACTGCGACACGGTCATGTTTTTTTGCTCCAGCTTGATGAACTCTACATCTTTCATGTGACGAATACTTTTAGGAAAGTACTTGTCATTGAACAATTCTTGGAACTTCTCCCAAGTCATCTTTAGTGCGGCAGGTTGAGTACGCTTTACAGATTCCCACCAGTAAACTGCCTCTGCTCGCAACATGAAGGTGGCAAAGGGAACCTTTTGCTCCTCAGAGCATCCCAAGACATCAAATATCTTACAGATCTACTTTATCCACGTCTCCGCCTTAAGTGGTTTTGGCTCTCCAAAAAACTCCGGTGGTCCTAGTTCCTTGAACTGCTTAGCGGTGACCGTCCGAGAATTGCCAGTGTTTCCACCTATATTTTGAACAGGAGCCACTCTTGCCTGATGTTGCATGAATTGCATAAAGCCTCTGAACATTCCATCGTTCATCATCTGTCAGTCAAGTTGTTGTTGTTTGCACGAGGATTCGCGCTTCTGATGCACATTATCCTGATTATTGATCTGTGGAGACTCAACGGTCTCCTGTGTTCCATTGATATTCTCAACATTCTCGGATGCCATTTTCAAATACTGCCACAAAACAGGGGTTAATTAACATATCACATATTATCCCTATACTCTGACCGACCAATTAAATATCAAATAAACTTAAGTAGGTCATACTAGTGAAAGAATTCCCCGTCTCTCCTCTCCTAGTTCTTATCTCACATTTTAGTCAGGGATCATATCCCCAAGCATTGATACCAACTGTGATGCCCCCAAAATAGGTATACATCACCTATTCTGAGTCGCCAAATACATGGTACAGAATATAAATACAATCTTAAATATACAACATGAGCTGTGAGTTTTAATACAAATATTGTCTTCTAGACAATATTCAAACTCAAAATAAGTCCTCAATATATTTATTAACACACTATTTCATAGAATAGTGAGGACTAGTAATGCTATCATATGGACCATCACTCTGTTCCCCGACTAGTCCCTGCTACGTTCTCATTTCAAGAAGAGAACAATGAAAGTAAAAGGGTGAGCTCAACTAGCCCAGTAAGATATATTATGACTAAGATAATGCAGAATAAATTATCATTAGTCTTCAACAATGTTAAACTGATAAAATACAATAGACATCAATTTTAACTGCAGCGGAACAAGCAATCCATTAAAAGAGTCAAGTAGAGAATAAAATCTACTATCTTTTATGATTTAAAAAGGTTTTTCATCACTTTTATCGCTGAGACTCAGCTTAATAAATAATCCACATCATCCCTGCACTATGGCCAAGGATATTCATTAGTATCACGATTTCAAATTATCCATGCACTACGGGCCAAGGATATTTGTGTATTCATCAATGGTTATGATCATGCCAACAACTGTCCATCAATGCACTACGGCCAATGAGGACTTTTACCACATCATTTTTAACATTACGATTACATTATTACAATCAATAATCCTCGGTCATAATCATACCAAGTCCATCTATGCACTACAGACCACAGATGACTTCAACAAAATATAAACATGAGGATGATGACAATGATATAAGAATTTAATAAAACAAGTTCAAGAATTAATTTATCCAGGAACCAATAACCTCCAAATTGTCAACATGATACTGTTTTGTGGGGTAAAACTCAAGAATGCTCAGAAGAATATTTCCATGAAAAGATACTGGATGAAGCGCAAATATCAAGGATATTCCACTAATTTCATGGAGTATAAAAGCCAAAACTTTAACCAATTGAGTATAATAAAGAATGGAATAACAAAAGAAATCATCAGGCATGCGATAGACCGCATAGTCAGGTTATTCCAACAGAATAATAAATAATGAGAACCGGTCATGCGTAAGCGCGCAGACGTGATGTTCCAGCGAGAATAATAAATAACGGAACCGTGTCAGCGTAATCCATACCAAGCAGGATATTCTAATAGAATAATAAAGAAGCGGAACGTGTCAAAGCGAAATTACATGCAAGCTGGGATATTCAACAGAATAATAAAGAATGAAATAACAACAGAATTTCACCATGTACGACGGTACTTCAGATAGTAAAAGTTATTCAAAGAGAATAATAAAGAATGGAATAACATTTGAATTTCACCATATATGCGGTACTTAGCGTGAGCGGAGTTATTCAACATAATAATAAAGAATGGAATAACAGAAGTTCTCTTCATGAATACAAAAGAAATAATACCCCTTACCTTAGAAGAATCTGGATATAGGAAAAGAGAGGTAGCAGACTTCTCTTCTTCTTTCTATCTATAATTTTCTCTTTCTAGAGTTTCAATGAATTCGTAAGAAATAATGAAGGAATGAGCTTCTATTTATAGGAGAATGGAAGGATACTATTTAGAAAGTTTTATTCACGGGCCAACAGTTAAAATATTTCACGGGTTGATTTCAATTGCCTGATGCTCAATAATGTCACATAAAACAAAATTTTAATAATATAAATATATATATAAACACATGTAATATATATAATCTTCCCACCCGTGAACAAAATTCAAACCCTTTCATTTTTTCTTCCACACGTGGGCTCCACGTATTCCCCTCCCACCAACATCTCATAATCACAAGTGGGTCCCATTA